>JBCEWE010000097.1:4031799-4626799 GCA_039877035.1 Silurus lanzhouensis | reverse complement strand
TGTAGCTGTAAGTAAATTTTTTGTTAACATTTTAGTTACCAGGGAGGATATGTTTTTTAGTTAGCATGTTTCTTGCTAGTTAGCTACAAACAAATTTCAAATGTAACCTATTTGTAGCTGTAAGTAAATATTTTAGTTAGCATTTTAGTTATCACAGCGAATATGTTTTTTTAGTTATCATGTTCCTAGCTGGTTAGCTAGCTACAAGGAAATTTCCCGTGTTTACCATAAAATAATTGAAAAAAATGTTTTTCGAATGTTTCTCGCTAGTTAACTAGCTACAAATACATTTCAAATTTGACGCTTTCTAGCTGTAAGTACATTCATACCACAGCATTTTTTGGTTTTTTCTCTAAAGAGTCACATGGCAACATTGTTGGCTTCATGCTAGCGGATGCCGATCGATGCCTGCGTTATGAAAACAAAGCAGCACTGCAATCTTTTTTCTTTTTTCAGCAGTAGCATGGCTATATTTAACACGACCCACATTTCTGAACAACTTTCTTTCTTCGACTCTGAAGAGAACGGAATTGATAGAAGCGTGCTATTGTGGTTTTCGAACTTCACAGAAAATCCAGGAGAGAGAAGTGATCTGATGTGACCACTTTAAACCCCTGGGTTATCTCCTCTTCTGGCTCTGTAACAGTCTCAGGAAGAAGAAAACTCGAATAGGAGAATGTACAGTGTGCATGGTTCGTAACAATTTGAATGCAGTATATCACATGACCACACGAAAATTCACCAGGATTTAAACACGATGACCTCTGATTGGTCAATCCTAGGTTTATATGGATGTATTCTATACAGACAAAGGTTTGGAACACCATATGTTCTTCTGCCCCAAACCACAATTGTATCACAGTGCTAGCATGACATTTTCCCTACATGTGAACTAGGAAACCCAAATCTGTTTCAGCATGACAAGCCACTGAACACAAATCTTTATGAAGATCTGCTCTCCATGCTCACGTCTCCGAACTGCGCATAAACAAAACACAAAACGCTTTGACCTGCATCATTTCCACCGTTTCTTTGAAACGCCGCAGCAACAACTAAAAACACGTCAGCGTTTTTCGAAGGCCTCTGTTTGCAATGTCCACCCTAATACAATTTTGTTTAAAAATGCATATATTTCTTTCTGTTTTAGCATCCCGTCCACACTGTGACGCCGTTTTCAGTAAGTGAAGCTTTTCGAAAACGCTCTCCAGAACAGATACGTTTGAAAACGCCATTTTTATGTCATTGCCACAATGTTTCAAAGAGCCGGAAAGTCTGCGTTTGCCGGGCGTAAATGACGCGGGTCGAAGCATCTTACGTTTTGTTTAAACGCAATACAGGGACATAACACGACCAATTAGCAACTTTTGAGAAAGTGTGGACGCGAGCATTTTTAGACAAAAACGCCGTTTTTTTTATTTATCTGCATTACAGTGCACGTAGGTCATGAAAAATGTTTGCAAAATGGAAGTAGTAAAGGTGTGGGGGCATTAATCAGAAGGTCATGAGTTTAAGACCCGTTTTGCCAAGGGCGTTAACCCTCAGTTCTCTAGGTTCACCCTGCGCTTTGACCCCAGCTTCCTAACATCTCATAACACTAAACGGATACAAATGCGAATTTGGGGTACATGAGGTTTAAAAGACTTGGTGTAACAGTAAAAACCTGTTTTTGCCAAAACCTCTTTCTCCAGAAGTTTTTCGACATAAAACCAGCTGCGGCTTAGTGGTCCCAAACCCAGTCTACCATAAGGACCCCTGTTTGGTACTTGAACGCAATCAATAACCCTTTACAGCATTCTCAGAACTGAATAAATGCGTCGGCAAACGAGAATTTCTCCAGATCGTCCGCTTTTTTTATGTGCACCTTCATATTTAAAGCGATATGATTTGCTTAAGAGTGAGCAAAAAGCAGGCAGGATCAAAGTCTTTTCTCGAATCGAAAACTCTTCAAATATTCAGGACAATCTGTCAGGAAAAATCTCTTGACCCCTGAGCTCATGTATGCGTGTGAGCCGCAGAGCGGCGAGAGCCCCGGAGTGCACAGCTCACTCAATAAAAACAGCCCATATCAAATGAGTACCTCCATCCATCCATCCCTCCCTTAAGCTATCACTCAATCACTCCATTGCTCTCCGTCTCTCCATCACTGTATTATTGAATCCATATTCAGGTCCCAGAGAGGGTCACGCTCTCCAAGGCGGCACCGTCCAATAAATCAATCCCCTTTTTTCCCCCTCCCTACACTCGTTTCTTTTCCTTTCTTCCTTTCGACAGAACAGACAATCCGTTTTCAGATTTCTTAGAAAAATCTAATTCGCATACGGACTACCCCAGGGTCATATTAAAAAAGCAAGGCCGTGGCACCTTTTATCCCGGATTTGCTCGTAAATACCGTAGAGTCCGAGCACGATCCGGCCGATCGCACACCTTACCGAGTGATAGACTGCTGAGAGTTTAGAGGCCAACATAACGATTCCCCCCTCCGGCGAAGATTTTCACCTTGTACATTTTCAAACCCGGCTAATAACAAGAGGTCGCTCACTCGACACAGCGGCGTGGTAAGGGTAAGGGTACTGTCCACCTGACTCGTTTCATCATTTTCTACGAGGGGGTATAAAGTCGCTGTAACTTCGCTGTAATTGCGGGTTCAGCGCTCCTATTGGTTCCTGGTTTGATGGGCGTCACACTGCAGAAAAGAGTTTGAAATCTTCAGACAAGCATCGTTTGTAGGCATAGGCAAACTAGGCTTTTGCCTAGGGAAAGAGAATGCACCAGAAAGCAAAGTTTAACATGTATATGTACATGTTTATATGTTTAAATACTTGAGTTCAGGCAATTAGGTTGCCTGCTTCAGACTCTGACAGAATTTCATCGTATGAAAAGATTTATCGCGACAGCCATTAATCGGCTCTCGGTGAACAAAGCAGCGATTAAAATATTTCAATTTCGATTACATTGTTTTTCAAAATTTGTCTCAGACGACCAAATGGTGGCTACAATCATGTGGACCTGGCTTAAGTGTTCACAGAAATTCGAGCTGCATTGTGATGGGGGTTGGGAATTTTTACAGGTCTTGAAAGATCAGGGTTTTCACAATAATCGGCGCAAAATCCTGTAAATATTTGCGTAAAGTTCACGGACCACATCTGTATTCATTCTGATCGAGTTTGCAAGAACATTTCAACCCACGTAGAACATGTACGTACTGCTTATTTAGATACAAAATATCAGGTTTGATTTCTTGTTTGGTTCTAATGCAAAATTGGGCGTGGCCAATTCGTTTTGCAACGCAAAAACTAGTCAAGGCTTACAATTGCTTTTCTAGCCGTAAAAATCCTACAAATAAAATACTATGCAAGAGCAAATTGTGTGCGATTTGTATGAATGTTTATAAAAAAAATGCTCAATAATCACTCTTAGGACTTTAGTATTATTTATTTCAAATGTAAATATTCCAAATTTATTCCAAAATAATAACAAATAAATATAATCTGCAGTAAGTCTTTATACAAGGAACTTATGGCTTTTTAATACAGAAAGTTGTTCTGCAGTTTGATTTCAGTTTCTCAAGCTGAAAATCTTTCAATGTTCAGTAAAAAACGTCTATGTCGCAAAATGTTGAAGTCTTTTGAAAAGTAACGATTTCTATACGACTATAAATAATTGTTCATAATACGCATGTGTGCGTGATCTTAAGAATGTATTAAATTAAAAGGCACGTATCTTGTTTAGTAGCAAACTGTTTAAAAAAATAAAATAAAAAATACAATAAAAAAATAACAAGCTAGTTTTAAGTAAATTACAATAAATCGACTGTTGGATTAAGTGTTTATGTTTTATTTTAAGCCATTTTGTTGCTGCACTGCACGGGCAGATCATTTGACTAGTTTCTCGTCTGTATGTTTCTTGTCTTAAATCATGCATTAATTTTGTATATTTTGATTTTTTTTTTTTTTTTTTTGCGGTGTGTAAATCGCTGTATCTGCGCTAGGGATTGAAAACCTACTGCTTCGCTAATTACTCCTTTTCGAAATCGTTTAGGTTTTCATTGTGTTCGACATTTTGGGATTCATGGGAAACGTAAAATAATAATAAGCCTTGAGTGTAAAAACATTTCCTACCAGATGCTGTCTTCTCATATTTCTGCTCACATTACTGAAGGTGAAATGGAGCATACTCTTTCAAAGAGGTACAATGCTGATAATTAGACTACCTCACCTTCCTCTGTTAAACATCTGAATACAAGTTGTGTGTGTGTGTGTGTGTGTGCATTTTAAATAGTGTTTTGAAAGTGTCAGCATTAGCAATCCAATCCCTGTGACTAACAAGCCTACAGCATGATAACACGCTCCACTACATGTGTGTGCAAAGGGGTTGGGGTTGGTAGAAATCTACTTACAAACAATAGCTGCGAGCACGATTTTCTTGAGCCAAGAATTTAGACTTATTTAAGAAGTAAGCATTTTAAGCATGCCATTGCAACCTTTGACGTGTAGGGGGCACTGTCCTGAAGTTTTGTGCAAATCCCAAGTTTTGAGTCAGGGTTCCAAAGTAATTTCTTTACTGCAAAAGGAAAGTTAGAACGACAATAGTTTGCATGTACACTTTTGGTGCTTGGTCCCCTTATATGCACTTAACTTAGACAGACAAAAAGAAAATAATGAAAGGCAAAGAATGAACGGGAGAAGGTAAGAAAGGGCAAAAAAAAAAAAAAAGAACGAAATTGTATAATTGTCACATATACTTTTTACAGTGACAGTACCCAGTACCACTAGGGGTCGCTAAAGATTTTCAAGGGGTGATTGATTTTTTTTTTTATAAATATATTTGTTTAATTTCTAACAGCACAATAAAAAATGTAATTATAAATATTAAAAAAATAATAAAGAGAGGAAATAAATGTCGAGAATTTTTCCGCAGCGTATGGCGAGAGTGGAAACCTACCTAAAATAGAATAAAATAAAGGTTGAGACCCACTGCTCTACTGTAAAAGGCTAAAATGACAATCCTAATTGATTGACTTGTATCTACCGAACTTTACAATGTTTGATCAGAAGAGAAGATCGACGAAGATGGATACAGCGATACTGATGCGCATCGGTAAGTGCGCGGACGAACCCGCCGACGGTTCCAGTGAAGGTCGAACGAAATTGAAGCAAAGAGAAAATGAAGTATGATCGATCACGAGCCGCGGTAAATATCAACGCCGATGTAACGGATGTAGAGCTCACGGCGCCCACTTCGCGTTTTTCAGCCAGGAAATTCTGGGAAAGTTGGTATTGATGTTGCCGTAAATCAATTATAATTTTTTTTTTGTGAATGAATGCCCTGGTCCTGAAAGCGGACAGCGTACACAGCTGGAGATTTATCAAACTGAAAAGTAGCGACGCTTCGAAATGCTTACCGCGCTACTCCTGGATGCTTTTTCATAATTAGGGTTAGTGGAAACAATTCATTTGCCCGTGGTTATGGATCTGTATAATGCCTCTGGAGGTAATAAAGGCGGCGTTTGTGGCGCCTGGAGTTCCTTTTTATTATTATTCTCTCTTTCACACACACTTGATCTCCACTTTGACACTGATATCCTGAATTTAACACACTCCTTCGAAAAGCCGGTGTGTGAGGGCTCGATGCATTTTTGGGGGAAAAATGTCCTCATTATGCAGCCAAACATTTATGGTGTTTGGTAGACGCCCTTATCCAGAGCAACTTATCAGTTAAAGGCCTTGCTCAAGGGTCCAGCAGTGGCAGCTTGGTAGTGCTGCAATTTGAACTCATGACCTCCTGCTAAAAAGCCCAATGACTTAACTAATGACTTGAGGAAGGGGGGAAAAAAACACAACAAAAGATTTAATGAAACCAGACTTTTTTTTTGTTGTGTCTGCAGGCAGTTACAGCTCTACCTCTGCCATCTCAATCTGTATTCTATACGCCTCGAGTCTCTGCAGTGTTGTTATACATCTTGTTCCCATAGCGCCGAGAGAACGCAATACCAATGTGCACTTTTACATCGTAGACTTTCATGAATCGCTGAATCTTACGCTTGCTAATGAGTGTTACTATAGGAACGCCAATCAGGAGGAGTACGGCGCTACAGTCTTGAGCTGCCGCCAAAGAGAAAGAAGCATCACTTTTTTAACTAATCGGAATAAGACTTCAATAGCGCTGGGGTGTGTAGCATCGTAAAGTAATCGAACAGGGAAGAGGAGTGTGTGTAAAAGTGTGTGCGTGAGACAGAAATCGAGACAGAGCCGAGTCGGACAGGTGGATAGATATTAAATGACGGTGTGAACAGAATGGAAGGGTTATTCATGCTGATGTCACCTTTCATAAACACGGCCATAAAAATGACCGACCTGCCAGATGGAGTCACAAATCAAAGCTGTGACCTTGTTTGTTTAACGGTACGTGGGCACGGAGATACCGCACACACACACACACACACACACACACACAGTTTTTTACATCTTTTTCATGCACAACTAAGCAATCCAAAGTGTGTGTGTGTTTTACACCATGTAAATTGACGACAATGAAAGCACCAGGACTCGCCTCTATAGACACAATGGCCTTGTCTTTGCCGTTCCCCTCATAAAGCCTGCTTAACAATCTCCGCACTTCTTTTTATCTTCCCCCGGTTTTCTGTTTTGCTTTGCGCCAATTTGCGACGCCCTAGCAACAGGCGCTCGTTTCCATAAACGGCCTTCCGTCTCGCCAGTCAGCCGCTCGTTTGCAAAGATTTGTCCTAACGCAAGCCGGTCACGGCTCCGCTTCGATCCACGCGACACCTATCTGAGAATTACAAGAATGTGTTCGTGTCCTTTAACTCTCTTAACACGTGCTCCCCATCTCCCGTACTCAATAAAGACAGACGGTCTCGAGAAGGAAATGAGACGGCAGCGCAACTCAGCCGGGGGGCGATATTGAGAAAAATATTGCGCCTTCGTGGTGCTCGAAGGAAAACTTGCATGCTTTTAAAGGTGGAATCGGGAATGTTTAGAGATTGCCCCGCCCACATTTGCTAGTAAGAATAAGTCTGCCTGCATTCATAGTCAACTTTAACACTACCTAGGTTTGAAGATAACCCCGCCCACTTTTGCTAGTAAAAATAATCCTGCCTCTATTTATACGTAACTGTAGATGACCCCGCCCACTTTTACACGTAAGAATTCGCCTGCCTACGTTTATGGCTATTCCCATAGTTGTGCATGAGCAATCATTTTATTGTCAGCCCCGCCCACTTGTAGAGGTGAAATGTATCCCTACCTACATTTAAAGGTCAAACCAACATTTATAGCCCAAATCCCAAATTTTAAAGGGCTTTTCGAGTAAATATGTCCGAATTGACATAAGGAGAAAAATGGAGTTAGCATAAAGTATTAATAGTAAAAAATTGAATAATAAAAAAAAAGCTGTTCTCACCTGTGCTCTGGTGCCGGGAACAAATAAAATGTGGCCGTTGTTTTATTTATTTATTTATTTATTTTTTTTCTTACTGATGCTAACTCTGCAAGACTCGTTTCCTCTGAGCTGAGAGCATAAATATGAAACCTGCTTATCTCGAGCTGAAAACGAACACATCCTGCATTCATGGCCAGTGGCAACACAACTAAAGTACAAGGTGGAAATATCAGAGGCAACCACATGATTTATTCATTTTAGAGATCAATACCGCCACAAGCAGATCTTTCCTGCATTCCCCTCTCCTCCTCTGGATGTCATCAATCTTAGTTGACCAGCGGTGTTTGTATATTGCATTTCCTGCTAAGAAAGAAAAAAAAAAAAACACGAAACGAAAAGAAAACAACAAGGATCTCGTGATTGACTCAACTTATTACTTTTGGTGGTACTCTGGTGACTCCAGAGAGGATGTAATATGACACCAAACTCCCTGCTCTTATTCGTTGTTTTTTTCTTTTTCGTCCTTTCGGAGCAAAATGAATAAAAAAATAATAATAATAAAAAAAGAGGGAAAAAATGACTGATCTTAGTCATAAAATTGTTGTCACGCTGTAAAGTAAATTGCATTGCACGCTAAAAAGATTTAGGCAAATCTTAATGTCAGGAAGCTGAAGTTCCCAGGATCCCACAGATTAGGATTAACCTGTACTATGCAATGTCAATAAAGATGTGTCTGTCTGTCTTTACTCCGTCGTTTGTTTGCTTTCCGTCAGTTCCATTTTTTTTTCCCCTGTGCTGAATAGCCAATAGTTCTCTTTACCGTGGACGAGCTCTGCCACCGAAAAACAGCTAACGCCGTCCAAATAGAGCAAAATCCGAAAAAATAACTGAAGCCAACCGACTGCGTGATATGTCCTGGCCCTTAGTCCTCGCTCTGAGGTGCATAATAAGACACGCCCACAAGTACGACACTTGCGAAATCAGCCACACATAATATGAGACCACTGGCATGTGAAGTGAATACCATTGATTACCTTGTGGCACCTGGCAAGGACAGCAATTCGCGGAGTTGGTGTGTCAGAAGCAGGAAGAATGGGCAAGCGTAAAACCTTTTGTGATGTCCAGACTTTATCAGAGCGTCTCCAAAGCGGAGGTCTTGTGGGAAGTTCCCAGTGGGCAGAGCTTAGTACCTACCAAAAGAAAGTTCAAGGAAGAGGGATAGTCCGGTCCTCGCTAGGTCAATGCTGATCTGGTGGCACAAAAGGAACCTTGTATGTTTTATGGCTTGGTGTTATGTTTTTTTGTGGTTTGGTGGTTCCCAAAGGTACAAAACAAAATATGCAGAATGCATTTACACACTTCTTTCCATCACTAATCTATGAGCAAAATAAATATATGCTGAATACATGACACATGGTGTTACAAATTACACACACACACACACACACACACACACACACACACTTTTGCGCACATACACGTATACGTGGTCCCTCCTGCGGAGAAATGTGTTAGCTGAAATATCAATCAAGCCCAGGAGGCCACCTGCTGCAGATTGTATAGTGTGTCATTCCAGACATTTACATAAAACAATAATATTCGCTCATTATACTGAGCTGTGAGTATGTGTGTGTGTGTGTGTGTGTGTGTGTGTGTGTGTTGTGTGTCGATGTGTGTCGGTTTGACAGAGAGGAACGTAGAGGAAACAGACTGAGACGAAGACAGTGTGTGTATTGTGTGTGTGGTGTGTGTGTGGTGTAGGTTCATACAAGAGCAGGCAAGTTATTAGTGCAGAGCTCAACTCTACAAACACACACACACACACACACACACACACACACACACACACACACACACACACACACACACACACACACACAAATCAACCAAAGAGCTCTGCAGCTGCTTGGGATTATTGATTGGTTTAACACGGTACACAAGTAAAAATAAATAAATAAATAAATCCAATTTTTAACAAATATATATATATATATATATATATAGTTTGTATATATACACATCAGATGAAATGGGGTCAGGAACTGCTTGCTGGCAGAGGCAAATTGTGAAAACTCAGCTAGACAGTAGATTTCCGGTGATACTCTAATATCGAAATCTGTAGACTGGGAACCCTCTGCCATTTCGTGTCTACGGGTTCATCATTAATATGGCGTTCATGTTATTTATGTATTTATCCCTGGCTTTAAAAAACAGGGGGTAAAAAAGCCCAGATTTTGGCTGCCGCTCAAGAAGCCAGGAGACAAAATGAAGAGCTTTTATCCAAATGTGGAGAATCCAATCCGAGTATCGAGTGTATGACCTGAGGGGTTGAGGGCAAAGCCAGGGTTTCGCACTGCTTCGCTGATTACAGGAAGGCGAGTTAACCGTGCTTAGCGATATTAGCACAAATAAACAATGATGGAGCGGTGTAATGAAGCGGAACTGATGTTAGCACCCTGGGGCTGAATATTTCCCTTTAACAACATAATGGCGTGTGGTTTACACCAATTTCCCAACGAGTAGCGTTTTTCTTATTATTGATCGATTAATAAATTATTTATTTGAATAACATGGTATACATTTATCTATTTATAGCTACATTCAATCTTGTATAACAAACCAGTCGTTCGGTTTTTCCACTTTGGCGAAGAACCACGTATAGATGGGGGTATTTCTGGAGTTTTCCACCCATATGTGGTTTTGTCCGCGAAGATGAAAACACACAATTGTACAAGACGTCTTTGTATGCACTAGCGTGAAATTATCCCTTCACTTGAACTAGGAGACCTAAACCTGTTCCAGTGCCTCTGTGCATAGGTTGAAGTGGAAGATCTCCTGCTGAAGATAACTGAACTCAACCATGCTGAACATTTTTTAGGAATTTTGGATCACTGACTGTCCCTCAGGCCTCCTCACCTCACCTACATCAATGCCCGACTGGATTAGTGGGATTATAGCAGAGTTTATAGCAAGCACACTTAAAAATCGAGTGGAACATCTTCCCAGAAGAATGGAGGTTATCATAAAAGCAAATGGGAATTAAACTGGGGATTAAATGTACAAAAAAATCTTTTGTCAAACATTGAAAAAGAAAATCTGGTTCAGGTATTTTATATATATATATATATATATATAAACATTTTCAACGTTTGTCAACAGAACAGCCTTTTGCGTTTGCTTCAGCCTGCAAATTCTTCCGAAACAAGGAACCTACGATGACAGCTGTCTACTGATAGATTCCAAATGGGACAGGCTTCATCTTGGCAGTATAAAAAAAAGAAAAGAAAAAGAAAAAAAGACAAACAAACCCCGGAGAGCCCTTTACTGAAGAGAATTTGGAATCGCAAAATTGATGTGCTGTACTAAACGTATCGGACATATGCGCTGTACTTGTAAATATATATATATATATATATATATATATATATATATATATATATATATATATATATATATAATTTATTTATTTATTTATTTTTGTTATAGCTGATTTGAAACAGGTATGATGGAATATATCTCCGATGGCAGGTACAAATTCAGCTGATGACCATTATTTCCAGGCCGGTAAATGCTCAGCGGCGGATCGGAAGGTGCTGTTTCTCCTCATGGCTCCTCATTATAGAGGTTTAAAGTGTGACTCCCACTGACACATTACACTGTTACTGAACACATCACAGCAGGTGGCCTGTTCCAATCTCATCCTGTCATACTCTCCCTCATGTCTCTCTCTCTCTCTCTCTCTCTCTCTCGGCTGCTCAACTGTTGCTCCGGTTTCAACTATTCTCCACCTGCCTTTCTCTCCAAAAGCTAGAAAAGGAAATGTTTACTATGAGGTCATCAAGTGTACACAGCCATTAAGGGATTCCAATAAAGGGATTCCGATTTACTTTTAGAGCAGTATGATATAAAACCACGACGAGAAATCCGGAAGACCTTAAATACGATCAATCCCCGAAAATGTTGAAACCATTGGCCAAATTCACGTGAACAATCCACGTGATCTCACTTCTGCACCCACCCCACCTGCCAGATTTGGCTCCTGCAAAGATTCAGCTCGATAGTCCCTGTTTGGACACCATTGCATTGTCACAATGCAAATATTGTTCAGGGGAGCAAAAGTCTTGACTCCAAATTCCAAAGATCTTGAACCAGATCAAGTATCTGTTGGATGTGCTGGACAAACAATATCCATGGAGGCTTCCTCACAAAAACGTAGTGGGGCTAGATACCATGACACATCTTCAGATGTCTTGTGGAGTCCAAACCTTTATGGGTCAGGGCTGATTGGGAGTTGCAAGGAAGACCTGCACAAATACACGAATATGCGAATACACATTGCCAGATCTGCACGACAAAATAACCCAAATGGATGAATATGGATGAAGGATAAAGCCCAATCTGGGCAGGATTGAATTTTTATCTGCTTGTGGGGTAAATTCCTATTTTACCGGGGCACCACTTTGCTTTCGCATTGGCCATGTCCGTGGTTTGTTCTGTGTCCCCCTCTGAGAACATTCCAGGCTGAATGATTTACTATTCTTCGCCAAAATCTGCACTGATGATTTAAGTCTCATCTGGATTTCCTTGTAAGTGATTTTCTATTCAGATGTTGCCTTGTGTAGGTTTGACTGCTGTAAATTGCTCTATTCAGTCTGTAAACACTTCATGAATCACATGCTGGAAAAAATTGGTGCTTCTTGTGATTAATGTTCAAATTGTTGCTGAACCAAATTGTTAAAAAAAAAAAAAAAAGACCCAGTATCTCTTTGGAGCCTTTTTATACACGGTTGTGCAAATGGAGTGTAAACTTTCTTTCGGCTTTTCCAGTTAGGAGTCGCCACAGCGGATCATCCGCATGTTTGATTTGGCACGTTTTTACGCTGGATGCCCTTCCTAACGCAACCCTTCCCATTTATCCGGGCTTGGGACCACCATTGTGAATGTGAAAAAACAAAAAGTTTTGTGGAAAATTCGCGGGAAAACTTCAAAGCATTCCACCCGTGGGAAAGATCAAATAAGCCCGCCTGAACAGGGCACAAGATGTATGTAAAATCAGTTCAAGAATGACAACTTGGACCAGGGGTCCCCCAACCACCGGGTTCGACCCAGTATCGTGGAAGAAGGTTCCGGATAAAATGCCACTAGGTACGTCAGCATTTTGCACCTTAAGGCAAACTATCCAAATTTTACATACAGTGTTATTTCATAAAACATCGTTTCCACACTTGCAACGGGTTCATTGTCCCTAGAAAGTTTCTTAAATGGAGGTGGTGAAGGTAACAATTGAAAGATGCTCCATACTGAACGTGCCATTTTCAAGGAGTCTCCAGTGTCAGTGAGTTGCTGTGGTCAGGACGTTTTTTGTTATGGAAAAATCTTCAGGACAAACTGACTGCTTCATCGCACCGCCCAATCACTGAGAATGGTCTAAGGGATATTCTTCTATATGGTATATTCCAAAAAAAAAAACCCTCTGATATACAGATTTATAAGCATTTTGTTCTCAAAGATAAACTGATCCATTACTGAAACAAAAACACGCACACTAATTAAAGCGCCTTCTTACCGTATTGAACCTCTTGCATTTGATCATACTGTACCTCTATTAAAACATCCCTCTCCATAATTCGCCTCTCTCTTTCTCTCTCTCTCTCTTTCTCTGCGTGTCCCTCCCTCCGTGATGAATCTGCAGGTCGTGAACACCTCTAATTTAGAGTCAGCCGATACATCTTATCGGCGGGGGGGATTTCCTTTTCTGTCTCCTTCCTTCATCCCTCCATCCGCCTCGCTTCGCCTTCCTTTCTCCTGCAGGCGCAAATGAACAGGAAACTGACAAAGACATCTGACAGCATTCGGAATCGGGCCTCTCATTGACTTGGAGGCGCTCGATAATGAAATCAAGCATCGACTACGAGGGCGCGGGTGTGTGTGTAAGTGTGTGTGTGTGTGTGCCATGCCCGGGCTGCGCTGTCATTCCAGAATTATGCGAGGCTCATTTTTAATCCACCCCAGCACAGCGGGAAGTGTGTGACTGAGTGAGCGAGTGTGTGTTTAAGGAATGCGCTCTTCCTCGGGCTCTGAGCTCCTACTTAATTTAACAGAGCGCCAATTATTGACCGCACCGCCACTTTGAAATCCTTTCCAATTTATTTAAACTGTAAGTGTGTGCTGGCCGAGACCTCGAGCTTTAATTTGCAGGCTAGCGAGCCATATATTACTTCACTTAAACTACAGATGAGTATTCCCTCATTAGAGTGTGCTTATAGCCCTCTAATACAAAACCAGGGTTATTTATAAGCTTTATTGTCCAGGGTATGGAGTAAAAAAAAACTCTGACAAATTGAAAGGTTCACCTAAAACTGGACCATTAGCACAATGTCTGTGACATGGTTATGCATGATTGTAAAGTAATTTTTTCCACACAATGCTTGTTGACTTTTGAAAGTAGGTTGCACAATCAGCAAAAGTCAGTGACTGGATGAAACAGGTCATCAGCCAGAAAAACTGGCTGAGAGGCTATGGGTAATTCTCAACAAGATGCTTCCACCACCATGCTTCAATGTATTTTTGGCCAAACTTTGACTAGCCTAAATGTTGTCGGGTTTCTAAAATACCTTTGTATGATGATCTACAGCGCTGACTGAACTTGTAGAACTTTTCAGTTTGGTCTTTATCCGATATATATTTCTTTAGCCGGACAACGTTGTGCCATAATCATTTTTTCATTTTTGGATTTAATTAAGTACATTATTTACAACCAAACCCTACAGATACTGTTCCACGAACCATGTCTTGAGCATGTTTGCTTATTGGTGTCAGGAAATATCCTCCTTCCATGCACCTAAGAGAGGTTTTACATAGTTCTGCCTGCCACAGTCTGGCTCGCATTGCTACAGACTTCGGCATTGTTGCCATATGTGTTTTCCCAGTCACAGCTGTCTCCACTTCTGTGTCTTATAAATACACTAATCAGACATAACTTTATGGCTACCGATCAGGCATAACATTATGGCCACCCACCTAATATTGTGTTGGTCCACCTTTTGCTGCCAAAACAGTCCTAGGAGCTCGTCTGTTGGATTGGACCACACAGGCCACCTTTCCTAGGTGAGCAACGCATAACCGTGTCGCCGGTTTACCACTGTTTCTTGCTTGAAGCACTTTTGATAGATACAGACCAATGCAGACTGAGAAAAGCCCACAAAAGCTGCAGTTTTGGAGATGCTCTGACCCAGTCGTCTAGACGTCACAACTTGTCAAACTCAATCAAATCCTTACGCTCGCCCATTTTTTCTTCTAACACAACAACTTTGAGGACAAAATGTTCACCGGATCACAGGTCATAATGTCATATACAGAATATATATATAAATATACAGTATATACCCCAGTGTTCATGTTTGGTAGCACTGGTTGCACCGGACCTTTCACTGTTCAACTGCTTTTAGATACTATTTGTATAAAAAAAGGGTTCCTTTATACGCCCTTGCGTCTGCCTGGCCTTCCACTTGTTTAGGTGTGTTTTCTAACAAGCGAGGAACCTAGATCGAGATCCCGTTCATGTCATAGAGATCAATAGCGTATTTTAGAGTTTTATATTTGACGAAATCTTTCAGATTTTCCACCTTCAGATAAATATTATGGGCTGTGTAGATTTGTAACACTACCCAAATGCATGAAAGGTACATATGCAAGGCATTGTATACAAATTGCCAAGGTTTCAAACACCCTGTATTGACATCTTTGGTAAAATGAGTTCAGGTCAATAAGAAATATAGAGTAGGTGAGCATTAGGTAGGGCACTGAAAAACTGTGTGACGTTATAATCTGATCTGTTGTAGATCTTAGAAATTAGTCACAAAAACCGTCACTCTATATTTAGCTAGAAGACTTTTTTTTTCAGTCAAGTGCCTCGAAAAAATCAGTCATTTTCAGCAACATTATGAAGGTTTAGCTGTTTGACAGAACACCGTATTTAACTGCTGGGTACTAATGTGAAAACAGTAATAAAGTCTAGAATTCTCTATCTGCATATTTGCTCACCAGGAATCAGGTATTTTTATGCGACAAAACACTGACACGTTCATAACAAGGCAAAGCGATCACTCCATGTGCATTAGAATAAAGCTAATCAGTCTCTATTTGTAGCACACTGCTCAAATTACCACAATACAATTCTTGCAAGAGCAGGGTCTCGAAGAGTCAACCCCCCGAGAAGTTTTTATATCTCAACAAATTTTAGAACTGGATACAGAAGATTTTCCGAGTTCTTCATAATTTCTGTTAGATGGACGATTAGTCGCGTGTCACTTTGTCCCAAATAATTACGCCTGTCAGGGATCCTGACGAGAATGTGCCTGTCAAATTGATCCCACCCTTCTGATGAATAAATTATGTTGTGCATAATTCCAGGTTCATACAGGATTAAGGTCGGATGATTTCACAAGTCGGTGTCCCACTATTCCATCATGCATCAAGTCAAAAATAAATAAATAATAAAATCACACACCGGCTTAGACTTTAACTGCAAAAGAGAAGTCCAGAGTCTGGCCAACAACGTGATCATTTGCCTTTATTTACATTTAACTTTTTTGTCTGAGAACGTTGCCTTAATGTAATGTGGTGGTGTCTATATAACATGGTATATATAACAGCCAAGTCTTTTCCATGGTGCACTAAAGCAAACACCCTGTTTTGTAAGGTGCAACAAAAGCAATTCACCCCGAAGATGCCAACAAACAATGTTCAGTTAACATCTGGAGGTTTCATAGAGTTGCCCAAGGACAAAAAATGGCAAGTTTCGAGACTCTAAAAGGCATCATTTGTTCCCTTGTTTTTGAGGCACATATCATAAATCACAGCAATTCCTTTCCGCTGAAAACACGTTCCCTCGTCATTATAACTCTGTGATGCAACACAGCCAAATGACATGTCATCCTTTTTCTCTGTATTCTTTTTATTTTCTAAAATCTACCGAAACCAACTGCAGCACAAGAACTGATAAACGTGATTCATGCTGTGCGATATTTACTGATCTGAATGACTGAAACTTCATCAAACTTGCCAACCAAGCTTGGACCAATAGCAGGGTCATAAAAGTTGCAAACTTACTTTGAGTATTCTTCATTATCCTGGTCACACCGAGTGTCTTTGTGCTTCTCCCAGTCTTTCCCGTGTTTACAGGTGGTCAATAAAATCATATCTTCCCCATTATGTATGTGATACAAAGCGTTCCTGGTTTCCGAACCAATTCCCGTCAGGTACCTCTTTCCCTTGAACACCAAAAGATATTTCCGTGCAGGCGGGACATTGTTGGATGCCAAGAAACCTTTCTCGCCACCTTTCTGGGGGTGGTCTTTGGAAAAAAGGGGTATCGAGACATCGAAACGGGGCCTGAAGTTCTGCACGTCGACGCTGGCTTTGGCCAACATGGCCTGGCCTACATCAAAACCCAAATCCTCAGCATAGTCGGGCCATGTTCCAGAGTACAGGTTGAAGATCAGGTGGTTCCTTCCATCATTCCACAGTGGAAGGTTCTGAATCTGAGTTCTGACATCCTGCACATATTGTGGTGACAACCTGTCACGGTCCAGCGTGTCCACACTAAGCACAAAAAGGCACGCCTCGCTTGGATCGTTCGTATAGAACCGCGAGTCCTCGATGGCGGCCAGAATTTTTCGGTAATTCTCGGAAATCCCTGTGACCGTGCTCGTGCCTGGCGGGTACACATAGACCCGGAAAGCACCCTGACACCGACCGAAGTCAAAGCAGGTGTCCATGCGACAGCGCCGGCTCTTGTACATGTTGTTTTGTATCTCACGCCGCAGCAGCATCAGCGGTCCGTACTCTTTCGGTTCGACCTCCTCCAAGTAGAGGTACGGCTGCTCGGCGTGGTTGAGAAGGGCGTAAAAGGGCAGCTCGTCGCTGTGCGCCTGGAGCTCGGTGGTGTGCAGAGTGCAGATGTAAGCGAGCAGCGTGGCGCAAGCCGCCGCCAACGCTAGCACGTAGCGCTTCTTGGCCTGCATGTGGACTGGCACGGAGAAGCTCAACGCGCCAGGAAGACTCTCATATTGGCGCTAGAGCATAGCGCCAAAGTACGGGCCGCTGTGAGCAGACACATATGCAAACACAGATTAGCCTAAAACCAGGATTTTTTTTACTGTACTGAAATCAACTGTGTGGGCAAGATGATGACAACCGGCATGCACTATTCTGGGTGCGTGACATTAACACACTGAATTATTAGCTTTAATGCTAATCAGAATTAGTTTTGAAACTGATTCCAAACTTGCCATGCAGAATGGAGACTTTTTTCATAGCATTCGATGAAATATGTGTTTTCACAGAAATTAACCGAAATTCCAGCCCATGCATGAAATCAACCTGCGAGGCACCGTATCCGTAGCGGACAACTGACACGCTAACAAAGGTGATGGAAATTGCATGAAACCGTGTGTGAAATCCTTTGAAGGCTAAGAGGAAGCGGCGGAAACGGCGGCGGCGCACCTGTTCGAGCGCGTGCAACGTTAACCAACCTTCAGCTTCGGTCGAGAACATCCATGCATCATTTCCAGCAAGATGGAGCATTTTCCTCATGGAGTCTGTCATGCTGATATTTTACACATTGAATATTATTCCCTGAAGGAACTCCGTTCACGTTCGCCAAAACGGATTAAACATGATCGATCGGTTTCGGGTTTTCACGTGCCGAGCGCCATCCCGAATTCCAGTTCGAAGACACGTGTCTAACCGGGTACTCTCATCTAACTAAGCTTCGAAACCAATCGGTCCAATCTGCTCATCATTTTTTACCAGGACGAGGACTTATTATACCTGCCCTGTCGTTTTTTGGTCGACATGACATCTTCAGTGATATCTCAGCAGACTTTCTGGAACAGCAGGAAACTGTGAATTTACAACAAAAGCCAGTCAGATTTAGAACTTTTAACATGTATACTATAGGTTAAGAAAGGTTTATAGTTTGAATCATCTCCAGATTTGGTGAAAGCAGCCATCTTGACAGGATAAAAAGCTGAAAAAAAAACTTCTTTCAGCTCTGAGAGAAACTTGGTGTCTTTTTTTTTTCCCCGCCAAGATTCCTGTCAGGTCTCTCACACGTGTAGCCAAAAAGTTTGTTTAACGGCGCCGACACCTGAACATCCCCCTTGCGCCAGAGTCACCGCGGTCCGGTCCTAATCGCCGCTCTGGGTAGGTTAGGAGAGAAGGATAAAAAAAAAGAGAATAATTAAAAGAAAAATGGCGGTAAAAATCCTTAACGGTTTCGTTCTTCCCACGCTGTCCGCCTCAGCGGCATCTGAGCGCGCGCGCGGATGACAAAACCGAGTCTCTGAGCGCGAGCGCAACTGCCTCAGCATCATCTGAGGGGAAGCGCTATGGAGAGCCAATCGAGACATAAAAATATATATACTGGTATGGAAGGCTATATGGGTCGCATGGTTATTAAAAAAAAAATTGTGATTTGATTAAACAACATTGTGCTTTGAGGATAGGAGAAGGAAAAGTATGTTTTCCTTCTGGCTCCTTGTCTGTTAATATTCTTCATCTCTCTCTGTCTTAAATAAGCTACTGTTTCTATTTCAGAAGAAGGTTTTTAAGCTGAGATTTGAAATCAAAACCTCCTAATCAGAAGTGCAATGATTAGTGCACTAACCAACAGCAAGCTGATTTTTTATTAATAGTTATTTTTTCTTTAATTTACGTACCATTTATTTGATTTAAGATAATGTACTGAAAAATGACGTGTTACAGTTAATTATAAATACATGTGTAAAATGGTGTACTGGTAAAGAGGTTCATGGTTCTGTATCAGAGTTTTTTTTATGTTGGAAAATCTTTACTTCTCTATGTTGTAATGTGTAATATCTTATATTTTGGTTTTGAAACATGTAATTATTCCCTCCTTCAGTGCTTAAAGCTCTGGTTTACTGATTGGAGGGTTGGCGGTTTAAGCCCCAGTTTTGGCAAGATGCCACACTTGGACCCCTTGAGCAAGGCCCTTGACCCTCTCTGCTCCAGCGATGCCGTATTTTTTCTTTTTTTTTTTTCACAAATTGAATATGTGAATTGTGTAAAGTGAGAAGCTGGAGCAAGAACACAAGCGTTAATGGAGTTTTCAATGTTTTTATCTATATTCGAATGGTAAATACATTTACAGTTGGGTATTTTTTTATACTTTTACTTAAGAATTTTTAGACTTCTCTTAACTTCGAAGTCAAGTCAAATAGTTATTTATTGCCATTCCAACCATATACAGCACATACCGTAAAACAAATCAACTGTCTTTCAAGTGAATAATTAAACAACAAAGTAACAAAAGAAAAAAACTACACAAAACTAAAAAAACCACAGTAAAAAAACTACACAAAAAAATGATAAAAGACACTTTCTAAAAGGCATGTGAGCAACATTTGGTGCAAAACCGCTAATAAAAAGAAAAGAAGGGAAAGGAAAATCAGTTTTTTACTTTGTTTATACTGCAGCACTGCTGGATTCCCAAATCTGGTTGGTCACAAGGTCTTGATACTCTGACAGTGTTGGTAATTACACTACATTTAAGGCTAATAATATACATATCACAGATGTTTAAGATGAGAAAGTGTTGAAGTTGTGGACGTTTTTGTGGTTTCGTATTAACTTGAATGCAAGTAAACAATGGCTATAGCATAATCAATAACGGGAACTTGTTTCATGCATGATGCTAAATGTAAAAATGTATTTCATTTTATTTTAATAAATTAATCAATGAAAGTTATGGTTGTAACAATTATTTGAATGTGACCAACAAACCCCATCCATTTTCAACAGCACACTTAATTAATTAATTAATTAATTAATTAATTAATTAATTCATTCATTCATTCATTCATTCATTCATTCATTCATTCATTTATTTCATTTCCCCCCAAAAAATACATCACTGGTTGCAATACTTTCACTAATTTTTTTATTATTAATACATCCTCCCTTCCTTTTTTTTTTCCTTTTCATCAGCTGCTTTTATCCAGAGTTCCATCCTTGGCAGTTTTTTCCTTGAAAACACTAATCAATTCTTTCACCTATTTATAGATTTTTTAAAGGCGAATTTCAATGTAGCATTAATATTTGCACTGTCGCTTAATAGAAATTCTTAAGAAAAGACACAAAATTTGAAGTGATCTGAGTTCCGTAATATCCTCATGATCTTGGGAAGTGTACTGCATAATATGACTGCTGTGATCTGGGAGCTAATGATGCCATCTAGAGGTTTGTATTGTAACTCAGTTTGTGTGTGTGTGTGTGTGTGTGTGTGTGTGTGTGTGTGTGTGTGTGTGTGTGTGTATACTTCGAAAAATACTGTTTGTCTGTGAATCAGCAGTATATCAATCTACTCTATTGATCGGTACACACAGTTTTCGTAATTATCACTATAATTATGCACTGTCACTCAAAGTTATTGAGCACCGGTGGGTTTTTATTGCACAGGGGTTGATTCCCTTTTAGTGACAAATGAAGCAATATGGTGTAGAAGGAGAATTAAATAATACATTACCCAAGACTCAGTGTATTTAAGGATTTTGGTGCAATTTGGTGAGTTATACACTGTATGGATGAAAGAAATTGGACATTTGATCTTACCAGCCATATGTGGTTCTTCCCCAAACTGTTACCCCGAAGTTGGAGGCAAATTGAAATAAGAGACCCAAACCTGTTCCACCATGACAATGCTGTTATTCACAAAGCCAGATCCATGAAGATATGCTTTCCATGGGTTGCAGGATGTAGAAGATCTCCTGCTATAGAACTCCGACCCTACTGAACACCTTTGGGATGAATTGGAAAACCACCCCATTGCTACTCACCTCAAGTACATCAGTACTAATGTACTTTGTGGTAAATTGAGCACAAATTTCCACAAATCCCCTCTTAGAAGATATTATAACAGCAAATGGGGACCAAATGTGAAATCTTATGTTCATGTGTCCACAAATGTTTGTCCATATAAGTGTAATTATTATATTCAATTCAAATGTAATTAATTATGTAGCGAATCGAACATGATCATCATCATGCTGCTGCAATAAAAAAACAGAATCCAATATTAGTGATGTTTATTGCTCTACAAAACAAGGTTTAATTTCTGGCAGCGTTACTTAAAATGATATATGATGTATGAAAATGTTTTGAGACTAGTTTTGTAACACACCAACAGATGGCAGCACAAGGCTGCTCTCACAATCACAGGGAGCACTGACCTTTATAAGTCAGTGCGGCAAAAGACATCGTCCTGTGTACATCGGGAAATGTGCAACTGGTGCTGGTCTGACGGAGGACATTCTGCAAAAGCAACCTGGATCTGTGGCTGGATGCTCTATGACAACAACGCACCCTATCACAGAGCTCTCCTCACACGTGAATAATTGGCGGACACAACGTGATCTCACTTCCGCACCCACCGTACTCAACAGAGTTGGCTCCGGCAGACTTCGCCCCTCTTTACAAAGATGAAGATCCAGCTCAAAGGTTGCCGTTTTGACACCGTTGCAGAGGTCCGACGCGAATCGCAGAAGGTGCTTGACACGCTTTGAAAATAAGATTTCCAGGACACATTCCAGAAGTGGCAGAACCGAGGGGAGCACTGTATTGCTGAGCATCGAGGACTATTTTGAAGATGATAGCGTGTAAACGTAGATGAATAAAGTATCTCCTTGTAAACAGAGCTGGTTTCGAAACCTTTTGATACCACCTCATATGTCCAGCTTTAAAATGCTAAAAAACTTAACAGCTTACAAATAAATAACAGCTTGTGATGGTACTGAAACTGCATTATTATACATTTAATTAAGCATCTGACCAATCAGATTATAATCAGATTTAATTTATCCTTACACGTATTTCAGGAGTGTTCAGGTAAAGGAAATGTTTAAATGCGAGAGTGTGTCAGTGTTGTAGGTCTTTAATTCAGTTGCATGACTAGCCTGAATGTGTCTAATGCTATGTATGTGTGTGTGTGTGTGTTGGAGGGTAAATCTCATTATCTCTCCCATTCCTCTTTCCTTTCGGTTCATTAGGCACGTAGAGGCTGGCCCATGCTAGCGGCTATGCTAGCACGATATGCTAGCATCTCCGTCGAAATGGGGAAAGTCGCTCACGGGTAAAGACTCGAGCCCTTCGCGACCTTTGCCGGAGAAATGGGAAGTAATGTTCATTTCGATCCCATTTTGAAATTTCATGACACTTCACAAAGTCTGAAGCATTACACCAAAATGTCTGCTGGGCAATTGAACTTATTCCTGAGTGAACAGAAGAGTTCACCTTGACAATAGAGCAAAATTTGGCTCTGCTGTGTATGAGTGTTGCTCTATCTAACCTTTAAATTAAACTGACATGATGCCATTTGTAAACTTTTGTAGGAAGCAAATGATAAATGGTTATTTTGTACTTTGTGATGGAACGTGATCAGAAGAAAATGCGCTTAGCAGTCTTTACTTTTTTGGGATGAAACGTGTCAGCTTTTACTGTCTCTGGTTGGTAATTTTTGTATGATATCCACATCAAACAACTAAACAACTAAATCAAACTGCATAAGGATTCATAACACAACACAGAGCTAAGCTGCCACAGAGACATTTGAAATGACATATGTTTGACACTGCAACTGGTCGGTTGAGGTGCTTTGAGTGGCTTCAAGAGCGGAAGAACTTCAATGGAAGACGACGAGAGATGAGGAAGAGCCTCAAATGAGCTCAACCACGAAAAATGGGGAAACCGTTCGGCAACTCATGCATGCTAATTGTCGGATCCACCTTATCTCACTTCTGCACCCATTCTACTCCAGCGTCCTTCGTCCTTTTTCAAAAGATGAGCATCCATCTCATTGGTCGCCGTTTTGACACCGTTGCGGAGATCCAACGCGAATCGCAGAGGGTGCTTGACGCGATTTGAAAAGAAGACTTCCAGGACACATTCCACAAGGGTTCTATTTTGAAGGGAATTGTGTGTAAACGTAGAAATAAAGCACTTTCTTTTAAACAGAGCTAGTTTCGAAACTTTTTGGTACCATATTTATTGAGGAGAGTGAATGGAATATTCTAAGCAAATTTTTGCGAAAAGCTTCAGCTCCACCAGCAGGTCGAATTTTGGCTGAATTTGGAAGTATGTTTATAGTCATCATTTTTTACTTTGAACTGCGTGTCATAGCAGTCACAGCAACTGAAGTAATAAAACTACTACATTCAGAAAATTTCACCACTATCTGTCATCATACGCATCATGATCATTGCTGTTATGGCTCTGCTTTTTGTCGCGAATACGTGGCTCAACGAGCCTGGGTGCTTGGCCCCCGAAAATTCAGCTAAAAGCATTAATTGAGTCTGCCTCTCAAATGAAATCAGAAGTCTTCTAATTTCTCGTTTAAACCTAAGTGACGCTCAGACCGCTTCGCTCCGTAACCCATGACTCATTCACTTTCCATTAGAGGGAAATGAGTTGCTGATAGATAAGAACATTCGAGCTGCCAGCGCTAGCTGCTCAGGCGTGTCACGTAAAAGATGACACGTGGCGTGTTTAGACAGTGCGACGTCGTCTCCTGTCTGATCTTCCGCTGTAGGTATAGCAGCAAATTAGTCCAGAGTGAGGAAGAGCAGATGGACCATGTTTGGAGCTGTCAGTTCTACGTGCTGAGAGCAAGCAGACGCTGTAGACAGTTTCGGTGTGCTGTGGAGGGAAAAAGTTAAGAACGGATCTTACAGCATTCTTTCATTTGCGCTGGGAAAAAGATTTGACCTCTGAGGGCTGGTTAGATAAGACTTGGGTCAGTTTTTGATTTGATAGCAATATTGTTGTAAAGTTGTTTTGAACACATTTACTATGTCATTTGGTGAATATGTGAAGAAGAATGGATTTGATGGAATTCAATTCATGTTTATTTGTAGAGCGCTTTTAACAATGGAAATGGTCTCAAAGCAGCTTTACGGAGATACAGTGGCAATAAAGTCGTATAAATGAACTAATAATTTTATTGCCAATAAGTTTGTTTCTTAAGTTTATCCTTAATGAGTAAACCAGTGGCAACTGTGACAAGGACAAACTCCCTGAGAGTTTATGAGGAAGATCCTATCCTTATCTGGGTGGCACCAAATGTCTATCCATTACAGTTCCATCATTAATGAGGTGAACTGTTCCTGCAACATGGGGTCCTGAGCCATTATATTTATATAATGTATAATGTGTTATAATATTCTTAATTATGTAGCACTACAATGCATACTATATTTCCAAAATTATTGGGTCACCTGGTCATAAGTACGATATGTGATTTTTAACAATTGGATTTCACATTTATTCCAAATTTGCTTTTATAATTCCCTCCACTCTTCTGGGAAGATGTTCCACTAGATTTTGGAGTGTGCTTATGGATATTTCAGCCACAAGAGTGTCATGAAAGGCAGGTACTGATGTAGATGAGAAGACCTGGGGTGCAGTCAGTGTTCCAATTCATCCCAAATGTGTTCAGTAGGGATGAGAAATTACATTTTCAGAGTCTTCAAGCCTTCAAGTGTTTACTGGCAGTCCTCAAACTCACGTGGTCCCAATTCTTCTTCTTTAGCACCTGGTGCATTTTATTTTTAAACTCGAACGAGGATGTGTGTGGGTGTACTTTGGAATCAGACTTCAAAGTACACACACCTGCTGTTCTTTTCCCGATTGCTACCTGTTTGTACACGGTTGGGCGTTAGTGTGAGTTTTCCCTTGATTGGAACCCTGCTGCACACACACCTGTCTCTGAGACTGAGACAGCAAGATAGAGAGGTTAGAGAGAGACAGGGAGAGTGTCTAGAATATGCCGAGAGCAGGAAGAGAAGCCAGAAGACATAAAGAGAACGAGAGTGAATGAAAGCAATTTTTAGAGAATCTCAATGGCGAGTGAATTTGTGTAAGTGTGTGTCTGTGTGTTGGGATAATACAGTTTATGGCACCCATAAATGTGAAAAATATTGATCAAAAGCTTGTTTCTTTTCACATTTTCTTTTACAGCATACATTATATATGAACTTATTGGGAGAATTCTCGATAAAGAACCAGAACCATATGTTCCATGTGAAATCAGACATCGCGCACCCCCATAAAACCAAAATGGTATGATCCTTGTTTCATAACACCTCTTGCGAAGATAAGATTGCAAAACATCAAATTGTTGCCACCCCTAAATACTAGTAATACTTTTCCATTAGTAAGTACTAGTAGTTCAATGTTTGATTCAATTCAATTAATTTCTATTCATAAAATGAACAAGGAACAACTTTTTAAGATGGCATAAGGAAGAAACCTTGAGAGGAACCAGGCTCAAGAGGCTGGGTGGCACCAAACACACAGTAACACATCAGTTACAGTCTACAAAAACAGTAAAAGCATATCTATTTGAGCAAGGCATTATAAAATATAAGAGGAAATACTGTATATGGCTTCAGACCTTGGAGGAGTTGGTGTTTTATGAGTTGCTCAGTAGCTCCTGGTTCTTCCTCATAACATCTACTGAGTTTTTCCTTGACACAGTCACCCCCATCATTTACTTTAGTTCTGTAAAACTGCTTTGAGACAATGTCCATTGTGATAAGCACTATAGAAACAAACCTAAACTTGAACTTGAACTATCCAGAGTCCATTGGTACCTAAAGCTTGCTGGAGCTATGCAGTGACTTCTTGTGGGCGTGTGAGCCTTGAGTGGGGTGAGGTTCAATTACCCAAAGGCAGTTGGTGGAGAATATATGCGCTTCCTCCTACACTTAAATAGCAAGGTCTGAAAGAAGAACATGCATCATTAATGGGTAGCATTGGCACATGCACACATGCTTCTAAATAACCATGAGGTACTCTAGCATTTGATTCTCTTGTCAATTTTTTTGGTGACGGAGTTTGAAAAAGGGACATCGGCTGGTGCTTTTTTCAGTGTTGGTCTATTGAGGAATAGGAGGCACTGGCTCTATGCAGATCATACCGAGATGGTACATCTTTGTTGAATTGGTTAGCTGGCTTGAAAAAACACATCCTCTTCAACAAATTCCACACCAGTTATGTCCCTTTTGTGATCTACCTAAAACAACTGGGGCTGAAAAGAAACTCATGTGCCACCTTTCTATGAGGGGTCAGGGTACCTTTTGCTGGGGCTTTCCTGGTGCTATGCAAAGCAGTTCCCAATTTTATTTTTCCAATTTTTGTCTTGGTCTGGATGCCAATGTGAGATGATCACTCATTTTTACAGCACTGGCCCCAGTCTTGTAATTATCTTTGGCATCTATGCTGTTAGATGTAGGTCTGCCAATTGCATTAATGTAAAGGCAGGAGAATGAAATTATTCATGATCTTCTTTGCAGTAGCATGCGCAGTAATTGGCTGAACCAAAAAAAAAAAAAACCTCGCTTTACAAGGCCAATGCCTCACAAGGGACTTGTACCAAGGCTAACAATAGGTACCCCTGCTCATTTTGTGCCCATATCTACTTTATAACCGCAAAGATTATGGGTTGTGCAGAAGACAAGCTTCTTGTCTGCATAATTGAAAGACACATGCACATGGACAAGTTGCTTACTGCTCAGTTTAGCCTTGGCTATAAGAGGAAAAAGACCCATCTCTACAGCTCCAGGGGGTCAACGAATCTTGATACATAAGGCAGCCAGCAAGACCATTATCTTTTTTTCTTCTATTTTTTTTCAGCCTTGGCTTTCTCAAATAATTACAATACTATTCTGTGTAAACTCTAAAGACTACTGTTTTTTTTAAGTGCTAGAAAATGAACAGTTTCGAGTTAGAAAAAATTGGAACCCATTCGGTACCAACTACCATACCAAGGTCGAAGTTACAGAGATCAAATGCCCCCCCCCCCCCCCCCCTATTTTGATGTATACAGCGAACTTATACGAGGCATAACATTTTTTTTTATAACAAGGCTGCATGCACAGTCACAGGGAGCACCGACCTTCAGATGTCAGTGTGCCAAAAGAAACTGGTGCTATACTTACCATGTGCGTTACCACGTCTGCTATTATGCAACCACCCTACTTGCCAGATTCGGCTAGTGCAGACTTCGCCCTCTTCCAGAAGATAAAGATCCTGCTCCTCGTTTTGACACTATTGCGGAGATCCTGCACAAAATGCAGAAGGTGCTTGATGCTCTTCGAAAAGAAGACTTCCAGAGGTGGTGGGAATGCTGGGGGCGCTGTATTGCTGTGCAAGGGGACTGTTTTGAAGGTGATGGTGTGTAAATGTGGATAAATAAAAGACTTTCTTGTAAACAGAGCTGGTTGAAACTTTTTGATACCACCTCATATCTGCATGAAATTATTCATCGTGCTGCTGTAACATTTTTGTATTTTAGTAGAAGTGTCACAGTGGCTCAAAAGCCAGAAGCACTGGGCATGAATTTGTCACAAATTCTTACTGCAACCAATAAAAAAAATGTCATACCCATTTCCAAGCTAAGCAAGTTTGTTTCATGCTCTAGTTCCATCAATCTCACTACTCATTATATCACTGCACTAAGGATTTTCTTATCTTGCCTTGGGAAACTATGGCCAAAGTTTTAATGAGTTTACCTTTTAATTGCCTCTGTTTCGCAAGACCTGATAAATTTGTAGCTGCTCCGGAAGTAATGGATTGTTGCTCCTCAGCTTGGGCTGCCAAAGAATGATCATTTTTCATTATTGATTTTACCTTCAGAACTCAAACCACATCAAAACAGACAAGTTTGGGTTGGAGGGGTTGGAGGAAGGGGGAGGGGGGAATTCATGGTCTTTTTAAACTCTAAAATAAACCAACATGTCAGTATTCGTGACAGTAATATATGGTTTAGTGAGCTGAAATAGAAATTATGCATTGATCGCTGGTGTTATGCAGGGAAACTGATACTGCTACAGTACACACACTGTAGTGCAGTAAGAGCTATATAATAAGGGCTAATGTTTCTCAGAATTGGCAGGTGTGTTAAAGTGGTGTTTCAAGTATCAAAAAAACTTTTGCTATAAAAATGCATTTTCAGGTGCATTTGGAATAAATGTAAACAAATTAGTTACTAAGGCAAATGTGGCTCCATTACTGTACTTAGCACAAGTTTGACCTTTATTACACTTTGTCATGTTTTGTAGTTGTCAAAGATTATCCCCCTCGAAATCCCCAATCAAGGAATGGCGTTTTACTTTAACGTTATAATTCAAGTTTTATGACTATAATGATACTTCGTAATTAGGCCAAATTTGCCCAATGGTGACAGAAATATGGTACACTGTACAAGTATAAGTTACTGGTCTGATAACCTATTCAAGTATAAGTAAAAAGTAGCTCATTTAAATTTTAACACTATATTTCTAAAGGTATTGGGACACCTGACCTTTCCTGCTATATGTGGTTATTTTCCAAACTGTAACCACAAATCTGGAGGCTATCAATCCTACAGCACATCTCTAGATGTGCTATAATACAATTTTGCATTCACTAAAACTTGAAACCCAAAACCTGTTCCAGCATGGCGATGCTCCTGTGCACAAAGTGAGCTCTTTGAAGATCTGTTTGACATGCTTTAGAGAGGAATATCTTGAGTGACCTGATCTCATCCCAACTGAACACCTTTGGGATGAATGTGAACGCTGACTGCACCCCAGGTCTCCTCACCTACATCAGTACCTGCCTTTCAAAACACCCTTGTGGCTGATGAACACAAATATCCATAAGCACACTCCAAAATGTAGTGAAACATCTTCTCAGAACAGTGGAGTAATGTAATGTGAAAATCAAAGAATAATCCATCCTTGGAGCACGTGTGATCAATTCTGTCCAGTCATCTAGACATTTGTCAAACTCGCTCAAATCCTTATGCTCGCCCATTTTAAGTGTTTCTAAAACGTATTTAAGGAAAAAAAATTTACTTGCTGCCTAATAAATGTATCCACCCACTAACAGGCACCATGATTAAGATATAATCAGTGTTGGGGTATATCGGAATCTCCTCCTTGGCCTTCCTCTTTTCCTTCTTCCTGGTGTCTCCATCCTCAGCATTCTCCTATGGATATAACCCATGTCCCTCCTCTGCACATGTCCAAACCATCTCAATCTCACTTTCCCCACCTTGTCTCCAAAATGTCCTACATGTGCTGTCCCTCTAATAAACTCGTTTCTAATCCTGTCCATTGTCGAGATTCCAAAAGAACATCTCAACATCTTCAGCTCTGCTACCTCCAGCTCCACCTCCTGTCTCTTATTTAATGCCACTGTCTCTAAACCATACAACAATACCACTCATAATGTTATAATGTCAGAATTGTATAATGTCAAAATGTTATAATGCCATAATGTCATACCTGATCGGTATAAGTGAGTGGGAAATATTGGGCAGTAGTTTCTCATGCTTTTTTTTATTTCTTAGAATCTAAAGACCAGAATTAAATACATTATATTCAGTGTTAATATTTGAATAGAAATAGTATCAACTTTTAAAACTCAGTTTTGCATGAACTATTATTGTTTGGGGAAAAAAGGAAATTGTGTGTGTATATGTGTGTGTGTCTCCCAGCAACCATGTGACCCAGTGGCTTTGTCTCCAACCCACAGCAACAGTTTTGTGCAGCTTTCACACCGAGTTGTCATTTTTGTGCCGTCAGACAGAATGCAGACTTATGTTTATCTCCTCGTCTTTCTTCACATCGCTGTCGGTGAGTCAGATTTTCTCGACACTATAAGTCATAAATGTGTGCAAACTTGGTGATTTTTCTTTATTTAGTATAAATATTTCAGTTAAATGAAAGTAGAGAGAATGATAACAATAGAAATGTGTTGAAATGTGTTACAGCACGTACGTCTGTGACAATGTGGCTAAACTAAAGTTCGTATAAATCCAAGCTCTAGTTCTCGATGTTCTCCTGGTTAAGAGTCTGAATTCTCTCTAGTCGTTCTCTCGGTGTTAAATCAGGGAGTATATGTTTTTCCCTGACTGCAACTGAGAAAAGTCAATTGCTGGGATGGCTAAGGGTCTTCATTACCGTCCAAAACTCTTTTCAATCAGGATGCTCTCGATGGTGCAAGATCCTGAGCACCTTAGATGTTCCTTAAGGAATTTTTTTAGGAGATTTTAGGAGTGATTAGTGATAGAAGAGTATCTGTGTGAGTGAAAGGGAAAGTTTATAGGACTGTGGTGAGACCTAAGATGTTGTATGTTTTAGAGACAGTGGCATTGAGTAAAAGACAGGAGGTGGAGCTGGAGGTAGCAGAGCTGAAGATGTTGAGGTTTTTGTTGGGAGTGACGACGATGGACAAGATTTGAAATTAGTTTTTTAGAGGGACAGTGCATGTAGGACGTTTTGAAGACAAGGTGAGGAAGGTGAGATTAAGATGGTTTGGACATGTGCAGAGGAGGGACATGGGGTATATCAGTAGGAGAATGCTGAGGATGGAGCCACCAGGAAGGAGGAAAAGTGGAAGGCCAAGGAGGAGGTTTATGAATGTGGTAAGAGAGGACATGCAGGTAGTTGGTGTGGAAGAGACAGAGGGGTATGGGGACAGATGATCCGCTGTGGCGCCCCTTAATGGGATAAGCCCAAAGAAGTAGAAGAAGAAACTGCAATAAAAACGTGTTCGAGCAGAGTGTATAAACACATTTATTGGTCACAAAGTTATGATGGGATTGTTATAAGGAAGACCACATTCAAGAAGTGCACATTAGTGTTTTTTCTGTGTCTCACCTCTAACTAGGGAGAATAACTAACGAAAAGATTTATGAAGGGATGGAAATATTAATGGAACGGAGGTGGAATACATTTGCATGGATGTAAACTAAAGTATACTGTACATATAGAAGTAACTACGAACGACAATGGAGCATGTGGAGATGGAAATATAATAACTATCCAAAGAAATGTTATATATGTAAATAATATTTTATATATTTAATAACAAAAAAGAGCCTACTCTCAAATAATAGTGTTTCTTTTTTCTTTCAAATGTATTTTAATACTATTATTTTATTTAATTATTCATTATCATTTGAATCTCATTCATTATAATATATACACTTTTTCGGGGGTGTCTAATTTTTAGCTTGTGATTATAAACGAGGAAATGAGTTAGAAATACTGGAGGATGATCTTGTGAACATCTGGATGATGATAAAGCTGATATGCTGTTTTGTGCTGTACAGGTAGTAAATTATCGGATTATAGTTGGATTATCATTGATGCATCATCGGGAGGGTCTGCGGTGCTGCCGTGCTCCTGCGCTAATCCAAGTGATAAAGCAGCAAACCTCAAATGGCGATATAGAAAAGAAACTGTAATGGGTTTTTATGACATCTATTCTACTGATGAGACTCAACGCTTCAAGAGCCGAAATCAGTTGGTTAATGCTGCTGCTCCAGGAGATTTTACTATGCGCATATCGCACCTGACTGCAGAGGATGAAGGAACGTATCAATGTCAGGACAAGAATCAGACGAGATACTACAGAATCGTGTCCCTCAAAGTAAAAGGTAAATTAAAAAAATCTAATTTCTGTAACATAAATATGATTTTAAGGAAAATTACCAAGAATTGTTTTCTTTATTGAGTTCTTTTTTTGACAGGACATTAGTATTAATATACTGACAGACCCGTTAATATTCCACACAGTGTTTAAAATAAGTGCGTCTCGGGATCGTTACTTGGAGTTGAGCAGAAATTCGACTAATTTAAAGACCACATCCTTATAAAATTTTAATATTTGATAAGTTTGTATTGTTAAAGTGTTATTCAGAAGTTAGTTAGTCAACAGAAACCGAGTCTCCAATGCACTACTGTCTAGTGTTCCTGGGTCCTTATCACATGATATACAATATAAATTATATACTGATTCACCATTTAGGGATCTGATCAAAACACACCAATTATCTCACTTCTCACTGTGGGGAGTCAAATATGATTTATGAATATGCATTTACATTACTGATCACTCCACCCTTTTCCTCCTTCAGTGCTTCGTACAACAGAGGCAACATGGAAAAATGGTGGCAACCAGGAACCACAAACAGGAAGTAAGTTTTTTTTTATTAAAGAAGTAAGCAATAGAACATTTGGTGTCCTGCTGTGCCAGGAAAAGTACATCTACCACCCTAAAATGGATAATTTTTCATATCACAGCATGTCCTAAATTGTTTTATTCAATCTTTACAGTATTTTGAATGCATTTTTGTGGGTAATTTGTTACTCAATTTTTTTTCCCATTTTGAAACTATCAAATTCTTTATTATGTAAGTGTTTTTTTGACAGTCTGTCTGTCTGTCTGTCTGTCTGTCTGTCTGTCTGTCTCTGTCTATCCATCCATCCATCACACTTTTTAACTTTAATACTACAAATCAAACGTTTCCATACGTTTTCTTGAATCATTATATCTTCATCTAAATTTCTATGAGAATCTTTTTTTTTTTTCATTTACATTCTTTCAATAATTCAGAAGTTAATGAGTTCATTCATGGTACTTCTAGTAGAAGTATATAATACTAATATAGTCACTACTAGTAACTACTTTATGCATGTATTTAATACCTTGTTCAATATAAATGGAATCGAAACATCAATATTCATAAATGCTTTTTATGGTATCTGTCATTTTGTGTAAATGAGTTATGAATCGTGGAGGATGATCTTGTAAACATCTGGATGATGAGCAAACCGATAAACACTTTTGTACTCTACAGGTTGTAGGTTGTCGTATTATGAGCAGATTTTCATTAAGGCATCATCGGGAGGGTCTGTGGTGCTGCCTGCGCTGAACTAAACAACGAGGCACCGAATTTTATATGGAAGTATAAAAAAGTGGGTACAGTTGATTTTAAGGTTATCATTCCCACTGATAAGACTGGCCGCTACAAGGGCAGAATTCAACTTGTTTCCGCTGATGCTTCAGGAAAATTTTACTACCCGCATATCAAACGTGACTGTGGATGATGGAGGAGTGTATCAATGCGAGGTCATGAACCAGCCATTCAACTTCAGACCTGTCATCCTCACAGTAGAAGCTTAAATAAGTGTTATGTTGTTGCCTCTGCTTGCTCTAATCTAAAAATGTACTAATTCTAATAAATGTGACTAAAAATATTTGTTATACAATATCAATAAGTGTATTTGCATCTGTAGGCGGCACAATTGGGTATATTTAAATGAATCTTTGAATTCAGTTAAAAATGTGAAATTATCTAAAAATTGGTGTGTACAAAAAAGAAAAATCACATCCCGGAGTGTTTTATTCCAAGTTTAATCTTAATTCTTTATCTGGTTATAATTACGGATTGTCAGGATTATTATTTTTTCGGGTCCTGTCAGGAATTCCTGACAGTGTTACTCTCTCTCTGTCCGCTAGATGTCGCCAAAACCAATATTAGCCCGCCACCTGTGTTTCTTTGCTAGGTTTATAATGTTGTATAGTCAACCCTTTTTATTTTGGGATGTTTCTTTAAGTAACTTTAGAAATTCTAAATTTTAAAGGGAGCACTTTACATTTTTTGGAGTAAAATATAGCCTAGTGAATTTCTACTTTAACTGAACTACATGGTTTTGTGTACTTCGTCCACCGCTAATGTGCTGAACAGTTTCTAGTGTTGGAAAACTATTTTGTATTAACACAGATCTGTTTTAAATTGACTTCTTAATGAAGAAAAAATCAATGTGACTAATTGTGACCTTTTAAATGAATGACAAGCAAAACAAATAAAACACTGTGCAACAATGTTGTAGTCTTTCACTCCTCATATACATTAATTATATTAAACCTGTCCAACCAAAGTAAGAATATTATTAATTCTGCTTTAAAAAAGCCTTATACATCCATCAATATTTAATGCATTAATAATTATAAAAACTTAAAACATTTAAAGACTTCTAAAATCGATAGAATTTAGAATGGTTTATAGTTTGTCCTGGTTACTTTTGTCCCTTTTTGTTGAATCTATTATTAAACATTAGCACCTGCGAACAACAGGATACCGCATGCGCTGGCAAGAAGCTAAGATCTAAGGGGAAAAATAATAAAATTAGAATTTTATATTTCCATTCATTCCCCTCACCGTGTGACTGCGATCATCCTGCCTATTATCATGTATGTGGTCTATTGAACCACCCAAAAAAATTGGTACAAATAAAATGTACACAGTTTTATCAAGATGTGTAATTATACTAAATGTTTCTATGTTCACTATGAAGTAGGAAAGAGGTCTCTAACCACCGAGTCATGACTGTCTACAGAAACATTGTGGGGAAAATGTCTATAGATAGAACACTGTAGTATTTATTGTGCATTTTGCCCTTGAAGATCAACCATCCAAATGTACATACGACCCAAACTTCAGAACTTGTCATTTCCATACTTGCGACAGGTTCAGCTTATTATTAACAGTTGTGTTACACAAACATGCCTTGAAATGTTTTTTTGTGCTGGAGGTAAGAAAAGTTCAAGGGGGGCACTACTTTTTTAAAATTACGAATCAAGATTTTATATTATGCTTCATGTTGCTTAAGATTTCTTGTTGACTTTAAAACTCCTGTGGACATCTTATTGGCTCAGGGAGGAGAAAATGGTAGGCGGGTCTCTGTTTTCAACAGTTTTATTTTGCCACAGTCACTTTTCTTTTTAACATACATACATACCCATACACTGCTTTGTGTCCAGTTCTTTCTTTTTTGTGGCTCTTGTCTCTCCCTCTTTCATCCTTTCCACTACTCACTAAAACGGATTTATTAGTGAAACCAGCACAGGTGTGTAATCCTTTTCACTCAATTCCTCTGCCTTCGCCTTCCATTTCCACGCCTCCACTTCCAGAACAAAAGAATAAATGGTAGTAAAGTGGCAGTGCATATGGGTTAAAAACTTCTGCCCCTTTTTTGTTCAATAAAAACAAAAGGAAATGATTGGCACTGTAAGACTTTTGCTTGATCATGACCAAAAGGTCAGCCCTCCCCGAGAACACAGCATTGATGCCCGAGAGTGCAGGGTGTGTGCCCTGTAGGTGCCCGAGGCAACAAGAACATCAAAAGAGAACTCTTAACAACACAACAAGTTTCCTCCAGGACTCACGGCAGGGGACCAAGACATTTACATTTACATTTACATTTGCGGCATTTAGCAGACGCCCTTATCCAGAGCGACGTACAAAAGTGCTTTAAATCTCTAGTAATTAATAAATCTACACTGGTACGCAAGATTACAAACTTAATATAAATATAACTCGAATTCTACAAACTTGGAAAGTGCTAATTTAGGTATTTCAGGAAGAGGTAGGTTTTCAGTCGTTGCTTAAAGATAATCAGGGACTCTGCTAGATGTGATGAGGTCACTGAGGTAAGATGGTGCTGGTCCATTTTGTAGGCAAGCATCAGTTTTTTGAATCTGATACGTGCAGCTACTGGAAGCCAGTGAAGGGAGCGCAGCAGTGGGGTGGTGTGGGAAAACTTGGGCTGATTGAACACAAGTCGTGCCGCTGCGTTTTGGATCATTTGCAGTAAACGAATAGTGTTCAGGGGAAGACCTGCCAGCAGAGAGTTGCAGTAGCCAAGTCTTGAAATGACAAGAGACTGAACAAGCACCTGGGCAGCCTGTGTGGACAGAAATGGTCGAATCCTTCAGATGTTATAGAGAAGAAATCGACAAGAACGATTGACAAGAACATTAGCGACATGTGGGAAAAAAGACAGTTCATTGTCCATAGTTACCCCAAGGTTATGAGCAGTGGCTGAAGGGGAGAGCAGAGAGTCATGAAGTGTTATTTGGAGATCTTGACCTGGGGATGAATCACCTGGGATGACCAGCAGTTCTGTTTTGCTGGGGTTGAGTTTAAGTTGGTGAGCACTCATCCATAAAGATATGTCTGACAAGCATGCTGAGATCCGAGCGGAAGCTGTGGTATCTGATGGAGGGAAAGAAAAGATGAGTTGAGTGTCATCTGCATAGCAGTGATAAGAAAACCCATGTGAGGATATGACTTCACCAATGGAGTGGGTATAGAGGGAGAAAAGGAGGGGACCAAGTAGAGAGCCTTGTGGGACACCAGTGGTGAGTCTGCATGGGGCAGATGTGGATCCCCTTCATGTTACCTGGTATGAGCGACCTTCCAGGTAGGAAGCAAACTATTCCCATGCTGTTCCGCAGATACCAAGTCTCTTGAGGGTTGACAAAAGTGTCTTGTGGTTGACTGTGTCAAATGCTGCTGAAAGGTCCAGAAAGATAAGTACAGATGACAGCTTGGCTGACCGAGCAGCATCTAGTTTCTCAGAAACAGCCAAAAGGGCCGTCTCTGTGGAATGTGCCGCTTTGAACCCAGACTGGTTCGGATCATGGAGGTTATTCTGTGAGAGATAGACAGACAGTTGGTTAAAAACAGTGCATTCCAGAGATTTAGAAAGAAAGGAGAGAAGTGATACCGGTCTGACCCCACAACCCCACAAGACCCGACAACACCCCTCTCGAGAACCAGAATTTTATCTCGAATACAGTAGGCTCCCCGGAGAGCTACCCTTGGTTTTCAAACACCACATCTCCATACAAATGGTAGATCTGCAGACAAATGTCTGACCCCTATACCCCTCCTTTCCTTGTTACATTCTCAACACAGGACATTCTACAGCACACCAGATGATTATGTGTAAGAAAGGTCATATCACATGTAAATAACGACGGAAAATGTTCATGTTTCATTTCATTACAAAGGTTTTTCGGGGAATCTGTAAACAGATCTCCCGCACAATTACTGTGTCGTATTTTACCAGGTATGAAAGGTTTTATATTTCCTGTTTAAAGGCAAATACTATTGGTTTGTATTTGTGTTATATTTTAATTAAACTACGAATTGACTTTGAATTGTGATTTTCTTACCTGGTTAATAAATTGTTATGTTTGATTTTTTTCTGTGTTGCTCGGTAAATGTTGACACTGCAAGTAATAACGTTGCATCCGTAGTTACCAGTGTTGGGCAACGTTACTTTTAAAAGTAACGCATTACAATATTGAGTTACTCCCCAAAAAAGTAACTAATTACGTTACTTAGTTACTTTTTATGGAAAGTAATGCATTATATTACTTTTGCGTTACTTGTATCTCTTTCACGCTTTACAGGTGTAACAGGTGTAATATAGATAATTGCCATTAAGAAATAAGTTATATTAGGGCAAAAGACATGTGTGGGCTGCACACCGGTGATGTGGAGGGAGAACATACCTTTCGCTGTCATCTCGTCAAACGTGCAATTCCGTAAATATGACCTCGTCCTCGTCTACATCATTCTCTGCTTCATCATCAGCTTAAAACATTCTGAACCCTTTTACAAAGTTTGCGCTATTATCAGTGACCGTGGCAGTTTATCGTCACACAAAGAGCAAATGAGCTGTGAATTTGCTCTCTTTCTCCGCTGCGATGGCATCGTACATGTGTCTCCCACAGAAAACTTTTATTCTGAGCAGTCAATAGATCTCCAGTGGTGGAAAGTCAGCAAAAGTTTTCTATATTTCTGTCTCCATTTCCATATATGCAACATTGCATAATGTTGCATATATTCAACATTATACACACACACACACACACACACACACACACACACACACACACACACACACACACACACACACACACACACACATCTGTGGTGCTGTGCTTTGCATGCAGATGTTTTTTTTTTTTTTTAAGTGGTATTTTTTGCAGTTGACAAGAGCTTTTCACCAACACATAATCTACACTTATCCATTATTCCTTTCTTCTTTTCCTCGACTATTTCAAAATAATAAGAATACTTTCATCACAGTAATGTAATTCTCTGGTTTGCCATCTCCGCTTCTGACCAGCTTCTGTTCCCGCTGCTCCCGCCGTATCAGTGCGCGATTCTATGTGACTACGTTCATTTTAATTCATTTATTTTTTTATGCAAAATAATTTAACTGAAAAGTAACTCGCATTACTTTAAAAAAAAAAAGTAACTCAGATATTAATGTGTAAATTTATAAAGTAACGCGCTACTTTACTCGTTACTCCAGAAAATTAATATGTGCTCACCAACTTAAACTCAACCCCAGCAAAACAGAACTGCTGGTCATCCCAGGTGATTCATCCCCAGGTCAAGATCTCCAAAAACACTTCATGACTTTCTGCTCTCCCCTTCAGCCACTGCTCGTAACCTTGGGGTAACTATGGACAATGAACTGTCTTTTTTCCCACATGTCGCTAATGTTGCTTGTTCTTGTCGATTTCTTCTCTATAACATCCGAAGGATTCGACTATTTCTGTCCACACAGGCTGCCCAGGTGCTTGTTCAGTCTCTTGTCATTTCAAGACTTGACTACTGCAACTCTCTGCTGGCAGGTTTTCTCCTGAACGCTATTAGTCCACTGCAAATGATCCAAAACGCAGCGGCACAACTTGTGTTCAATCAGCCCAAGTTTTCCCACACCACCCCACTGCTGTGCTCCCTTCACTGGCTTCCAGTAGCTGCACGTATCAAATTCAAAACACTGATGCTTGCCTACAAGGCCAAAAATGGACCAGCACCATCTTACCTCAGTGACCTCATCACATCTCGCACTGCACCACGCTGTCTAAGATCCTCCAGCACTGCTCGACTGGTACCACCTTCTCTCAGAATGAGAGGTAAGTACACTTCAAGGCTCTTCTCTGTTCTGGCACTGAGGTGGTGGAATTAACTTCCCCTAGATGTCCGTACAGCAGAGTCCCTTATTATCTTTAAGCAACGACTGAAGACCTACCTCTTCCTGAAATACCTAAATTAGCATTTTCCAAGTTTGTTGAATTCGAGTTATATTCATATTAAGTTTGTAATCTTGCGTACCAGTGTAGATTTATTAATTACTAGAGATTTAAAACACTTTTGTACGTCGCTCTGGATAAGGGCATCTGCTAAATGCCGCAAATGTAAATGTAAATGTAATATTATTACGTAACGCACGTTACTTGTAACGCGTTACCCCCAACACTGGTAGTTACTGTAAGGACTGAAATCAGGCTAGGATCGGCCTAAATCCCAGTTAGATCGTGAATAATACATCAGCTGAGGATTTAAAAGATACGACTAGCACTTGGCTACTTAGAAGCGTGGAGGCTAACAATATGTATTTCCGTTTAGAGTAAAATTTCTGATCACTCTAAATAGGGTCAGCCTCAACCTCTGATTATTTCAATATTATTCTATTCATTACCTTTGGTTAGTAATAATTATTGTAATAATTAAGTGTCACCTACAAGGGGACTAAATAAAGTATGTTTAAAGTTGAGCATGCAGAGAGCGGCTGCTTAAGCGTATAGTCCAACCTCTGGCAGCGACCAATACTGATTCGCTTATGACCGTTGACCAGTATATAAATTATAAGGCCCAAACTAGGATCATGTTCGACTATGAGAACCGAATGAACGAGTGTAATACCAGAGCTTAATCAGAATAACTAAACAAACATCCATCCAAATGATACTATTAGTAAAATAACAACCTATGTAAATATTAATTATGTTTTATTTAATTGGAGTCAGATAAGAGATTAATAACCAAAATGAAGAAATGCATAAATCCATATCTTATTATCTAATGTGAAAGGAAAGATTAAAACGTGCGAGAATCCTTCGCCACGCCTCTGGAGACCGCCATTGGACCAGTGGGTGGTTCCCACTTTAGTGTACATTTCCAAAATTACAATTTGTCTGACCACACAGTCCATTTTGCCTCAGTACATTTTAGATTAGCTTTGGCTCGGAGAGGATTACTGCCTTTCTGGATCATGTTCACGCATGCCTTCTTCTTTACATAATAGAGATTTAAGCTGCATTAGTGGATGACATGGCAAACTGTGTTCACAGTCTATGATTTCTTCAGGTGTTAATGAGCTCATGCAGTGATTTCTATTACATAATCGTCTTCTCAAGTGGCTTTTATTGTCATTTTTACTATACACAGTGGTACACAGTACACAGTAAAAACTAAACAACGTTCCTCCGAAACCCTGGTGCTACACTAAACAACAAAACAACATAAAGTGCATCGAGTGCAGCCTGGTGCAAACAGTGCAAACAAAAGAACAGTACAGACAGACAGAGTGCAGACAGACAACACAAGACAAGACAAAAGACAAAAACCAAGTATAGCGCCGACTAGTAAACCTACTGTATACTTAAATATACAGTACTGTGAAGGAGAAATGTAAAAACTATACCCAGGAAAAAGTACAAACAGAACAGAGCAATGTAGTGCAAAAAAACAGCAGCAAGGAGGTGCAAAGACAGCATGTAAACATTTTACTGTAGTATAAAAGGTGCAAAAACAGCATGTAAACATTTTACTGAATATAAGGTGCGAGTATAAATAATAATAAATATATAAATGGTGGTGGAGTGGATCGAGATGAGTGATGATTGTGTTTAGTCCAGGTTGTACAGTTCAGTAACAGTAACACACAGTGAGTGTGTGTGTGTGTGTGTGTGTGTGTGTGTAAGTGAGTGTGTGTGAGTTCTGTTCAGTTCTTTGTGTTGAGAAGCCTGATGGCTTGTGGAAAGACTTCTTCTTCCCAAGAAGAAGGCTTCTTCTTCTTCTTTTGGCTTCTCCCACAGGGTCGCCACAGCAGATCATCCGTCTCCATACCACCCTGTCCTCTACATCTGCCTCTTTCACACCAACTACCTGCATGTCTTCCCTCACCACATCCATGAACCTCCTTCTTGGTCTTCCTCTTTTCCTCCTACCTGGTGGCTCCATCCTCAGCATTCTTCTACCAATATAATTCATGTCCCTCCTCTGCACATGTCCAAACCATCTCAATCTCGCCTCCCTCACCTTGTCAACAAAACATCCTACATGCGCAGTCCCTCTAATAAACTCATTTCGAATCTTGTCCATCCTCGTCACTCCCAACGAAAACCTTAACATCTTCAGCTCTGCTACCTCCAGCTCCACCCCCTGTCTTTTACTCAATGCCACTGTCTCTAATCCATACAACATCGCAGGTCTCACCACAGACCTATAAACTTTCCCTTTCATTCTTGCAGATACCCTACTATCACAAATCACTCCTGCCACTCTTCTCCACCCACTCCACCCTGCCTGCACTCTTTTCTTTACTTCTCTAACACACTCTCCATTACTTTGCACTGTTGACCCCAGGTACCTGAACTCCTCCACCTTCTCCACCTCTTCTCCCTGCAACCGCATCACTCCACCGCCCTCCCTCTCATTCACACACATGTACTCTGTCTTACTCCTACTGACTTTCATTCCCCTTCTCTCCAGCGCATACCTCCACCTCTCCAGGCTCTTCTCGACCTGCTCCCTACTCTCACCACAAATCACAATATCATCCGCAAACATCATAGTCCAGGGAGACTCCTGTCTGACCTCGTCCGTCAACCTGTCCATCACCACTGCAAACAGGAAAGGGCTCAGGGCTGATCCTTGATGCAGTCCAACCTTCACCCTGAACCAGTCTGTCGTACCTACTGCACACTTCACTGCTGTCACACTGTCCTCATACATGTCCTGCACCACCCTCACATACTTCTCTGACACACCTGACTTCCTCATACAATACCACAACTTCTCTCTTGGCACTCTGTCCTCATCCTCTCTCTGATTTTCCTCATTCATCAGCTGCTCAAAATATACAACACATTTCCCTCTCCATCCTTTATTGCTCTAACTTGCAGTACATCCTTCCCAGCTCGGTCCCTCTGACTGGCCAATCGGTATAGATCCTTTTCTCCTTCCTTAGTGTCCAACCTCTCATACAGCTCCTCATATGCCTTTTCCTTGGCTTTCGCCACATCCCTCTTAACCTGCTGCCGCATCTTCTTGTACTCCTGCCTACTTTTCTCATCACTCTGTCTATCCCACTTCTGTTTTGCCAACCTCTTTCTCCTTATGCTCTCCTGCACTTCCTCATTCCACCACCACATCTTCTTGTCTTGCTTTCTATTTCCAGATGTCACACCAAGTACTTTTCTAGCTGCCTCCCTCATCACTCCTGCAGTAGTTGCCCAATCATCCATCACCTCTTCACCACCACCAAGCCCCTGTCTGACCTCTTCCCTAAACCTTACACTACACTCTTCCTCCTTCAGTTTCCACCATCTTATTCTTCTTTCAGTCCTCACTCTCCTCCTTTTCTTCTTTGCCTCCAAAACCATCCTACAGACCACCATCCGATGCTGTCTAGCTACACTGTCCCCCGCCAACACCTTACAGTCTCCAATCTCCTTCAGGTTGCATCTCCTGCATAGCACATAGTCCACCTTTGTGCACCTTCCTCCACTCTTATACGTCACCCTATGATCCTCCTTCTTCTTAAAATAAGTGTTCACCACTGCCATTTCCATCCTTTTAGCAAAATCTACCACCATCTGCCCTTCCACATTCCTCTCTCTTAAAACCATACCTACCCATCACCTCCTCATCACCTCTGTTCCCTTCACCTACATGCTTATTAAAGTCTGCCCCAATCACCAATCATTCTTTCCTAAGTACACCATCTACCACTTCATCTAATTCACTCCAGAATCTTTCCTTCTCCTCCATCTCACAGCCAACTTGTGGAGCATAGGCACTGATGACATTTATCATCATCCCTTCAACTTCCACCTTCACGATAATCACCCTATCAGAAACTCTCTTCACCTTCACTACACTCTTACTGTACTCTTCCTTCAGAATCACCCCTACACTATTTCTCTTTCCATCCACTCCATGATAAAACAGTTTAAACCCACCTCTAATGTTCCTGGCCTTACTCTCTTTCCACTTGGTCTCCTGAACACACAACATATCTACCTTTCTCCTCTCCATCATATCAGCTATCTCTCTCCCTTTACCCGTCATAGTATCAACATTTAAAGTACCAACCCAAACCTCCATTCTCCTACACTGCTCCTTTTCCTGTCTTCCTTCTCTCCTCCTCCTCCTTCGGCCAACATGTATTTCTATTACATAATCGTGACTGTTTTAAATGCAGTGATGCCCGAGGGCCCAAAGGTGTGTGTGTGTGTGTGTGTGTGTGTGTGTGTGTGTGTGTGTGTGTGTGTGTGTGTGTGTGTGTGTGCAGGTGTAAGTGCATGCATGTGAGTTTATGTGTGTGTAAAAATCTCACAGCAATCATGTGATTCAGTGGCTTTCTCTCAAACCCACAGCTGTTGCAATGCAAAATCGTGTAGCTTTTCACACTGAGGTGTCATTCTGGTGCTATTAGTATGAGGCATACTATTTATAAAATATTACATTTAAAATTAATTTGAACATGTGGAGGTTCAGTTCTACAGCAATAAATAAATAAATAAATACACAAACAAATAAATAAATATGAATTAAACAGAAAAAATATATATTTTTCCTCACATTCTCACAGTGAAATACTGCACCTAATAGACCACATTCAAGAAGTTCACACTTCAGTGGTTCTCTATGGTGGGGTTTTTGCTTCTCACCTCCAAATGACATCAGCACCAAATTCAAATATGCACATAAGTAGTTCTCTTCGGACCTGTCCAATTCATCCGGACACCCTACCTCTAGATGGAGTTTTCTTCAATTAAAAATTCATGGTCCCACATGAATGTGAGAACTTTGGATATATTTTGAGTGTATTTAATATCAACGGTCTACTAAAATGGCTCAGGATTACAGGTCGCATTTAATCGCCTATAACTGCACAGCTGAGCACCGATGGAACTGTAATGAATAATCATCCATTGTTGAGGATGAGGATGAGTTTCCCTTCCGAGTCTTCCCAAAGGTTTCATCCTAATGCCAGCTCAGGGAGTTTTTCCTTACCACAGTCGACACTGTTTCGCTCATCAAGGATAAATGTACGATTACTGTATAAGGAACAAATGTATACATTTAAACCAAATAAAAATGGATATATTTTTCTATAGGATTATAATTCTAATATAACTATAATTATATAGGAGCGTAATTAAGTAGAACAAGTAGAAATTATTCCTAAATCATAAATCGGAGGGCAAGCAAGATACAGGAAACTGAAAAAAGTAATAAGTAAATTTAGAACCCGGGAAACGTAGGCAGGGCGAAATCAAAAAGTAGGACGGAAATGAGGATTCGAGCGAATAAATGAAAAAACATCCGAAGGCATGAACGAATAAGGAGATGGCGGTGGAACGTCTCAGAACGTCTCAGCGTGGACAAACAACATCTCTGACACTAATAATGTGTCTAAATGGGAAATTAAAATGTAATAAATGTATATAAAGAAAATACAATAAAATAGATTATATCATAAGAAATTATTGAGTGTAAATAAGGGTTATGGATTAAGTTTAACATCTGGATGATGAGGATTGACGCTGTTTTGTGCTGTACAGGTTGTAAGTTCTCAGATAATAAAAAGATTAGCATAAGGCATCATTGGGAGGGTCTGCGGTGCTGCCGTGCTCCTGCCCCGATCTTCGTACGCCATCAGAATTCATATGGAGATTTTGAAAAGCAGGTACGGTTGATTTTAACCGCATCTGTCCGGTTGACGAGACTGACCGCTACAAGGACCAAATTCAGCTGCATAGTGCTGGTGCTCCAGGAAATTTGACTATCTGCATAATACACCTGACTGCAGAGGATGAAGGAATGTATCAATGTGCGGACAATAATCAGTCGATTAATTCCAGATCTTTCATCCTGTTAGTAAACGGTAATTTGTTCTTTCTTCTTATTCTAATCTAATAATCTGATTTCTGGAATATAAAAATTGTTAGGAAATCCCAGTAACTGAGATTAGCGAGAAGTTAGTTAGTCACCATAAACTGATTCGCCAATGCACTAATGTGTCGTTTCACCACTAGGGGAGTTGATTGAGATGCACCAACTGCACCAACGTAACCCACCCAGGCCAGTTAGACCAAAGGCAAATTCAATTCAATTTAATTTTATGTCTATAGCTCTTTAATCAATGGAGAGTGTCTCAAAAAAACATTACAGAATGTAAGAATTTAAGAGGAAGATTCTAAATCACTGTGCAACAAAATGTCTTTCATTCCTCTTTTACAGTATTTAACCTTTTAAACCAAACTACTGGATATTATATATATAATCACTATAATACACTGTCCAGGTGTAAAATTATAACATAACATTAAGCAGCAAGTGAACATGTTAACGTTGTGTTCGAATTTGACAATTTGTGACGTCTAGACGACGGGGTCAGAACATCTCCAAAACTGTAGCACTTGTCTTCTGTTTCCTGGTCAGCAGAGGTCAGTATATATCAAAAGTACTCCAGGGAAGAAACAGTGGTGAACTGGCAACATGGTCATGGAACTCCTGTAGATTAAATTTGCTGAAGAAGTTGATGCTCGACAGGTCAGGACTGTTCTGGCAGCAAAATGGGGACCTGGTCGTTGGTGTTTTCTTATTTTTTTTGCATGTTTGTCACACTTGAATGTTTCAGATCATCAAACTTATTAAGATTTTGGTAAAAGATAACAAAGTGAACCCAACATGCAGTTTTTAAATAAAGGTTTTTATTATTGAGGAAAAACTGAATCCAAAAGTACATGGCCCTGTGTGAAAAAGTGTTCGCAATCAAGAAATCTCTTAAATAGGACCTGCCTGACAAAGTGAAGTAGACCAAAAGATCCTCACAAGCTAGACGTCATGCCGAGATCCAAAGAAATTCATAAACAAATGAGAAAGAAAGTAATTGAGATCTATCAGTCTGGAGAAGGTTGTAAAGCCATTTCTAAAGCTTTGGGACTCCAGCGAACCACAGTGAGAACCATTATTTTCCAATGGGCAAAAATTTCACACCACTGTATATTCTGTTTAAAAGGCAAAATTAAAACAAAAATGTGTCCTTCCCACAGAGTCTTTTCCATTCATCCATTTTGCCGTGGTGATCGTGACCTTCTTGCAAATTATCATGGCTTTGGTCTTCTGCACCACCCAAAAGAAAAGTACACGCAATGTTTACACAGTTTGATCCAGATCCTGGAATTATACTAAATGCACGTGACGCTATTTTCCACTTTGCTTATCTTTTTGTCAGATCCAACCCGGGATCACTACAGCGCAGTGAATGATGAAAGTTTGAATCTGGAGATGTGAAACTCAATAAAAGGATCTGCGTTCATACGAAATTGTATCTACATGTGTCTTATAATATATATGTTGTATATTACAATTATGCATATTTTCTGTAAACTTTATTGTTTCACAGCATTCAAAATGTGTCGTTCACTTATTATTTTTTCTCTAACCGCCAGGTCATGACTGGGCTGCAAGAAGGTTGTGAGAAAAATCTCTATAGATAGAACACTATATTGTTTATTATGCATTTTGCCTTTCAAGAGCAAATTAACATACAGCACAATTTCAGAACACCTCATTTCCACTCTTGCAACAGGTTCAGCTAATTATTAACATTAATGTTGCATAAACATCCCTCGAAAGTTTTTTTATCGGTGGAAGAAATACCAGAAAAAAAAAATAATGATGACTGACTAAAAATATGGTGTGTCGTATCTAAAATGAGGTTTTGTCTCTACTATCCGTACAACATGTGTGTGACACGTGGAGATACGTTAGCTAATGAGTCAAGTATTCCACAATTAATTTCATAAAAATTGATTTTAGTGCTACAGTAATAAATAAATAATGAAATGTGATTTTTTTTTTTCACAATCAAGCAAACCGTGGGAATTGTTACCCATTCCTCCATATCAGAATTATATTTGCAGGGTAACAAGAACAGAATCCCCACTGATTATGGGTAAGATGCTATGTTTGGGCATCAAGTGTATTTTCAAATAAAATACCAAATACCTTATCTTTAAGTGTATTAAAAATAAACTACAAAACACAGCAGCCAGACCATGTATTCAAATAAACTACTGTATTTTTTAAATACTACATTACAAGGGAGCATAAAATATCTTCACAAACCTTCCATCATTTGGTCTATTCGATCGGTTTCTTCACCATTACACCAATTTAGTTGATTAAGTAAACAATGTTCGATAACAAATTTAGAATTTTTTTTCTCTGGCAAGTCGCGCTATAAATCTACCATAGGCAACCAGTTAAAAGATCAAATATTAGTATGATTATCCTTTTGATTTCCCAGATGAAGGTTAGTTTTAAAATAACCAACAGTTTAATGATGAACAGTTTGCGAAAGTCTCATAATTGTACCCTCCATTACCTCGGCAAACACTGCCCCCAGCTGCCTGTCCTTTTGTGTTCGTCTGTATGAGTCAAAGCCTGCTAGCATGACTGCCCACTGGACAGGATCCAGTCCTTCCTTTGTGGTGAGATCAGAGATCAGAGATTAGATTAGTTTGCTGGTGACGTCCAAATAATTAAACACAAACCCTGCAATAATGTCTATCCAGTCCCAGGAACCGTCTCACCTCCCGTTTCGTCTTGGGTCTTTCGGCAGCACAAAGAAATTATGCTATGCAAATGATCCCAGTAAAGTCTCAGGTACTGTGTGTATTCTCTTCTGTTGTTGACCCAGTGGGTGGGGTCCCAATATCCACCTACTGTATGTTGTAAGTCAAATGAGAAAATTGAGGGCAAAGGCTCTGGACTTGTTTTTGTAGGTAGCTGGACCATAAATTAGGAGGTCTCCTGGTTGGTCCATGAGTTTAAGTCAGAGCCCTGGACTCTGTTGGAAAGCAAGGGGTTCCTTAACCCTGAATCTGATTAAATCGCTTTGGATAGGGCATATGTCATATACGTAAATGCAAACAAACTGCTCCAGCACCATAAAGTACTGAGAGGTGTTAGACAAAGTTGAATGGGTGACCAAACTCATTGATGGTCAAAGCTTGGTACCTCCAACTTTGTTGTTTTTCGGCAAAGCGACTGACTGACTCTTTCAAAGCTTTTTAGAGATGCTGATACTCTCACATACGGATACACTTTGCAGCAACCAGCATTGACGCAGCCATTTTTTATGGATCTACTCACAGCCTTGTCCAAGATTCTGCCCCTCTTCCATTTACAAACGGTGATTGAGCATTTGTGTTCTGTTTTGGATTTTTTATTCTTTTTTCGTTCACTTTCTAAACTACACAGGAACTTAATCGTTGATTTGGATATGAATTTGCCAGTCTGCTAATCAATTGGGAAAAAATAGAATAAAGAAAATGAAAAAGAGGAACTGTAGACTACTTAGTGGCATGTGTAAAACCACAAAAGAAGTGTCAGGCTCTTTCTCATGCTTTGTCTCAATGCTTTGTATCTGAAGCACAAATTAAAGAGATTTTGCTCAGTGTTAATATTTAAGTAAAACGTTTATACTTCTTTTTTTCTTTTAATCAGCTTTGCATTAACTATTACTGTTAACAAGAAATTAAATTGTGTGCGTGTTTGGGTGGGTATGTGTGTATACATCTCACAGCAACCATGTGACTCGGTGGCAAACCCACAACTGTTGCACAGCAAAATTGTGCAGCTTTCAAACTGTCATTTTTGTGCTGTTGGTACGAGGCAGTCAGAATGCAGTCTTACGTTTATCTCCTCATCTTTCTTCACATCGCTGATGGTGAGTCCCGCTTTCTCTACTGTACCTTCTCACTTCTACCGATCTCTTTCTAAAAATAAGATTAAAATAAAGATTCGCTTTTGGATTTTATCCTTCAAACTTTTGGCGTTTTTTCATAAAGCGACACATAAAGTGAAAAGTTTGTACCTGGTGATTTTTTTTTTAATTATTATCACTATTAATATCTCAGGAAAATTAAAATAGAATGAGAGAGATGAAGAGATAAATAAAGGGAGAGATGAAAGAAAAAGAGGAACTCACTTGTTTTGACATTTCAAAAGTAGTTTACAAAAGGACCTTCAACTGACATGTTTTCCAATGAGGTTTTTCATTCAGAATTTGTTTGAACATTTTAAAGAAATTAAATTATTTTTTAATAAAAAATAGTGTGTATAAGCACATTTCCTGGTCTGGGCCTCATGATGGGATTGATATAAAAAAAAAAAAAGTGTGTTTTAGTTTTATGTGTCTTAGCACCAGAGAAGACCACATTCAAGAAGTGTATCAGGTCTATCAATTGCATGGATGAAAACTCAATTCAATTCAATTAAGTTTTATTTGTATTGTGCTTTTAACAATGTACATTGTCTCAAAGCAGCTTTACACAGATAATGTGGTGGTAAAAAAAAATATGTTCTTTATAAGAGTAAGTTTGTCCCTGATGAGCGAGCCTGTCTGTGGTGAAGGAAAAACTCGCTGAGACGGCATAAGGAAGAAACCTTGAGAGGAATCAGCCTCAAGAGGGAACTTGTCCTCATCTGGGTTGCACCTAAAGTCCATTTATTACAGATATATTATGTTGCGGGGTACGGAGGAGAGCAACCCAGTTGGGGAGAGGAATGGTGCTCCCGTGGGCGCCCCCCTGCGAGGGCTCTAATGCTGGAGTCGGGGGAATGCTAACTCTACCTAGGACTTTCCCCTGCAAAACCTAGACTGAATGTGCTCCTCTAATGCTAGGATCTTCTCAGTCAAAGAGCTAACTTACACTTCTCACAGATAGAATTATCGCTAGCAACGGAGAAAGACTGACTAAACATGTCACACTGAATGAGCTGGATGCTCTCCATAGCAGCGAAATTACGTACCTGAATGTGGTTATTGGAGTATGAGTTATAAATACTAGAGGATGATCTTGTAATCATAATGATGATGATAAAGCTGATGCACTGTTTTGTACTTTACAGGTTGTACTTTAGGGGATTATAAAAAGATTATCATTAATGCATCACCAGGAGGGTCTGCGGTGCTGCCGTGCTCCTGCACTGGTCAACAGGGTACAGTACCAAATCTCAAATGGCAGTATAGAAAAGATCCACCACATGTTTTTTATGACATCTATCCAATTGAGGAGACTAACCGCTTCAAGGGCCGAATTCAGATGGTTAATGCTGATGCTCCAGGAAATTTTACTATCCGAATATCGCACCTGACTGCAGAGGATGAAGGAACGTATCAATGTCAGGAGAAGAATCGGACAAGTTACTTAAGACTTGTGCTCCTCAAAGTAAAAGGTAATGCAAACTGTTGTTCTAATTTCTGTTATATAAATATGATGTTAAGAAAAATTTTCTTGATTATCAATAAAATATTTTCTTTAATGAGTTATTTTTTGACTCAAACAGGACATAAGAATTAATATACTGACTAATATCCCAGAGCAGCTCCCAGGTTCGATATTGGAGGTGAGCAAGAATTCGACCATTTTAAAGACCACATCCTTATAAAATGTAAATATTTGATAAGTATGGGTTGTTAAATTGACGGATGTAATTCAGTTAGTTAGTCAACAGAAACCGAGTCACCAATGCACTACTGTGTAGTGTTCCTGGGTCCTTATCATATGATATACAATATAAATTATATAGTGATTCACCATTTAGGGAGCTGATCAAAATGCACCAACTATCTAACTTCTCACTGTGTGGAGTCAAATATGATTTATGAATATGCATTTACATTACTGATTATTTGACCCTTCAGCTCCTTGGATGCTTCGTACAACAGCAGCAACAAGCACAAATGGAGACAGAAAATCCACAGGGAGCACAAAACAACCAGGAAGTAAGTTTTATTTTATTTTTCTTTAAGAAGTATGCAATAAAACATTTAATGTCTTGCTGTTCTATTGAAAATAAACAGTGTAATTAAGCGGAGTTACACCCACCACCCCAAAATGAATAATTTTTTTCAAACACTGTATGTCCTCAAGTGTTTTATTCCAATTTCTTTTCCATTTCATTGTGTAGAAAGTCCATGACAAACAATCTTGTCATTTCTTATGTTGTAGAATCTATAAACCTTTAACATTAATGTCTTTCACCTAATAACAATCAATAATCACAATTTGGGATTTTTTTCTAGGAAAAAAAAACATAAAAACAGAAATATACCAATTTTTAGAAAGTAACAATTTATATAATTAAGTATATTTAACTGACACAATTGTATTAAACATAATTTCTGGGTCACCAGATTAGAGCTGTCGAAAATAAAGTTTGCTGCTAAAAGAAATTTAGGAACAAATGAGACAGAAGTTAAGGTCAGTGTTCACGACTCCACCATAAAAAAAGAGACTGGGCAAAAATGATTTGCATGGCTGCAAGGCTCTGCAAGGCTCATCTCAGTTTTGCCAAAAAACATCTTGATAATCCCCAAGACTTTGGGGAAAGTACTCTGTGGACCGACGAGACAAAAGTTGAACTTTATGGAAGCTGTGTGTCCCATTAGGTCTGGTGTGAAAGTAACACCGCATTTCAGAAAAAGAACATCATACCAACAGTGATATATGGTGGTGGTAGTGTGATGGTCTGGGGCTGTTTTGCTGATTCAGGACCTGGAAGACTTGCTGTGATAAATGGAACCATGAATTCTGCTGTTTACCAAAATATCCTGAAGGAGAATGTCCGGCCATCTGTTCGTGACCTCAAACTGAAGCGAACTTGGGATCTGATCCAAAACACACCAGCTCTGAATGGCTGAAGAAAAACAAAATGAAGACTTTAGAGTGGCCTAGTCAAAATCCTGACCTGAATCCTATTGAGATGCTGTGACATGACCTTAAAAAGGCGGTTTATGCTGGGAAACACTCCAATGTGGCTAAATTTAAAAAATTCTGCATAGATGAGTGGAGCAAAGTTTCTCCACAGCGCTGTAACAGACTCACTGCAAGTTATCACAAACACTTGATTGCAGTTTTGGCTTCTAAGGGAGGCCCAACCAGTTATTAGTTTTAGGGGGCAAACACTTTTTCAACCAGGGAAAAAGTGTTTTATTATTATTTCAACCAATAATAATAAAAACCTTTATTTAAAAACTGCATGTTGTGGAAAATACTTTTTCACACCACTGTATATTCATCTATATTTCCGTGAGAAATTCTATTTACCAGTAAACCGTACTCTCTCTATTCATGCATTTCATTTGATCTCTTCAGGAAATGTGACTATGAGCATATCAAACCTGACTGTAGAGGATGGAGGAGTGTGTGAACGTCAGGGCAAGAAGCAGTCAAGTAGTCAAGGTAAAGTTAGCGTTTCGCTGTTCCTTCTTCTTACCAATCTTCTTATCATTTTTGTATTATTTTATATTTAAATATTTTTAATATATTCAGTGTTTAGAATGTCTTAATTTCTTATTGTTGTGGGATGAAATATAATTGATAATGAATATACATTTAAATTACTACAACCACTCTGAGCACAAGGTCAAAAGAAGGTCAGGAATTGAGTTAGATATCTTTAATAAGTATTCGATAAAACACTGTGTCCTGCTGTGAGATGATACGAAGTTGCAACTGAACACTTTTTGAATTCAATGTTTCCCACTTCCTATAGGGGTCACAACTGAAATTTCGAAATCTTGAATCTTCATATTATTATGTTCAATTAAAAAATCTGAAGAGCTAGTTTTATCTTAAAGTTGCTCTGCTACCAATAAAAGCACATCCTTGTGAGTTTTATTCCAAGTTTAATTTTTATCACGTCTGTTTTTAGTTACAGTTTTTCAGGATTGTGTCCCTTTAGGAATCAGACTGTATTACTCTCTCTGTCCACCAGATGTCCCCAATTTTTCTCTCTGCTTTTTAAACAGTAGCTAATCACCACCACCTCGTCACTAATATAGATATTTTACCTCAGAGTGATGACATCACAGACCATTACCTCATACTGTACACACTACCGGTAGAGCAGATTAGCCGTGTTGCACCACGTTATCGACTTGGTAGGACTATTGTTCGACCACTAAGACAATTCATAAATAACCTGCCTGATTTATCTCAATTTCTCACTAAACCCATAACTACCAATAATCTTGATGAATAACTAACAACATAGACTTATCCTCACTAGCACAATAGACACCGTTGCCCCATCCGGTTAAAAAAGGTAGAGAACAAGCACCTGCACCTTGGTATAATAGTCATACGCATGCCCTCAAGAGAACAGCACGTAATCTGGAGAGAAAATGGAGGAAAACTAAATTGGAGGTATTTAGAATCGCGTATAAAGACAGTATGCTCAGCTACAGACAGGCGCTAAAAGCTGCTAGAGCTGAACACCTGAGCAAACTTATAGAAAACAACAAAAACAATCCCAGGTTCCTTTTCAGTACAGTAGCTAAACTAACTACAAATCAGGGCTCTGAAAATTGTGTTCCATCACAGTTTAGTAGTGAGGACTTTATGATTTTCTTCACTGAAAAAATAGATAACATTAGAAAAAACAATTGTGGCAGTTCAACCTCTGACACCATCTCCTGAGACAGTGTTACCTTCAACTCCACAACTCCACTGTTTACATGTATAGGACAGGAAGAGCTGTATGATGTTATTGCCAAAGCTAAATCGACAACATGTCAGTTAGATCCAATTCCTACTAAATTACTGAAGGAAGTGTTATATACAACTGGTGAACCTCTTCTGAATATTATTAACTCCTCACTATCTTTAGGTCACGTCCCTAAATCCCTCAAGTTAGCAGTTATTAAGCCCCTCATTAAAAAACCTAATCTGGATCCAAACACGTTATCAAATTACAGACCCATTTCAAATCTCCCATTTATGTCTAAGATTTTAGAAAAGATTGTCGCTGCCCAGTTATGTTCCTACCTGCAAGAGAACAATATCTTTGAAGAATTTCAGTCAGGTTTTAGGCCCCATCATAGCACAGAAACTGCTCTAGTTAAAATAACTAATGACCTGTTTTTAGCTTCAGACCAAGGCTTCATTTCGCTGTTGGTTTTACTTGATCTTAGTGCTGCTTTCGACACTATAGACCATGATCTCCTCCTAGATCGATTACAAAATTACATCGGCATTCAGGACAGGCATTAAGCTGGTTTAAATCCTACCTGTCCGATCGTTACCATTTCGTAGATTTAAATGGAGAGCTATCCAGGCTAATGCAAGTAAATTATGGCGTGCCGCAAGGTTCAGTTCTAGGACCCCTGCTGTTCACAATATACATGCTTCCGTTAGGAAATATTATTAGAAGGCATGGAATTAGCTTCCATTGTTATGCTGATGATACTCAGCTATATATTTCATCTAAACCAGGCGATATAGCTCAATTAAGTCGGATAACTGAGTGTGTTAAGGAAATAAGAGATTGGATGACCCATAACTTTCTACTTTTAAATTCCGATAAGACTGAGATTTTGCTCATCGGACCAAAAACTAGTATACAGAAGCTCCAGCATCTCAACCTGCATTTAGACGGATGTTCTGTAACCACTAATTCAACAGTAAAAGACCTGGGTGTTATTTTAGACAGCGACTTGTCTTTCAAAAATCATATCAATCAAGTTACTAAAACAGCCTTCTTTCACCTTAGAAATATTTCTAAGCTAAGAAATATGTTGTCTTTATCCGATGCAGAAAAGCTCGTCCATGCGTTCATGACCTCCAGAATAGACTACTGTAATGCATTACTAGGTGGATGTCCTGCGTCATTAATAAACAAGCTTCAGTTAGTCCAGAATGCAGCAGCCAGAGTTCTTACAAGGGCAAGAAAATATGATCACATAACCCCGATCTTATCGTCCCTACATTGGCTTCCTGTTAAGTTTCGAATAGACTACAAACTATTACTTCTCACTTATAAAGCACTAAATGGTTTGGCTCCCATATATCTATCCAGTCTTTTAACTCGCTACAATCCGCCACGCTCCCTGAGATCTCAAAACTCTGGGCTTCTAGTAGTTCCTAGAATAGCAAAGTCCACTAAAGGTGGTAGAGCTTTTTCACATTTAGCTCCTAAACTCTGGAATAGTCTTCCTGACGGTGTTCGGGCTCAGACACACTCACCCAGTTTAAGTGTAGATTAAAAACATATCTTTTTAGCAAAGCCTACACATAACACACATCACATCATAACCTTGTGCTCCAGAACATCTGATCACATGCACATTATCAACTTGTGCTGTTAATATCATGAACAGCAGCTACGCTAATTGCTCTCCACTGCTTCTCTTTCTCTCCCCATCCCGAGACACCCTGAGGTTTGGCCAGCTCCAGTCACCTCCCACCTCGTGATGATTACGGACCTTTGAAGAAGTAGATGCCGAACTCACAAACATCCCGAACCATCTAGAGACGTACCAGTGCCATTTGGATCCCGCTACATGTGTGGAGTTTGGCATTGGACCTCCTGGAGTGTTAAAGGCTCTGGCATGGAGAAGCTGATGCTGGATCTGTGGTGATCACAAATGCTGAGCTCATAAAACTCGGAGCTACTAACCATATAGACTGTATAAGACTGCAGAAAGAACATTTACTTATAATCTTATACTCCAGTGCTCATGTTAGTTCTCACTCTCCAGTGTTCTGTATTGTTGAAAGATTTATGATCAAACTCTTGATGTCACCCAAAATGAGGATGGGTTTCCCTTTTGAGTCTGGTTCCTCTCAAGGTTTCTTCCTCATAACATCTAAGGGAGTTTTTCCTTGCCACAGTCGCCACAGCTTGCTCATCAGGGACAAATTCACACCATTCACCTTCACTGTTGATTTGTGTAAAGCTGCTTTGAGACAATGTCTGTTGTGAAAAGCGCTATACAAATAAACTTGACTTGACTTGACTTGACCTGTGTTTAAATTCTTCGCTTGCTTTTTGATGTTGTGTGGCTAAACTTTTGATGGATGTTTCCTTCTGTTTTCAGTTTCTTGAAGCTTTTTTGTCAGGATTTTTCTAAAAAAATGTTCCAGATATTTTTTGTTCCCTTCTTCTCAAGGGATCTGTGAATGATTGCATTTTCACTATACGAGTTTGTTTAAATATTTTGCACATTGTTTTGTATTTTTTAAGTCTTGAAACTTAAATAAAAAAAAAAACGTTCAGCAAAAGAATAAAACACTACGCAACATTATGTAACATTCTTTCAGTTCTCTTATAGCGAAATTGTAAAACTAAAGTAAGAATATTATATATTCTGTTTAAAAAGCATGTTAGATGATACACATTAGAATTTCATTCAAAAATCTGTATTTCAAAATAAAATTTAAAAAATCTTTCAAACAGAGTCTTTTCCATTCATCCCCATCGCCGTGGGGACTGCGATCATTCTGCAAATTGTGGCTTTGGTCTATTGCACCACCCAAAAAAAGGTACCCAGTTTTATCCTGGTGTGTCATTATACAAAATGTGTGTGTGATGTTATTTTCCACTTTGCTCTTCTCTTCATCAGATGCTGGTCGGTTTCTCTACAGCGCAACCGATGGAGATGGAAGTGTGAATCTGAAGTTGTGAAACTCAAAACAAGAAAAAGAAAATGTGTACAAAAATTGCAGTGTTTACATCATATTGTATTCTTCTTCTTCTTTCGGCTGCTCCCATTAGGGGTCGCCACAGCGGATTATCCGTCTCCATACCCCCCTGTCCTCTACATCTGCCTCTTCCAAGCCAACTACCTGCATGTCTTCCCTCACCACATCCATAAACCTCCTCCTTGGCCAACCTCTTTTCCTCCTTCCTGGTGGCTCCATCCTGAGCATTCTCCTACAGATATACCCCATGTCCCTCCTCTGCAAATGTCCAAACCATCTCAATCTCACCTCCCTCACCTTGTCTCCAAAACGTCCTACATGCGCTGTTCCTCTAATAAACTTATTTCCAATCCTGTCCATCGTCGTTACTTCCAACGAACATCTCAACATCTTCAGCTCTGCTACCTCCAGCTCCACCTCCTGTCTTTTACTCAATGCCACTGTCTCTAAACCATACAACATCTCAGGTCTTACCACAGTCCTATAAACTTTCCCTTTCATTCTTGCAGATACCCTTCTATCACAAATCACTCCTGCTATCACTTTTCTCCACCCACTCCACCCTGCATGCACTCTTTTCTGCACTTCTCTAACACTACTTTTCTCTTTCCATTACTTTGTACTGTTGACCCCAGGTACCTAAACTTCACCTTCTCCACCTTTTCTCCCTGCAACCGCACCCCTCCACTGCCCTCCCTCTCATTCACACATGTGCTCTGTCTCACTCCTACTTAATCTTACATATCCATCTGCATCCTTTATTGCTCTAACTTGCAGCACATCCTTCCCAGCACGTCTCTTTGCCTGGCCAATCTGTACAAATCCTTTTCCCCTTCCTTAGTGTCCAACTTCTCCTACAGCTCCTCATATGCCTTTCCCTTGGCTTTCGCACACATCCCTCTTTACCTGCTGTCGCACCTCCTTGTTCTCCTGCCTACTTTGGCACATGTTTTACCCTGGATGCTCTTCATAACATAACCATTCCCATTTATCCGGGCTTGGGACTGGCACTTAAAGTGCACTGGCTTGTGTAATAATTGTTTTAGAATAATTGTTTTAATGGCTTGTTGTATGAGTTGCTATGGATAATGTGACAAATTGCATGTGCATCAAATTTTTTAAAAACTAAATTAATGATTGTTCTGATCTACCAACAAGCATTTGGAGCGTAACATAGATTTCACTAGATTTCATGGATCAAGACCAAGACCCTGTATCTAAATTTCACATAAAGTCCAGCTTGTCTAAATTTCCAGTCCAATTAAAAAAAAAAAAAAATGTTGTTTCAAAATCTGCTATTATTTTTTCCAGTCCAGAACATCTAGATTTATCTCATTATATCATGCTTTATGTAGCTTTAGATTTGCTGTTGAATTCAACACCTGTGTGGAGAGAACACTTACCTCCATTCACAAACAAAACTCAACCATGTCTCTGCCTCTGCATATCCACACCTGATTCAGGTTGTGGGGGTCTTTATTGTGCTACTGACTTATTCAAGAAACTGTAAAGCCAGGTTTGGTCAGTTACAACCAATAATGAGCTAGCTTGAACCAGGAGAATGAGGCTGCATAGGTCACTTTAGGACACCTTAATTATACCTAGAGCATCTAGTGCCTTCCTGTAGGAAAGCCTTTCCCTATAGTTGTTTTACCATACTTCCCCACTAGAGGGAAATTTACGGGATGGAATGATCGTGATGAGTTATCTCTGTGATGTCACAATGGGCAGCTAAGAGCGCAGAGTGAAGGCAGACGACACGTGACCCATCGAGTGGAGAAGTGGGACGACTACGCAACCCATCAACTGTCAAACTTCTCGATCACGCAACCATCCACTGCAAGAAATACCACAACCTCTCCACACTCACTCACTCCATAACATATACGTCTATACCTACCTAATAACTCAAAGACGTGATCCACATCAGTGTACCCAACTAATCAATAAAGTTGTGTGGATGTAACTCTTTGAGCACTCACTCTCTAACAGGAGCCACCTGTCTTCAAGGACCATCAGAAACTTTTCAAAGAAACGCTTGTTTATATGTACAGGTTCTAGGAAGGTAGGTAGATAGGTAGGTTGGTAGGTAGGTGGAGCTAAGTAGGTAGGTAGAGGTAGGTAGGTAGGTAGAGGTAGGTAGGTAGGTAGGTGGAGGTAGGTAGGTAGGTAGGTAGGTGGAGGTAGGTAGGTAGGTAGGTAGAGGTAGGTAGGTAGGTAGGTAGGGTTGAAGCAAAGTCCTGGACGAAGCCTGGAGAAGAATGATGTTCTCAGTGAACCCTACTGCCGGTTATGGAGGCTGCACAATGCTCTCCATTGGGCAGGTTAAATAGGCGATGTTCTCAGTCCTGCCCAGGAACTGAACAACGGGTGGCGTCCTCGGCACCGCAGCAGAAGATTTGAATTTTTCCCTCTGGTCTGAACATAAACACACGACGCTTGATAAAAATTTTTTTAACAACGTGTGCTCTGTTTTATTTTGGTAGAATTTAATTATAATTTTAAACCTCAAAGCATTAAATCCTCAGCAACCTGAAATTATTTCAGGAATTTTTTTATATATTTTTTTTACTTTCTAAACTACACAGGAACTAAATCATAGATTTGAATATCGAATGGATTTGAAGGAAAAATAGAATAAAAGAAAATGAAAAAGAGGAACTGTAGACTACTTAGTGGAATGTGTGTGTATGTGTGTGTACACCACACAGCAACCATGTGACCCAGTGGCTTTGTCTAAAACAAAATTGTGCAGCTTTCAAACTGAGGTGTCATTTTTGTGCTGTTGGTACGAGGCAATAAGAATGCAGACTTACGTTTATCTCCTCGTCTTTCTTCACATCGCTGACGGTGAGTCTGATTTTCTCTACTGTACATTCTTACTTCCGCCGATCCCTTTCTAAAATCACGATTAGAATAAAGATTCGTTTTTGGATTTTATTCTTTAGTCCAATGTCGGTGAAAACCTGGTGATTCTTTTTTTTTAATATCATCACTATAAATATCTCAGGGAAACTGAGTGAGAGAGATGGAGAGATAAATAGAGAAAAAGAGAATGAGAGATAAAACAAGAAGAGGAACTCACTTGTTTTGACATTTCAAAAGTAGATTTTAAAAGGACCTTAAACCAATAGGTTTTATAATTAGGTTTAACATTCAAATTTGTTTGAACGTTTTAAAGAAAATTATATTTTTTTATGAGAAAACAGTGTATAAGCACATTTCCTGGTCTGGGCATTATGATGGGATTGATATAAAGAAGTTTAGCGTGTCTTAGATTAGCTTGTTTTAGTTTAGTGTGTCTTAGCGCTAGAGAAGACCACATTCTAAAAGTTCACACTTCTGTGGTTCTCGATGGTGATGTTTTTGTCGTTTGCTTCCAAATGTCTTAAGCAGCAAATTCAAATGTATTTAAATGTACATAAGCAGTTACCTGCATACAAGATCTTTATTTTAATGTAATTTGGAAGGTTATTTGTTACACATCAAATGTTATGGAAATTAGTGTCAAACACATTATTATTTGTGGAAAAAGGATGGATTTGGGTTTGAACGGGCAACGCAGCATAAATAACTAGATGAATAAATGAAAAGTCATGTGAAGACATGAACTAATGATGGGACTGATGTTGGTGTATCAGTTGCATGGATGAAAACTATATCTATGGCTATGACAAAGGAAAAAGGCACCATGTAGCGATTAATGCTAACAAGCGCTATGCAGTGCCGTGAACAGAGAGACAGGAGATCATCTCTGACTGATAATAATATATTAATAACAAATCATCAAAAAATCTACAGTTGTACATATGAACCACAAATTCCAAATCCCTGCTGAATCCCATTCTATGTTTTATTGATATAGTAATAATGTAAGTAGCTGCTTTGAGTAAATTGTTGAATATTGGAGGATGATCTTGTGCACATCTGGATGATGATGAAGCTGATACGCTGTTTTGTGCTGTACAGGTTGTACATTATCGAATTATAGTTGGATTACCATTGATGCATCATTGGGAGGGTCTGCGGTGCTGCCGTGCTCCTGCACTGATCCACAGGCTACAGTACCAAATTTTAGATGGCAATATAGAAAAGATAATGTAGTTGGTTTTAATGACATTTATCCTACTGATGAGACTCAACGCTTTAAAGGCCGAATTCAGCTGGGTAATGCTGATGCTCCAGGAAACATTTCTCTCCACATATCGCACCTGACTGCAGAGGATGAAGGACTGTATCAATGTCAGGACAAGAATCAGACGAGTAACTTCAGACCTATGTCCCTTAAAGTGGAAGGTAATGCAAACTGTTTTTTTTTCTTATTCTAATCTTAAAATATCCTGAATCTAATTTCTGTAACAGAAATATAATGTAAAGGAAAATTCTCTTCATTACGAATAAAAGCTGTTATTTTTTTTCTTTTATTTGTATATTTGACTCAAACAGGACATTAGTATTATTATAATGACAGACCCATTAATATTCCACACAGTGTTTAAAATAAGTGCGTCTCAATCAGCTCCCTGGATCGTTACTCCTGCTGCTAAATAATAAGGGTTCCGCAATTTTAATCTCTTTCACACTCTAAAATCTCCCACAATGCACCACAATGACTAGAGATTTGTTTAAATTTGCTGGGTCCCGTTTTATATACATCAATTTGGCAAATAATACATAAATATTTTATATGTTTGTGTTTTTACATTGACGATACACTCATTCGCCATCTAAGGAGCTGATCGAGACGCGCCAACAATCTGTTTCTTATTGTGTAGGATATGATTTATGAACACATTTACATTACTGACTACTCAACCCTTTGGCTACAACAGTGAGGTCAGGCAGTGGCAGTCAAACTACACCGAGCACACAAAGGCCAGTTACCCCAAAGCCTCATGGTGGCACATTGAGCACACCAGAGCCAGAAAGTAAGTTAGCTATTCTTAAAGAAGTATTTAGTTCAATTCAAACACTTGGTGTCATGCTGTTCTAGGAAAAATAATCAACAGCGGAGTGGTGTGATGAAGCAGAATTACACCTCAAACCCCCCCAAAAAAACACCCAAAATTTCAATCATGTCCTGAAGCGTTTTATTCCAATATGAAGTTCATGACACATGCTCCTTTATCGCTTATGTTATACTGGGAATGTGCAGAAAAGAGCAGTTATATAGAAGAATACAGATGTATAGAAAGTGAAGTTTAGTTGATATGGAATATATTTAGCCTCAAAATGTTTAAATTTTGGGAAACCAGTGCGGAATCGATCGTGATGTGATTTGTTTCAGGGGGTTTCATGGGAATTCCACTTCATGTCACACCACATCCCAACACCCAACAGTTTTATACAGCATGTAGAATATGTATGTGTAGAGTAAAGACATGACACATTAGACATTTGTATTTAGATTTGTTACGTGTTTAGTTAGTCTAACAGTAGCTACCTGAAAACCAAATTTTCGTTCTGAAACCAAAGGCTCTGTGGTAGAAATTTGATTACATGTATAATGGCTGTCAATCGATTTCAATATTTAAATCGTGAATAATTGCCTAATTGTCATAAGTTAACTCGTGAATGATCACAACTTAATCACACATTTCGATTTGTTCCAAATGTGCCTTTAATTAATACTCTCCAAATTATGTTTTTTTTAAATTAGGTAAATCTTTAAGACACCAAACGGAACTTTTGCTATGTTTCCACACGGACGGTTTTAATTGCCGGATGTGTGCGTCATGCTGGATTTTGGTCCTTGCTTTGAGACTTGGCGCAAAACCATTGCTTAGTGATTAAAGATTATTTTTGAGTAGATAATTTTTTTTTAGATCCAAGTAAAGAAAGGACACGTGAATAAATGTGTGTTGCGTTAAATGTTGAAATTTTGCCTCTTTTTTATTTATTTATGTATATTTTTTTCATAAAAACGGTCAAGCAGAAATGCGTTAATCACGCGATAATAAAATGTGTGCCGTTAAAATTTATTTACGTAAATTTTTACAGCCTTAAAAGAAATGTTATTTATATAGTATCAAACAACTGTCCAATCTTCCTCTTGTTTCTGTTTATACGTTTACAGGTGCAGCACCTGAGGGTGGGATGAAAGATGTATCTCATTATCTTTATATCATGGTTCCTGCTCTGATGATGTTGATGCTACTACTTGGACGTGCCCTCTGCTGGACATGCAGAGGTATGAACACACATACAAACACTGGAAAAACCCTTTCAGTCTTGTCAGTAGTTTTCATTTTGCCTCATTTTATCCTGTAGCCAAGAAACAAAAACAGACGAAGAACCAGGAACTCCAGACAGGCCAAAGAAGCGAAGTCTCACAGGTGAACTGCTCTGATTTGAATTGCATTTTCACTCTGGCATTGTTTATATTGTATCTATAGAACAAAGAGCCATCAAAATACCCTGTCCTTCTATTTTTTGACCTCTTGAAAATGTGGTTTAACCTGTAAAGATGGCACTTTCTGGATCAGGTCCTCATGCTAAATAGCATGATGTTTCTACCTGTTGCTACATGTGTAACTCTGGGGAATGGGTTGTTCTGATTAATGGGCTTCTTCTTATCCAGTGCATGGGGCAACGTGATTCCTGGCCAAGTGGACTTTTATAATGTTTCTAATTTTGACCACTAGGTTTGCTAAAATCTCTAAATTCTCAATAGAACTTATCATCCATGTCAGGAATGTGTATCAAGTTCTACAGTATTAATATTAATATTATTACACTCCATTTCAGTAACTTTTTAAATGTGTTTGTTTGTGTAGGATAGTTTGGAAGTGCTTTACTCAGATGTAACATGGAAACCGGCCAAGAAAACAGCCCAGGAGGCCCCTGTGAGTCATGACCAGCTTTTAAACATTAAACATGTATCATGGAATGCAAATGACTACAGTAGTGCCAGTTTCAGTGGCAGGGTATTAATGGGTATAAAGAAAAGAATATAAGAATTTTGACTGGTTTTAGCCTTTCCGACACCGCCATCTTCTGGTGAAAATACGACTTTCATTCAGCAGAGATTGTGACAGTTTGTGTTTCTACAGAAATTCGAAGATGTGCTGTATGGCAGCGTCAAAGTGAACTCTGGCGAAAAACAGGTTTGTGTTTATGTAGATTTAAATGGTTTTTAGTGTGTTTCAGTTAGCTTCTTTTATAAGACTTCATAAGGACTAAATACGTGATGTGATTAGTTTGGTTTTTGGAAGGATTTATTCTGATCATTTCAATGAATCATATGTTTATTTTGTGCGCATTTAAGCTTATTTGTCAATTTAATTAAAAAGAAAGATATGATTGAAAAGAAAACAAACATACAAACAAAAATATATACAAACGCAATATTTTTGCTAGCTCATTTGTACGATTTGCCTCTGAATTAAAGCACAAGTCAATGTAGAGAAAATTTTTTGCATTTCTGTCTGTAAATCTCAAACTGTATTTGATAAAGTGTGTGTGTGTGTGTGTGTGTGTGTGTGTGTGTGTGTGTGTGTGTGTGTGTGTGTGTGTGTACGCAGAATGACGTGTACGCTACAGTGAACAAGTCAAAAGATAAGACCAGATGCCAAGCTGCTGGTGAATAAAGATAATATTAGGACTACCTAACACACACACACACACACACACACACACACACCACACACACACACACACACACACACACACACACAGACACACACAGACACACACAAACACTTCTTTTTTATCTACACTATATTTCCAAAAGTATTTGGTCACCTGACCTTTCCTGCTATATGTGGTTATTTTCCAAACCGTTACCACAAAGCTGGAGGCACTCAATTGTATAAGACCTCTTAAGATGCGCTATAATAACATTTTGCATGCACTTGAACCTGGAAACCCCAGCATGCAATGCCCCTGTGCACAAAGTGTATGCTACGGACACCTGCTGGGTCTAGCACTCGCTCCCTGGTTTTGGAAGCACGCTGTTCTGCGGTTTCTTCCCCCAGCAGGACCAGCACGGCACTCTTTCATTTCCTCCTCCAAGGAGGGGGAAATTAAGGAGACTAGCGAACCCACGGACTCCTCTCAGCCTGTGCTGTATGAGGAGCACCGGGAGTGCTGTGTCTGTGTTGTGAGATGAGATGAGAAGCAGAAGCAGAAGCAGCACCCTCCCAGTAAGCTGAATGAGTGCTTCCAGCTCCCACGTCACTACCTCCATGCTGGGGCTGACATTTTCCTCCTGATCTGCACACTGAGGTGTCCAGATCCTGGGACAGCCCATATGCAGCTCGTATCTTTACCCCAAATATCTCACTGTTTGCAACATAGTGGGGATAAAGGAGACCAATTGTGGGACGATGCCTCCGGACGAAGAGCCACTGGCCGGCTATCTCTCCCTGTTTGCAGCATTGTCCCTGGCTTTGCCTAACAAGCTGTTCTGACCAACTTTGGCGAAGTTGCAGGCATACCAGGCTGAACTGCTGCGGGAGATGGATAAGGGATTTGGGGCTGACAATGTCAAGAAGCTACATCGCATAGCTGACCTAGCTCTCAGGGCCACCAAGGAAACAGCCAAGGCCGTGGGGCGGCATATGCCAGCCTTAGTAGCCACAGAAAGGCATCCATGGCTGACAGAGACAGGGCAGATCTTCATGGGGCTGGTTTTGTCCAAGCTGGAACAGGTTTGGGTCAATCCAGGCTTCTGTACCCAATCTTTGTGTTAACAGATTAAGGAAGAATCGCATATAGAAAAGTTGAAAAAAGTCAGATGTCCCAATACTTTTTCAGTGGTAGGCTATCAGGGCTATTGTTTTCCGGTCGAAAGTTACTTACATTTAAATATCTTTTTATCCATTAATATGTAATAAATTATTGCCAATAGTCTATTCTATTCATTTTATATCATTTTTTCTCTGCTGCACCATTACGTGAAAGTTTACATTAGAGTTTCTATCCAATCAGATTTCAGCTTTCACATTACGTATTGCAGAGTCCGAACTGTGAGGTTCCTTGATTTTTAAACCATAAACTCTATGTTGTTTAAAGCTGTTGCTTTAACCAATACACCACTTTAACAAATCAGACTCACAATTTGCATATGTAGCAAACAATTAATACAAAGGGTTTTTTTTATTCCACACTGGCTGACAGAGAAGAAGAAATTAATTTGTTTACAGATACACTTACAAGCACATGTACAAGAAGGACTTTTCAAGAAAAGCTGGACACCGTAAGGAAAGTTCGGCTAAAACCGTTAAAAAAAGTCTTTTCATGAACTGTTTATAGTTTTGCGTTAATTCGAATTTGCACAAAAAAACCCCACACAATTTGTCTTCATTTCAAATCCCTAAATTTTCTCTGGGTCATTTTACAGTGTTAATTTTAATACTCCGATAGGTTTCTTGCTTAAGTAATAGCATTCATCCTCACTGTATGAGATTCCTGTCTGTGATTCAGCACTCTGTTATATTGTGTATTTTTTTTTTAAATATTGATGCTTTCTAGAGCCGTGGCGTCATTATGATGGTATTGAGAGGTAGATTGATTCCAGTAGGACACCACTGAAGATCAAGGTGTGAAATGCACAGACTGCCACTGTTGCATTTACAGTGAGGAAAATAAGTATTTAAACACCCTGCTATTTTGCAAGTTCTCCCACTTAGAAATCATGGAGGGGTCTGAAATTGTTATCGTAGGTGCATGTCCACTGTGAGAGACATAATCTAAAAAAAAAAAAAATCCAGAAATCACAATGTATGATTTTTTAACTATTTATTTGTATGATACAGCTGCAAATAAGTATTTAAACACCTGTGAAAGTCAATGTTAATATTTGGTACAGTAGCCTTTGTTTGCAATTACAGAGGTCAAACGTTTCCTGTAGTTTTTCACCAGGTTTGCACACACTGCAGGAGGGATTTTGGCCCACTCCTCCACACAGATCTTCTCTAGATCAGTCAGGTTTCTGGCCTGTCGCTGAGAAACACGGAGTTTGAGCTCCCTCCAAAGATTCTCTATTGGGTTTAGGTCTGGAGACTGGCTAGGCCACGCCAGAACCTTGATATGCTTCTTACAGAGCCACTCCTTGGTTATCTTGGTTGTGTGCTTCGGGTCATTGTCATGTTGGAAGACCCAGCCTCGACCCATCTTTAATGCTCTAACTGAGGGAAGGAGGTTGTTCCCCCAAAATCTCGCAATACATGGCCCCGGTCATCCTCTCCTTAATACAGTGCAGTCGCCCTGTCCCATGTGCAGAAAAACACCCCCAAAGCTTAATGCTACCACCCCCATGCTTCACAGTAGGGATGGTGTTCTTGGGATGGTACTCATCATTCTTCTTCCTCCAAACAGGTTTAGTGGAATTATGACCCAAAAGTTCTATTTTGGTCTCATCTGACCACATGACTTTCTCTTATGACTCCTCTGGATCATCCAAATGGTCATTGGCAAACTTAAGACGTGCCTGGACATGTGCTGGTTTAAGCAGGGGAACCTTCCGTGCTATGCATGATTTCAAACCATGACGTCTTAGTGTATTACCAACAGTAACCTTGGAAACGGTGGTCCCAGCTCTTTTCAGGTCATTGACCAGCTCTTCCCTGTGTAGTTCTGGACCGATGCTATTCTGACCATGTCTGCAATTGTGACCGAAGATAGCAGTGTCAGAAATTGATTTCTGCATGAAATAATGCATGAAATAAAGTGTGACTTGGTGCTAAAAATTAAATACCATGAAGATGTAAAGATCTAAAAAGAATACAGGTATATGGGATTTCAAGAAGTCAAACAAAAATCTTGCAGAGAGATCTTGCTTTTATGATGTGTCCTCAAGCTTATACCATAACTGGATCAAGAAGGATATTGCAACTATTGAAACTAGTGAAGAAATTTACAGGCAGGCAATTTGGAACTCATATGTTTTAAATAACATATAAACACTTGAAACATTTACATGAGCATTGTATAATAAAATATATAAAGAAACAAAGTGTACCATGTAACCATTTATATTGTATTTTAAACCTCCTTTTGGCTATCAAATAAAAAAAATCTGTTTATATGCACAGGGTTTCTAACTTGGACTATTTCTGAAAACCCTGTGTTTCAACATAGTAGATCTGCTGGATAAAAAATGAGGAAGCCGAAAAAAAGTGTCTGGGTGACTCACATCTCCTTCCTGGTGGTTGGTTTTAGTTAAAATCTGCCAAGAATGCCTTATGACTGTATAGTTTTCAGCGTGTGGTGTGAGGTTGGCTTTCTTGAACAGAAATGTTACCGAGCGTGTATCTTCTCTTCATGGTACTGCATGTGGCTGAAGGTGAGTGGGGAACTTCTGGTTACAAATAAGAGGAACATTTATGAGTCAAATGTAGAGTAAGCCGTGGTTAATATCGTACTCAAACAGAGGAAGCATCTGGCACATGGTGGACTCTATACTATAAGGTCCAATACAGAGCAGAAAATAATACTTAATACTTTTTCAGTTGTCAAAAGTGTTCATTGATTTGTTTTAGCTGCAATCGCAGGTGGATATTAATACTTTCTGTCCAATATGCTCCCATTTTTCCAGTTTTAGCAAGCTTGACTTGTACAGTAAATGCTTAATGTAAGCAAGCAAAGAAACAAAATATGTGCAAACGTAGAACTCCATAATCTAAATTAGTAAAGGACGACTTAGACAGGTGGAACTGATCTTCATGTACAGCTTATGCTATGTAAAGTTCATGTTCACTCAAAGTTCATGTTTATTTCATGTTATATTTTCATTTACATTATGCCATTGTCCAGAAAAAAACAGACAAATTGAGGATCAGGTAAAGTTCAAATAGTTGCCTTTGTCACATGGACATTTATTTTGTATTAGCAAGTCAAGTAAAGTCAAGTCAAGACAAGTCAAGTTTATTGCTATAGCGCTTTTCACAACAGACATTGTCTCAAAGCAGCTTTACAGAAATCAACAGTCAAGGTAAATTGTGTGCATTTATCCCTGATGAGCAAGCCTGTGGCAAGGAAAAACTCCCTTAGATGTTATGAGGAAGAAACGTTGAGAGGAACCAGACTCAAAAGGTGGGAGTTGACTGGAGCTGGCCAAACCTCAGGAAGCCTCGGGATGGGGAGAGAAAGAGAAGCAGTGGAAAGAAATTAGCGTAGCTGCTGTTCATGATATTAACAGCACAAGTTAAAAATGTGCATGTGATCAGATGTTCTGGAGCACAAGATTATGATGTGAGACGTGTTATGTGTAGGCTTTGCTAAAAAGATATGTTTTCAATCTGCACTTAAACTGGGTGAGTGTGTCTGAACCCCGAACACTGTCAGGAAGACTATTCCAAAGTTTGGGAGCTAAATGTAAAAATGCTCTACCGCCTTTAGTGGACTTTGCTATTCTAGAAACTATTAGAAGCCCAGAGTTTTGAGATCTCAGGGAGCGTGACGGATTGTAGCGTGTTAAAAGACTGTAGAGATACATGAGAGCCAAACCATTTAGTGCTTTATAAGTGAGTAGCAGTACTTGTTAGTCTATTCGAAACTTAACAGGAAGACAATGTAGAGACGATAAGATTGGGGTTATGTGATCATATTTTCTTGACCTAGTAATCACTTAGCAAGGAAAAATACTGACTGACATTTTGCATCCATTGAAGGGGGTATTTTTGGACCTAGGACTAAAAGACAGGAGGCGGAGCTGGAGGTATCAGAGTTGAAGATGTTGCGATTTTCATTTGACACTATCACCATTCTTATAAACGGTTTTATATCGAATGCTCATGATTGCCAACTCATGGGACTTCCTTGAAATGAGATAATGGAGCAGTGGAGTGTTTTGCATTGAGCATTCGATATAAAACTGTTTATAAGAATGGTGATAGTGTCAAATGAAAATCGCAACATCTTTAACTCCAATATTTCCAGCTCCGCCTCCTGTCTTTTAGTCAACGCCACTGTCTCCAAACCATACAACCTAGCAGGTCTCACCACAGTCCTATCACTCTTGCAAATACACTTCTATCCCAAATCAGTCTTGCCACTGGTCTCCACCCTGCCTGCACTTTTTTTTCACTTCTCTAACACACTCTCAATTACTTTGCCCAGTTGTCCCCTTGGTATTTAAACTGTGAGAACTAAAGACAACATCCCAAAGAGAATTTGCATCTTGTAACATCTTCTGTAACTTTAGATCATTCGATTATTTGTGTCAATTACATAAAGAAACAGAAATAAACATAATGTCCACAATAAGCCACAAGTGATAAGTGTTAAATACCAATGAGGGATCTGCAAGTTGGCATCCATCACATCTGCTCCAGCCATTGACGCAGAATGAAAATGGGGCACCGAGTGAAAGGGAGTCTTATCAGATAATATTGGAAGGTGTGGACCACCTACCTGATGGCCATTTTTTCTTCTTCTTGATAGTGTGTACTAGGCTTTTTTCACTAAGAGTTTGGTGTGTCCCCTTTTTCCTAGCAGAAATTCCACCCATACAACCACAACAACTGGTGACATCGGAAAAATTAGGTACAGACCTCTGATAATAGCCAGTGGAATCCAGGAACTCCTCACCCAAATTCTGGGTTTTGCACAAGCTGCAATCAATGCTATTTTATCAATATGGGGTCACACATGCACATAATCAGATACTGTACCTCCACCTGCCCAACTGCAAACTTCTTTAAGTTCAGTGCATTTCCAAAAAACAAAACCAAATGGAGATGATATTGAGCATTCTCAAGAATTCTCTGGTGTCAGTGCTTTAAAAAGTTAGACATAAGCCTGTAACTTTATGCATTCTGACACATGAAGGTACATCAAACAACCAGTAAGTGGTTTCTCAGTAACATGGCAACTCATACATGACCCGGTCATTCATTAATTCTGCATAATGCTGTGGAATATTCGTGGAATGTGAAGAAAAATTAATTTTTTTAATTACCTGTATTTATTGTTGCAGCCTGCATTCTAGCAAACCATGGACACAGCTTTGAAATCAAAGCAAATATATCTGATGCGGTACTATTGCCTTGCTACTGTACTGATGTTATCACAAGTCAGAGTTTCCGCTGGAAGAAACTAAATGAGCACAAAAACATGTGGGATGACATTAATGGGACAAGAGTACAGCTGTTTAACGGTGTCTCTCCAGGAAATTTCTCTTTACTCGTATCCAACCTGACCATAGGAGATGAGGGACTTTACAGGTGTGAGGTTACAGCTGAGAATTACACATACATACAGCTCACTGTTCAAGGTAATTATTTTTCAATTATTTTGTGCTTAAGCCTACGTTTTTGTTCTGCCACTGCCATCTGATAGCTCTAAGAGTTAGTCCTGAGGTTGGGTTACTGTCTGTTTGGAGTCTGTATAGGTTTCCTCCAGTTTCCTCTCATTTCCCATAACATGTTTGTGAGTGGATTGGTGACTTTAGGTGTGATGTCCTATAATGTGATAGCTAGGATGTAGTCCAGATTTCCACATAGTATTCCTTTGGTGGATCCAGATCCAATAAGCAAGGTGAACCTGAGGTAGATTTCCAAGATTTGTAGCCAATACACATACTAGAATTGATCTGGGAGGAATCAGAGAAAACCCTTGCAGACAGAAACCTCAAGATCTGAGGCAAAAAACTCACTACCTACCTACCCACCTTTGCTTGCTTGCTTGCTTGGGAAGTTTGTGCTGTGCCAAGCCACATCACACAAAAATTTTTATATTATTTTATCTATGTGTTTGTTCAGGAAACAGTGAAACCAGCCAGAAAGAGGAATTAACCATCACTGCACACACAGGAGGCTCAATTCTGCTGCCGTGCCACTCCACTGACCTAAACACCAAGCCTAAGCAATTCAAGTGGAGGAAATACAGTATGATGAAAGTTTGGAGTGATATGTCCACTGATGGACACAGATTTCAGGTGTCTAATGAACAGTCTCCAGGAAATCTCTCTCTACTCATATCAGGTCTGATTAAAGAGGACGAAGGAGTTTACAGATGTGACCTTGGAAAACGTCGCTACACAGACGTAAAGCTTGTTGTTAAAGGTAAACAACACACACTGTATTAGTACCTGTGTGCTTGAAATGTGGGATTCTGATTGGTCAGAAGTGTTGATGAATTTCCTAGAACATCAACTTCAACAGAAGTACAGCTTATTTAAATACGCATTTGTAGCTTATTTGAGACTTTGAAGCAGACAAACGTGAAGTTTTTTATCACAGGAAAGACTTTCAAGAAGTGCTGCTTTACAGATTTCTGTCTATTTGTAATTAGTAATATGAGAAGCTGTACTTTTGTTTTATAATTTACAGCACTGCTGAGGAACCGTTTATAAATGGAAAGGTACATTTTACAACATTAAAAGTATCTACTGTATAAGTAGATAAAACAGAGTATGATCCATCTTTCTCCAATTGTAATAAATTGTTGTGGGATAAATAAAATAAAACATTTGGCAGTGTGTGACTGTCACTTATATTAGTTGTTGTATGTGCACACTGAAGTATCCAACAGTGAGAGTGGATGCAATTGCAGGTAAGTTTATAAAAAAAAGGCTGTACCGCAAGCCTCTGACTTGACCATAATGTGAGGATGGAAAGGCCATTACTCCCTGGCTTGAGCAGGTTGTGGAAGAAGGTTGTGCCATCCCATCACCCCCTGTCTTAAATGGATCATGGAGGAAGGCCCTAATATCACCCTTTTGCATTGAGCAGATTGTGGAGGGAGGCCCTGGCATGGCACCCTGGCTTAAGCAGGTCATTCAGAGAGGCCTTTTCATGACCCCCTGGATTGAGCAGATTGTGGGTGGAGTCCCTGGCGTGGCCCTTTGCATGGACAAAACGTGGGATGAAGCATTTGCCTCATGGGTTGCTGGCTTGAACCTTGTTGGAGGGGTTTCCTGGTAGGCCCCTGGATTGCAACTGGCTAGAGGAGACTCCTGGGAGGTCCTGGAGCTTCAGGCTGGAGCTTGGCTTTGCCCCCTTCATATAACACAAGGAATTAGGTAGCAGGCTCATCAATCAGACTTTACCTTGCTATGTAGGTCATAAGGTTTCGTTTTCATGTTTCTTGTTTATAATTTTGCCTTCGCTTTGTTGTTCACCAATCGCCGAATCTTGCTGTGTGTTTTCAGTGTGAACACACAACAATTAATATACAGTACATGACAGCTGCTATAGGAAAATTAGCCTAATCAGTGTTTGGCATGCCACTCTTTTAATGATTATTTTTATGAAAAAAAATTTATTAAATTATCTTTGTCTTGAAAACAATTTTTTGTAATGCATTATCATAGAAAAAAAAAATTTTTTGTAGTCTCTCCAGAGTCTCTTCCCTTCATCCCCTTTGCCATGATAACTGTGATCTTTCTGCACATTATTGTGGCTTGGGTTTATTGCACCACCCGAAAAAAAGGTACACACACAATAACACACACATTAACGTTCAAGCTAAACATGTCTGTGGAGGTTCTAACCACTTTTCTCTCATCTCTGTCACAGGTACCTCCCGAGTTCACTACTACACAGCTGATGGAGATGGAAGTGTGAATATTAAACAATAAGCCTCAAACAAAAGAATAGTGGTTCATTATCAAGCAGCAATCTTATATATACTGTACGCATTGTTTATTGTTCTGTGTTTTCACAAAACATAAATTGTTGTTCTGGTATTTAATTATATATAATGGCACTTCAATTATAAAATTAAGTTTGGACTTTTTCATTTTTTTTTACTTTAAGATGGAGAGAAAGAGTACAATCTAAAGGGCAGACCCAATAGATCAAAATTTCTGGTCACGTCTAGAACCCCTAATTCAAGATTTTGAGTCATGTTCAGGACTATAAAGCTTTGAGTGGAGCCCAGCAATCCTAGCTCTGTTTTCAGCTCAAGTAATGAGTCCCTAGCTCTTGATTAACATTCCACTCAAAAACAACCTATCTCTAGAATTTAAAACAAAGCCAAATTCCCCAGTTCAATATATTAAGCTATGTTTAGATCTACTACCTTAATACTTAAAGTGGAGCCCTGAAGGTATTAAAAGAACTTTATAGTTTATTTAAGGTCAGAACTTTATAGTGCTAGGAATTGGTCCAAATTCCATAGCTCTAGATTTTCAGTCAAATCATGTTCCTAGAGCTTTAGATTTCAAACAAAGCCAGAACCCCCAGTTAAAATAGTTTAATTCATAACCTTAAGACTTTGAGAGGAGCGCAGAATCCATAGCTTAAAATTTTAAAACAAATGAAGATTTTGATTTCAAGATTTCAACTCAGTCTGAAATACCCATCTGAGTCAAGTCAAGAACTTGTAGTTCTAGAATGTGGGTTAAAACCAGAACTCATAGCTCTTGATTTCAATTCAATGCCAGAGCCCCGGTTCAAGATTTTAAATCATCATGTTCAGAACTCTTCCCTTTAAACTAGAATCCATCCAAGTTTTACATCAAGTGAAGAGCACCTGACTATTCATTTAGATTCAAATCAAGATCCCAATACCTCAAGATTTGGGGTTGGTCTAGTTTATCCATCTATAGATTTTGACTCAACTCTACAACCTGTAGGATTAATTCATGTTCAACACTTTTTAGATATTTATGGGATATACTGTACTGTATATCCTAAATGCAGATTTCAAGTAATATTTATGTCCAGTTAAAATAAAAACCTGAGCCATATATTTTTAGGTCTAGAAACCCTAAATTAAAACATTTATGACACAATCGGAAATATATTGGGATTGGGAATTATATTACATAGAACATACAGTATATTCCAAATGTATATTCTAAATGTGTATAATAATTTTGCTTTCTTATACTGTCATAAAATGAAATAACATGACTGTGATTTGTCTTCTGAAAAGAAATGTTGACCTATCAATTCTGATAGTCACAATAGTAATTGCTGACCAGCAAATGACAGATTTTGTGTTAAAACATTTTTATAATGGGTGTTTGTTCAACTTAAACAGGGACTTCACTATTGCAAATATGTGCATTACATGTCATTTAAGTGTCTCTTGTATTAAAAAAATATGCTGATGCTGATTATTGCTCACCCGCACTGATTCTTTTTAGCTGACACTTTGTCACGCCTAAGTATAACCATTTACTATTAATTTTCTATTTCAAATAATTTCATAATAATACTAAAAGAAGAACCGGGTGGTTATTTTTTGCAGCAGCGAGCACTGTGTGTAACAAATAAAAAGGAAACATTACTCATATCTTGTAATAGACTGACATCATGCTGTGTTCTGTTGGTGTTTAGAGATCTTTGGATAACACACAGTGTGTGCATATTGCAAATGTTAAGTTCTGGGTGTACTGTTGTAAAATCTGCTGTTTCATCAATGAGAATTATGCTGGGATAAAATTTTTTTGTCTTTGCACTTAATATCATTAAATTGGAGTAAAAAAAATCTATATATTAACAATAATAATAATTATAATAATAATTATATATATATATATATATATATATATATATATATATATATATATATATATATATATATATATATATAATTTTATTTTGGTGAATCTGATGGCGTGCATTGTACAAAATAGAGGTTGTGGTGCAGGTCAGGTAGTGAAATTGCCGCTCTTTTGTAATGTTGGTCCTCCCAATAGATAATTTTTTTTAGACATTTATGAATTCTTCTATTTAAACTCACCTTGCACTACATCGAATGCCTCATCTTTTCCTCCCTTGGTTTTTTGTCCTCCCATGAATGTCACTCTGCCTCCCTGTCCTGCTTAGGATATTATTCTAGATTATTGAAATGCAGTGGCTGGCCATCAGGACCAAAACACTACCAGAATCACTAAATCCATGAATATGTATTTAATTATTCCCAATAGTCTATTTTATTCATTTCATAGTGTTTCTCTCGCTTGCACGGCTTCCAGTAGTGTATGTTTAGGTTGGAGTTGCTATCCAATTATATTTCAGCTGTAACATTACCTGTTGCCATGGTCAAAATCTGCCACAAGGCTTTCAAAATTAGCATTGCAGGTTCCTAGTCAGAGCTTGCAAACTGCATTTGTAGCAAACTGCACAAACTACAAAATATACATGTAGATTTAATAGCTGTTTTTTTTTTATTCTGCAATGGCTGACAAAGTCAAAAACATGTCTGATCTCACCAGGCAGTAGGAGTAACATGCAGCTTAACAGAAAGAGAGAGGGGGAAAAAGGGAGAATCTGGGAGCGGGATGTAAAATATATGTAGTGTGCTTGAGAACACGAGTAAAGGTGATGTTCAGAATCCCGTTTGGTGTGTGTGTACTTTTGCATTTTTTTTTCCTGACAAAAACACACAAGTGGCCTTTATTTCAAATCCACAGGTAAACCGTAATGCACTGAAAAAACAGGTCATTTTATGAGAATAACTCTGCTAGAGATGATGTATGTGGGCTCAAGTGAAAGGAGACTTGTGGCTGGTGAAGCAGTGACTTCATAATGAAAGATGTCGCTCTGCTTTCCTGCTTGGTTAAGAATTTTGTTCTGCCTTCTTGCTCCAAAGTGCCACCCACTTGCTTTATGGTGTATCGTGTGGAGAACAAAGCTCCCCTCCTCCCCTTAATGTCACGTCACTTCCCTTCGTTTTGCGTCACCATGGTGACTGTAAAATCTACTCGGAAATCTTTGTGGCTCAGCATCAGTGGTGTGATACAATGTTCTATTTCCTAAAATATACACCAAGTCATGGCATAAGAATAAGTACAGATAAAAAAAATGCTGTTTTCCTCATTCAAAATAAGGAACATGGTCTTTGTTCATGACCTGTTCTTCATATCTCACCACTTTTTTACTTCCCCTTGAATGTCAAATCCATTGGAATTTCCACTAACCATATGTGCACTACAAGCCCCTTCTATGTCTATTCAGAAGACACCACCACCACCATCATGACCATCATCAAGAGTGTCTTTTGCAACCGTTTCATGCATTTTGGAGGTGTGATTTTGCAACACCGAAAGAGGAAGAGGTACACATTCTCAAGAAATCAAACACTGCACAGTTTTTTTTTCTTTCTTTCTCATGCTTTAGCTGAAAACCTTAAATACAAAAGAGTTATTCTGTTTCCGGTCATTACAGCATGTTTGGTGGAGATGAACTTGAGTTCTCAGAGAGACCAGTATCTAGTTTGTAGATTTGTCGTTGTAGACGAGAATGTTGCTGGGGTTTTATCTTCTCCTCGTCATGCTTCCTGTCACTAAAGGTAAGTCCTACATTTGAAAATACTACTAATAAAGGTGCTATATATATTTGCTTACTTGTAGAAAATAATATGTGGTCTATTTAACGATTCAGAGTAGATTTCTTTATATGGCCAAGAACGCGAATGTGATCAGAATGACCCCTTTACCCAGACTGAGCATGTTATGATACTTGAAATAAAGGCAGTAAAGCATGTGAGAAGCAGAAATGATGCTAACGCTGTGTATAATATACGTAAATAATACATAAATCAATGAAATACTACAACAACATATTTGTTAGTAACAATATAGGTATCTGTTTTTATGAAACAGAATCACTTTAATTGATGGCTGGCATATGCTATTTACTTACAAACCTAATTTTTTGTAAGGAAATGATGTGCCGCCTTATGAAATCAGGCTGTCGTAGGTTTTTGTATTTTAAATATTTCAAATATTGAATTATTTCTTTTTTTTATTTCTTTATATTTTAAAAACCTGCAATTTCATAAGGGTGGGTAGACTTTTATATCCACTCTCTATACCAGGCATAACATTGTGACAATTATAACATTATGACCGGTGAAGTGAAAAACACTGATGATCTCTTCTTCGTGGCACCTGTTAGTGGGTGGATTTATTAATAAGGCAGCAAGTAAACATTTTGTCCACAAAATTGATGTAAGAAGCAGGAAAAACGGTCAAGCATAAGGATTTGAGCAAGTTTGACAAATTGTGACGTCTAGACGTCTGGGTCAGAGCGTCTCCAAAACTGCAGCTGTTGTGGGATGTTCCTGGTCTGCAGTGGTCAGTGTCTATCAAAAGTGCTCCAAGGAAGGAACGTCTCTAGGTTACGACTGTAACCCTAGTTCCCCGAGGGAACGAGACGCTGCGTTGTAACGCTTAGGGAACGCCCCAAAGCGTTACGACGCAGCTTGAGTTCCCGAAGGGGAATGTCTCTAGGTTACAACCGCAACCCTAGTTCCCCGAGGGAACAAAACGCTGCGTCGTAACGCTTTCGGAATGGCCCCAAAGCGCTATGACGAAGCTCCAGTTCCCGAAGGGGAACAGTGGTGAACCAGCAACGGGGTCATGGGCGGCCGAGGATCATTGATGCAGGTGGGGAGCGAAGGCTTGTCCGTGGGGTCCGATCCAACAGACAAGCTCCTGTAGCTCAAACTGCTGAAGAAGTTCATGCTGTTAATACTCGATGGGTTAGAACTGTTTTGAAAGAGAGAGAAGTGTGTGTGTATATGCATCCATCTTGAGTACTAATCCTATTTTTTATTAGTTTTTAAAAATTTACATCGATATAGTGGGAATTGTGTTCTTTTGTTTTTTTACACAAATTGACACAGTTAATATCAGTTTAATAAACTGTATGACTGTATGTTTCTGCAGGCTGCAACCTAAAGAACAACAAACAAACATTTAACATCAGTGCACATGTAGGTGACACAGTACTGCTGCCCTGCTCTTGCACTGACCCCCAGTCCCAATCTCGAATAGAATACTGGAAAAAAAACCCAAAAGCTCAATGGTAATTGGGATCATGTACCAACTTTCCAAATTAGATTTCAACTCAGCAATGTTCAAAATGGAAATCTCTCTTTACTCATATCACACCTAACTGCTGAGGATGATGGATTGTACAGGTGTACAACTGGTCAGGATTGGTTAGACATGAACCTTAGTGTTAAAGGTAAACGTATTATTATTATTAATATTGTTGTTGCTGTTGCTGTTACTGAGCATAGGACGTCATACTTGTCAGAAAATGTATCTTTATTTAGCTTTTCTTATGACCACCTTCTTTACACCTTCTGACCAGCCAGAACCAAAAAAAAATCATCTTTAAACTCCATCAGCACCTTGTATCCTTGTGTATTCCTAGGCGAGTCTGCAGAACCATCGATCTTCACGATCCTCATTCCCGTTGTGCTGCTTTTGCTCAGCCTCGGAGGAGTCATTTTGTGGCGCTACAGAGGTACATATACCTTTACATGAAGTGTTTACTGCGATGTCTGCATTGTGTGTGTGAGTATATGGGTCTCACTGTTTCTCGCTTTTGTTTTATTTTTCAGCAAGAAAACAACTGACACCAAACTGTAAAGAACTGGCAAGTCAGAAGAATAAGGAGGAAGCACAGAGGAAAAAGGAGGAGGTGCAGGTGAATCAAAACACACATTTTGAAATGAAGTTTATTAGCTCCCCCCACCACTAGAGGGCACCATTACAACAATAAAATCACTCTCATTCTCTACTAAATTTTTTTCCAGCAGAGACAGTGGTGTTTCTCACTCATTATATGTATGTGTAAAAGAAATGAAAACTTTAAAAGAAATATACAATATTTGCTTATATTTCGATGTTCTTGCTCAAAGAAGTATCACTTCAAAACACCTGAACTGAACGGATAATATAATTAGGGCGGTCAATCGAATAAGATATTTAATTGGGATTAATCGCATTGAACTCATGATTAATCGCAACTTAATCGCACGTTTATATCTGTACCTTAAAATTTATACTTTTCAAATTTTTAATAATCAACAAGGGCATGAACAAATACAGATGCTTTATGCAAACATATGTTTATTATGGTGAAACCAAACTCAACATAGAGCATGAAGTTTTTGTGGTGTTTTAAATTACGTGAATCATCGGGACACCAAACGGAACTTTTGCGTTGTTTCCACACGGACCATTTTAATTGCCGGATGTGTGCTTGGCGCATCAGTAAAACAAATGTTTAGTGGTTAAAAATGATTTTTCGGGGGTTTATTAATTTTATTTATATTTGAGCAAAGAAAGGACGTCGTGAATTAATGTATGTTGGGTTGATGGTTGTAATTTCGCCTCTTTTGTATTTATTTTTTTATACTTTTTAATAAAAATAAAAAAAAACGGTTAAACAAAATGCACGTGAATAAAAATCTGTGCTGTTAAACCGAATTTCTAATTATAACACATGTCATTAACCTTCAGCATTTCATCACATTAACTAAGAATGAAAAATAGGTCATTAGTTTAATTTGCTAAATTCTTTGCTAATTATATAAAATATAACCTACAATATTAGTACGATTTTATGTCTTTTTTCAACTCTAGACTGAAATGTGTGTATGTTTGTGTTCTCTTTGCAGGATGATGTCATGTACACCACTGTGGTCCACACGACTCAAAGACCCAAATTAGTCAGCACTAATGAAAGCACTGAATATGCCGTCATCAAATTAACTTAATAGTCGCATATTGTATAAACTTTAACACAACATGCACACGTTCTGTCAAAAATGTGTAATAGTCTTGTTATGATCAACAATACAGTAATATAATAAATATTTAAAGTAAATTACATTAAATGACAGCATTATACATATTGTATGCTCTATTGAATAAATCTATTAAAACATATAAGGGATCAACTTATATGGACTTTAGGACATTGGCCATTGTTAAAAGTTCTATTTGAATAACATTAAATTGACTATAGTAACCTGTTATTGTTGTGGGGGGAGTGGTGGGGTATACACATGTACATATCAGTTAAGCACTTCTTCTTCTTTTGACTGCTCCCATTAGGGGGTGCCACAGCAGATCATCCGTCTCCATACCCCCCCTGTCCTCTACATTATTTTTTATGACCTAGGATGCCTTCACAGACATGTGGTTGTGCTGATATAAAAAAATAAATATAAAAATATAAAAATATAAGCGAACATGTGCTTAGTTGGTTTCACTTCGTGTTTTTGAGCCACTTTTACAGACTCTGCATAAACACTTTGAGTTGCGTCACATATCAAAGTGTGGTGAAAACCCTGACCACCATCATCAGGATATCGCACAAAAGAGCAAAAATGTGCAGCAAGTGCAGAAAGAGCTCAGAGTATAAATCTGTAAGTGTAGTTACAAGAAGGGGGTACTGGGTGATGGTGAACACATGGTTAACCCCAGCCTTATGTTCATGCCTTTTCCCTGAGCTGAAGTAAGTTAAACTGAGCCAAGCAGGAAGAGTGGAAGCTTAAATCTGAGAGATATTTTAAAATATTCAAATATCTAATCTTTAGTACCTGCTTTGGGATAAGATCCATGACAAGAGTGGAACCTGTAGCGTCCCTTAATTTTCTGTTATTTGAGTTATAAAATTATAAATAAAAATAGATGAAATCCATCAGGTTCTAAGAGGCTACCACTTATTTTGGCCAATTTCCCTTTTTAGCAATGCACATACAAGCTTGCATGCACACACATGGCAACATTCACAAACCAGTATACACCCCCCCCCCCCCCCCGATCGCCGGAATATGGCAACCAGAGCCTGCAGTCACTCCCCAGCTCCCGCAGCACCAGAAAAGTGACCACCACTGTCATATGCGGCCCTGGTATGTGGACCATCCTAAATTAAAATGACACTCATCAGAATCTTTCATGTTGTGAAGCAACTGGAGTAGGGCATGGGCTAAACAGAGGGCATTACAGGGGGAGGGTTAAGTGCCTTTCTTGAGGCCCAACAGTGAATGGAGGTTGCAGGTTGGCGGTGCTGGGATTTGAACTCATAACCTTCCGATTAAAAGTCCAATACCGTAACCACTAAGCTACCACCTCCCTCACATCTCGCATACACGCCGTACACATAAGATATTGCTGGAATGACAGCGCGAAAAGGAAGGTTACAAATTCATGTACCCAAAATGGATTAAAAAAAGAGGTCTTGAAGGTTTGTAAGTATCATTTTGACAAATCCATTATTTTAAAAAGGTGTGTTGCACCTAACCAACCAAACAGTCAATACAAGGCACTAGATGTGCTTTAAACTTAGATTGGATTAGATGGAAGAGAAGTTGTGCAAAAAACAATTAACCTCTTGATTTGGTAAGTTTGTGCTGTGACCCCAAGTTTTTAAATAAAGCCACTGCTTTGAAGCCCTGAACTGGTGGAGTGGTGAGGTCAAATCTTTGGGTTTATATTCTTGACTGTATTAAAAATATTTTAATTCTTGTAATCCATGTAAATTAAAACTGCTGCTTGCCCTGCCCAAGCCAGTATCTCTATTCCTTCAATACCAATTGGTATGTGGTACCTCCTAAGAGTCTAAATGCTTTACCTAGCTAATCAGCTGACCAACTACTGCAATACCTGATTAGCTTTCCAGATACTAACTGAATTAGATGATCATCTTACGAGCAACTAAAACTTCCTCTCGGCTTCTCCCATTAGGGGGTCGCCACAGCGGATCATCCATAATCGTTAACCGCATGTTCGATTTGGCACATGTTTTACGCTGGATGCCCTTCCTAACGCACCCCTCCCCATTTATCCGGGCTTGCACTAAGAGTGCACTGGCTTGTGCAACCCTTTGGTTCCCTGACCGGGAATTGAACCCGGGCCGTGGCGGTGAGAACCCGAATTCTAACCACTAAACATCTTAAACTACACAAATGACCAAATTCCCCGGCTGCCCACATACACATCTGATATCATTATTTTATACACCTGATCAACTCACCATCTACAGACCTACACATACTCAACTAACCATCTATTGAACTGCAAATCTTATCAACTTTCCTCCTACTGACCTTCATGCAGAATCACCTTAACAACTCCCAACTTACACACTTAGCAGGTATTAAATGACCCACAGACTAAGTATCAACCTATACATTGGATGTAATCCAGTTGACCTACAAAACTGATTTGTTCTATACATAACATAGACAAAGTGTTCAAACTTAAGAACAAATTTCAGAGGGTTGTTTTGTATAAGAATATGCAATGTGACGGTTTCGGTCGATTACGCAATTTCCAGGATTGCAGTTAATGTGAAAGTCTGTGGTTCTGCTTTCTGTAAAAATATGTGAAATGTGAGAAACAGACAGGAGAATGGAAACGGAAGTGAATGATGCCAAGAATAGGGGTTGAACTGCTTTTTTATTAATATATTACATTCAATGTGTTGTTTTAAGTTTCGAATAGACTACAAACTATTACTTCTCACTTATAAAGCACTAAATGGTTTGGCTCCCATATATCTATCCAGTCTTTTAACTCGCTACAATCCGCCACGCTCCCTGAGATCTCAAAACTCTGGGCTTCTAGTAGTTCCTAGAATAGCAAAGTCCACTAAAGGTGGTAGAGCTTTTTCACATTTAGCTCCTAAACTCTGGAATAGTCTTCCTGACAGTGTTCGGGGCTCAGACACACTCACCCAGTTTAAGTGTAGATTAAAAACATATCTTTTTAGCAAAGCCTACACATAACACACATCACATCATAACCTTGTGCTCCAGAACATCTGATCACATGCACATTATCAACTTGTGCTGTTAATATCATGAACAGCAGCTACGCTAATTGCTCTCCACTGCTTCTCTTTCTCTCCCCATCCCGAGACACCCTGAGGTTTGGCCAGCTCCAGTCACCTCCCACCTCGTGATGATTACGGACCTTTGAAGAAGTAGATGCCGAACTCACAAACATCCCGAACCATCTAGAGACGTACCAGTGCCATTTGGATCCCGCTACATGTGTGCATTGGACCTCCTGGAGTGTTAAAGGCTCTGGTATGGAGAAGCTGATGCTGGATCTGTGGTGATCACAAATGCTGAGCTCATAAAACTAGGAGCTACTAACCATATAGACTGTATAAGACTGCAGAAAGAACATCACTTATAATCTTATACTCCAGTAATCATGTTAGTTCTCATTCTCCAGTGTTCTGTATTGTTGAAAGATTTATGATCAAACTCTTGATGTCACCCAAAATGAGGATGGGTTTCCCTTTTGAGTCTGGTTCCTCTCAAGGTTTCTTCCTCATAACATCTAAGGGAGTTTTTCCTTGCCACAGTCGCCACAGCTTGCTCATCAGGGACAAATTCACACCATTCACCTTAACTGTTGATTTGTGTAAAGCTGCTTTGAGACAATGTCTGTTGTGAAAAGCGCTATACAAATAAACTTGACTTGACTTGACTTTTACAGACTTGTCTATTTGTAGCTTTGTAACATACTATACATTTGAAATCATTTAGAAAAAAAAAGAATTTATTCAAAATAAATATATGGTGAGTTATTGATTTTAATGACTGCAAAAATGCAAGTGATAGAATGGACCATTGGACCATTGGACCAACATATGTCTATACTGCTACAATTTAGATATCAACAAAAAACATAAAGCATGATCTAGTAGAGAAGCCCCAAAATCTCAGCATGCCATGAGGACCTTTTCATCAGTCCTTGCTGTGGCCTGATGGAGGAGACTCCATTAGGACCTTGCAATGAAGCTGAAGTGCAGCAAAAGCTCACTGGATTGCACTAGGCTGGAAACAAACCTGATGGAGGACCTGAGGGAGGACTCCTACTAGGAGGAATACACAGCATCAATAATATTAGCAAGTGCCTGATGACATCACTGTCTCCAGATCTTTCCACACTCTAACCAGAAGCTGTTAATGACTGTTGAGGCTTGTGCCCTCTGAGTACCTAAGTATATTAGTACCTTTTTAAACTAAATAGAAACTTGACAGATGTATTTTTTATGTTAGATTGTATACATTTGTGTCAGGGTCAGGGCCAGAGTTGACTGTGTGAGAGGCAGCAACTCTCAGAAATGAAGGAAAATCTATTTTCTTTATTTTGAAAGTTTAAAAAGTGCAAAAACAGCCCGAAATATAAAGACCTTAAAGCTGTAAATCAAAAATAAAAAATTTATAAATACTGTAGTGCCAAAGAAATTCACAAATCAACAGAGGAAAAACAAAAACTCCTCAGGAACTTCAGGAGAAAAATCTAAGCAATGTCTTTTCACAGAAAAAGCAAAGCTCCAAAAACAAAATCTTACTGGCAAATTGTGAAAAGGCAGAAAACTGTTCAAGCCTGTCCAGTGGTTTCCTCCACCAGACCCCCTCCACCAGCCCAGGTCGAGATGCGAGGCCCTGCTGTGGCTCTCCGCCGCCTGCTACACCGAAGATGTTGGCCGAAACAGATCCTGGAATGACTGCAATGGCTGACCCATCATGTCCTGAGGCCTGCCCCTTTTCAGCACCTTAGTGATTGGCTCCCCTCTGTTGCATTTGGGATATTCTGGGTCGCGAGCTGCAGACATAATCTCCACTGACTTGACTAAGTTTATTAGTTTCTTTACTAAATGTTATTCAGGCAATGTTTCTCAAAGCTTCTCAAGGTGAATTGAACACTGACAATCAAATCTTATTAGTAAAAAAAAAAAAATTCCAAAAAGTTACAAAATGTTGAAAACCAAATATTATGTAAAAGCATTAAATGCACAATTAATTAGATTATAATTTGCAAAAGACATTTAATATTGTTTTATTAATATTATTATTATTACTACAAGTATATAATATACTCAATAAAAAATGTGTACAAAAATAAAAAACAACTCTCATGTATAAGACATACAGTAACAAAAGTGATTTGAAAATCCTGACAGATTTAATAGTGTGTGTGTGTGTGTGTGTGTGTGTGTGTGTGTGTGTGTGTGTGTGTGTGTGTGTGTGTGTGTGTTAATTAGTTTTGATGCTGGCATATACTGTAGTATCTTCTGATGCCACTGGAGGGTGTGCTGCTCTCAGAGTGTTACCGTGGACTACAGTTGAGTACGTCACATCATCCTACAGGAATAGTGCATCAATAATGCATTATTACACACACACACACACACACACACACACACACACACACACACACACACACACACACACACACACACACACAAAATACACAAAATACACAAAATACACACATACACATCCCTCTCAAGCTAGCTAGCTTCGGGGTTGGCCCAACCTCTCCTCACGTTGTCTAGCTTTTCTTGAAAATAGATTTTTAAGTATGTCCGAGACCAAATCAATTTCTCTTTCTCCATAGGCATAAATAATTCTAACTCAGATGTATTAATGTCTGCAGAGCTACAGACGTGTTGACGCTATTCTGGGCCAGCTACCTGGCCCTGTGAGCCGAATTTGAAATCTGATTCAAGAAATAAACCTGTTGATTATAGAGACTATGGTAAAAAGGCCAGCAGTACTGACTATTAAGGTCCTGGGCAGATTAGATTGACATGGCAGCACATAGAGGCTAAAATCTGATTGTGCAAACTATTTAACATACACATACACGTACTGGAAGCAGTGCAGGTAAAGAAAAATGTTACGAAATAAAGAGAATTAAGTGTTGGGAATAAATAATTACTATTTCAGGGAACACATATTAGAATTTAGGTTGTAAATGTAGGTCAGTGCTTCTGCTAGTGTTAAGGTCAGCAGAGAAGGCTTTGACTGATATACACACACACACACAGACACACACACACACACACACACACACACACACACACACACACACACACACACACACACACACACACACACTATGTAAGATATACTTTGGATAATACACACCTTTTCTTCTGCTTTGTTGCCTTTAGGTGGTAGATTTATTGATTCATACAGAACAGCAGAATCAGTCTGTAAATAAATAAATAAATAATAATAAAAGGGAACATGGAACATTAGACCAAAACCTTAACACACACACACACACACACACACACACACACACACACACACACACACACACACACACACACACACACACAAGCCAACAATAATATAGATTGTACCAACTCAGAAATGCTCACCTGTTCATGTACTGCTTCATAAGTGGGTTCTGATGTTACGGGTGAATTTAGAGATTTAGTAAGGTCCTACACACACACACACACACACACACACACACACACACACACACACACACACACACACACACACACACATACACATACACACACACAAACCAAACTTTAGTCTTGGTACTAATGACCTTAGTCAAGCTGATTAGATGTATGTATTCACCTGCTTCTGCTGCTGTGTCCTCTGTCCTGTTTGTCCTTCAGTCATCTGTTCTCTTCTCTGTCCTATAGAATGAAACCAGACACAGTAATCTACAGAAATCTCTGTGTGTGTGTGTGTGTGTGTGTGTGTGTGTGTGTGTGTGTGTGTGTGTGTATACCTCTGTGTTTCCAGTACATGACTCCTCCGAGAATCATCAGCAGCAACAGAACCACAACAGCACCACAGCTGATGATGATGGTGGTGCTGAAATCTGGAGTCTCTGTAAACAGCAAGAAGCAAGCAAACATGGCCGTCTGACATTTTATGTCCGTTTGTATCTGATTGCTTGTGTTTGTTCGGTTTTATGATTCCTGCTTGTTTTTTGCCACGTTCCTTTATCACCTGGTATAGGCCCGGATAAGGATGGATTCACTCTCAAGGAGTCTGATTCCTCTCAAGGTTTCTTTCTTATACTTTCTCGGGGAGTTTTTTTCTTGCAATCGTCACTACTCCATAGGGATAAATTGACAAACTAATAAAAATACAGACTATAAATATAGAAATCTATTTCTTTTTTTAGGGCTGTTTTGGGACTGTGCCTAATGGTAAAAGCATTTACGGTCTTTTCTTCTGGATCTGCCTCAGAAAATTATACAAAGAACTTCAATTCATGTTACACAGAAAGATGCAATTGTTTAAAATTGTTACAATACAGATTGTTAAGTTTGCATAGTTATGTATTTTAAGCATTTTTTTCAGGTCAAAATGACTAATCTTTCTTGAAATCTTGTTGGAAACGTATTTGCACATTTTCAGATAAGCACTACTTTACTCAAATTTGGTTCTACACTGGAAAAAATACAAGTGGACTGTTACAAAGTATGTGAAAATATGCATTAAGACAGGATTTGTAAAGATCTAAAGTTTTCACTGGACTTAATGTTCTAAAGATATACAACAAAATACATGTTTATGTTGAATAATCTCAGGGATTTAAATACAGTATAAAATTTCTGAAAATGAATGTAAAACTGTTAATAAAGATAATACAGTGTATAGATCTTTTACCATTCTCCGATGTTTCAGACTGTGAATTTGCGTAGCCTTTGGTCACCAAGATTGTTTTTGTAGCTAAGACAAGAAGTAAAGGACAAAAGTAAGTTTTTAAGAATAGTGTTGTTTGTTCGGATTTTATGTTGTGGATGGTGAAGGTTTATTTGGGGCCTCTGCATACAAAGAAATATGTAAACTATTATAAATTAATCCTGGAATCTTAGTCAGTTGTGAATGTGGGTCAGAACCTAAATACAAATAGTATACAATAATAATCATAAATACAGATGAGGGGCAGAACATGAAACAGTAGTAAAGATATTTCAGATATTTTATCTGGACACTAGAGGCAATTTCCCAAAGATTTTATACAAGAGATTGTTTTACCATTTACTGTGAGATGGATGTACTTATAGTTGTTGATGTTGTTGTTGATCCTACACAAGTAATCTCCTCCATCCTCTACAGTCAGGTGTGATATGAGTAGAGAGAGATTTCCTGGAGGATGATTATTAAAGAGCTGAACTCTGTGTGTGTAGCGATTTGTCTGGTCCTTTGGGAAGATTTCTTTGTAATTAAATTCTTTATAAATGGTCCATCTGAGAGTTTGTGGTTTGGCTTGTAGTTCAGAGCAGGAGCAGGGCAGAAGAACAGAATGTCCCACATATCCAGTCACATCCACTCTCTCATGATTCAGTGTGCAACCTGGAGAATAAACAAACATCAACATATTGCATTACTGTTACAACATCAGATTAATCTGTCATTAGATTATCACTGAAGTAACATTGTGAATAAAAATGAGTTATATTACCTTTAACAGTGAGTCTGATGTCTCTGTATTTACTCTCTGTGTTACACCTGTAATATCCATCATCCTCCACAGTCAGGTGTGATATGAGCAGGGAGAGATTTCCTGAACTCTGATCATTAACCAGCTGAAATCTGCCTTTGTGCTGTTCACTCTCAGGAGATATCTGTACCCATGGATTATATGTATACAATTTGTGTTTCTTCCATGTGAATCTCTGAGGTTTGGTGTGGAGGTCAGTGCAGGAGCAGGGCAGCAGTACTGAGTCTCCTGTGTATGCAGTGATCTGTTTTATCGTGTTTATATTTCCTTTCAGTCTGCAGCCTGTAGGATCACACCAGTTAATGATCTGTTAATGAGCAGTTCACCATCTGCAGCAACTCTACAGAACTAAAGACAACCTGTAACTCCTAAACTCACTAAAGTAGGAATGTGACTGAAGATGGAAACGTGAAGAGAAAAACATGCTCTAAATGCAAACAAAACCGGTTACAATTCCATATCTGAGGTAAACATTTACTCGTGTAACCTTCATCTTAAACAAAAAACGTATTAGTGAGGACATGGCTTGGATTACACTGAGGAACAGTAAAGTTCTTGGGAGTGCCATAAAGCCACAAATCATCCACTCGTTTTGAGAAAATTTCATTATATTACAGCCTAAATCAGGGGTATTCAATTAAAATTCAAAGAGGTCCAGTTACTAAAATTTTCTCCCAGCAAAGGTCCGGATCTTATGTTGTCACTTATAATAGTGTACCCTCATGTTAATAAAATCAATAACGCACATACATTTCTATATAATTTATTGTTAAATTTCAAGTGTTTCCAAGTATTATGCTTTTAACATACCGAAAAGTCTGAACTTGTATGGCACTTGAATGGAAAACAATACTGTAGTTGTCTTTACTACATGTCAAGTAACAGACACTAAAATCATTCTGAATAAAATAAATAAAAAGTGCAAACACAGCTTTGAGCAGCCTGAACTTAGGGCCTATTTCAAGTCATGTAAAACATTCAGAATCTTTTGAATAAAATAAAAGTGCTTTTAATCTTCAAGAAAAAAAAATAAACAAAAGACATTTAAGCTGCCACCTTTTTAAAACATGAACTACATTTTAAATAAAATAACACAGGAAACTTAGGCGAATGCCTACATTTCAAGTAAAATAGAACTCGTGATGACACGAGTAGACCTGTCATACTGTGCTTTCAATTCGATAATTTTACTTGCCCTCACTGCGGACTTCTGTGGGTACATTTCCTCAAACGACCCGTGTTTGGTCTCATAGTGACGCTTAACGTTGCCACTTTTTATTAACGCCACATTTTCACAGCATATGAGACACAAAGGTTTAGAACTGGCTGCAGGCAGAATAAACATGTATTTGTCCGTCCATTCATCTTTAAAAGTTCGGTTTTCAGCATCTACTTTTCTCATTTTTGAGCAAGCCATTTTCTCTCATCTCCTCTCTATCTCTCTCTCACACTCGCTGTTGCTGAAAGGTAAACAATCGATTTGATTGGCTTGGCTATTGATGACGCTCCTGTCGTAATTACTAGATTAGCTGCGCATGAACAAATTATTTATATTTTTATTAATATCAAAGATTTTAACGGGTCCGGGCAGACTCGTCACTCGGTCCGGACCCGGACCGCGGCCCGCCATTTGATGATGCCCGGCCTAAATCATTAGACAACCCACTGTGCATTGCATTTCACTATAAACCTGTGCTAATATTGTAAACATACACCAGTCCACAGCTCAGAGAAAACAATCAATCACCCAAATAATAATTAACCAGTGTTTTTTTTTTTACATTTTAACACCACAAGTAAAATTTTTACATGATGTTCAAGTTTGAGCTTTAAGTGTGAATGACTTACACGCCTTAAAACGTATTATTCAGATCAAAGAAAGAGTGAAAGAATGAGGAAGAGAGAGAGCGAGAAAGAGAGAGAGAGAGAACAGCAGACTCACCTGTAGTGATTTGAAGAAGAAGAAGAAGAAAAAACACCAGCATTTTTTCAACTAAATGTCTACAACTGACTAATGTTCGTAAGAAGAGACAAGATGTGTTGAAATGCCATTTCACTCTTCAGTGCCTACACACACACACACACACACACACACACACACACACACACACACCCCTACTCGTGTGTTGTAATAATTTCCATTGCTTTGTTAATGGTTACTTCCTCTATCATTTGTTTCATTACATTATGCAGCAATTAGACACATGCAACTTTATCTATCTATCTATCTATCTATCTATCTATCTATCTATCTATCTATCTATCTATCTATCTATCTATCTGAATACTAAACCAACACCTGATATCTCACCCCAAACATACACTTTTATACTGTCATGTGGTGTCTGCACACATCTGCACCAATAAACTCCATTGTCTTGACTTAGTTTACAGTATTTTATTGAAAGACTTGTGTTTACAGGTGTTTAATAAATGTATTTTGTTTATTTTCTGGTCTCATTTGCCATATTTATTTTTTATATATTTTTAACCAGCAATTTATTTACCATTTACCAGTTTGCCAGTAATCTATTGCTAATTATTAACACCTGAGAACACTAGGATATTGTCCTAGCCAAAGCTGACGGCTAAGAGGTTAAAGCAAATAAAAACAGTGATTAGAAAAACATTTTTATATGTTAGATTGTATACATGTGTAGACATACAGTAACTAAAATATAATAATAATAATGTGTGTGTGTGTGTGTGTGTTAGTTAGTTTTGATGCTAGCATATACTGTAGTATCTCTTGTTTCCACTAGAGGGAGTGCTGCTTTTGGAGTTTTCCTGTGGACTACAGTCGAGTCAGATCATCCTGCAGGAATTGGAAACACACACACACACACACACACACACACACACACACACACATACACACACACACAGCAAACTTAAGTCTTGTTACAAACAAATTCAGCAGCGTGAGTAAAAACTGATAAAAGTATGTATTCACCTGCTTCTTCTGTGTCCTCTGTCCTGTTTGTCCTTCACTCATCTGTTCTCTTCTCTGTCCTATAGAATGAAACCAGACACAGTAAATGCATGTGTGTGTGTGTGTGTGTGTGTGTGTGTGTGTGTGTGTGTGTGTGTACCTCTGTGATTCCAGTACATGACTCCTCCAACAATCAGCAGCAGCAGAAACACAACAACACCACAGCTGATGATGATGTGTTTTGAATCTGGTTTTTTTTTCTGTGAACAGTAACAACAGTAAATTTCAACACTGCTTTGGGACACTGTCCATTGTTATAATCATTATAGAAATAAAATTTCACTTAATTAAAAATATTTTTCCTCAATGCATTTTTATTCTGCCTCGATTTATTAAACTACAATATTAACTTCACTTTAGGTTACACACGAGGATGCAATTGTTTTCTTAGCAACCGTTTCATATCAAAACCCTAAAGTTTGCATATTTATGTATTTTAAATCTCAGGTCATAAGGACTCATCTTTGTGGAAAACTGTAAACTTTTTTGCATGTTTTTACATAAACACGGCTTAATTCAAATTAGGTTCTACCCTGGAGAAATACAAGTGGAATCAAATGATAACTACTTAATGCTTGATATGTTCGTTCAAGTGGTTCAAAGTGAGTGCAAGATATGCATTAAGAGAGGATTTGAAAAAATAAAAACTTTTCCAAGTTCACTGGACGTCATATTTGAAAGACATACAACAAAATACATTTATATTGAATGAACTCAGGAATTTACATAAAGTATGAAGTATGTGAATATTTAACCTCTTAATAAAGATAATAGTGAATAGATTATTACTTAGTTCAGATGTTTTAGACTGTGGATTTGTGTAGACTTTGGTCACCAGGCCTGGTGTTGCAGCTGGAACAAAAAGTAAAGGGAACATTCTTTCTGTTACAGTGGTGTTTAGTACCTGGTTCAGCAGTGGTTTGGATTGTTGTTGTGGATGATGAAGGTCTTTTTGGAGCCTCTGCAAGGAGATAAATATTTAATCCATTAGAAATTAATCCAGGAATCATAATCAGATGTGAATGTGGGTCAGAACACAAACACAAATAATATATAATCAGAATCAGAAATACAGTTGAGGGGCAGAACATAAAATAAAACCTGTGTTGTTGTGATTTTGACATTTGATTTATTTTCCATGAATATACAGTATAAACACTAAATGATATTCGATTATACAGCAGTAGTAAAACAATATGTAAAATATTTATTGGATAGACTTTAGAAATAATTCCCCAACGATTTCATACAAGATGTTGTTTTACCTCTTACTGTGAGATTGATGTCCTTTATTGCTATTGCGGACATGACACTTGTAAAATTGTGAATAAAAATGAGTTAATTACTTTTAACAGTGAGTCTGGTGTATCTGTATTCACTCTCTGTGTTACACCTGTAATCTCCATCATCCTCTACAGTCAGGTGTGATATGAGCAGAGAGAGATTTCCTGAACTGTGACCATTAACCAGCTGAAATCTGCCTTTGTACTGTTCACTCTCAGGAGAAATCTGTTCCCATATAAAAAATGTATACCATATGTATTCCTCCCATCTGAAGTTCTGAGGTTTGGTGTGGAGGTCAGTGCAGGAGCAGGGCAGCAGTACTGAGTCTCCTGTGTATGCAGTGATCTGTTTTGTTGTCATTCTATTTCCTTTCAGTCTGCAGCCTGTAGCAACACACCAGTTAATGATCTGTTAATGAGCAGTTCACCATCTGCAGCAACTCTACAGAACTACAGACAACCTGTAACTCCTAAACTCACTAAAGTAGGAACGTAACTGAAGATGAAATTGTGAAGAGTGCTTTTACTAATTTACTCTTAGTACCAAATACACACCACACACACACACCACGCACTTCCACCACACCATTTACTTCCTTTTTCATATGTTTTATCACATGATACAAATACACTATTTATTAATAGAGACACATGTTCCATTTGTTTCTAGGCATCAAACTAGTTAAAAGACAAAAAACACACAAGAATTGGACTGTGAACGAATGTAAGAAAGTTCTGTGGACAGATGAGTTAAAATTTGACATCTTTGGTTCTAACAGAAGAAGATGGAGAACAGGATTGAAGATGTTAGCAGACTGCTACACACCCACAGTCAAACATGGAGGTGGAAGCTTATTGGTTTGTGTTGTTGGGTCCATACTTCAATGCTATTTGCAACCAACTTCACTATACAAGACAATGATCCAAATCATACATCATACGTTTATCTGGAGTGACATCTATCATGGAATGGCCTGTCCAGTCACCACACCTAAATCCTGTTCAACTGCTCTGAGATCAACTGGACCATTGATACAGTGCAACCTCGATACTCGTGGGGGTTACGTTCTATGACCCCTGTACATGTACTGTACTGTACTGTAAACTCAAGAAAAATTGTGAATTACTTGTCATAAATTTTTATTTACAACTTCAAAATAAATAATACAATAATAAAATAATTTTTCAAACATTTTTATGTCATTTATTAGTACAAACTCGAACTACCAGATTTTTCCGGTTAGATTAGTCCAGTTCCAAATGAAAAGTCGCAAACTATCGAGGTCAAGAGTGTCAAGGTCGCAAGTATCGAGGTTACACTTTATTTATATTTAAAAGAAGAGAGTGAGAGAGAGAGAGAGAGAGAGAGAGAGAGAGAGAGAGAGAGAGAGAGAGAGAGAATGACATTCTCACCTTCAGTGATATGAAGCTGTATGAGGAGGAGAAGAAAACACACCCTCATTCTTACTGAGGACCCACACAATAATCCAAAGACTGTATTAGAGCTGAACCCACACTGAGCAACTGCTTCACCACGTCTGGTCATAATGAACACTCTATAGTTTACATTCACACACTCACAGTTCACACAGGAAGTGCCAATTTAGCAGCATGGCCTTAACCACATAATTGAGGAAGTTTCTTATTTTTTTTGCACATTAGAACTGAGTCTATTCTTTGAATACTTACATTATCAATCATCTAATGGCAATAAACTATTAAACATTATTCATTTTAATGCCTTGACAGTACTGTGACAGTAATCTGCAGTCTACTGCATCACTGATTTCTCAGTCTAGTGGCCTTTCATGGTTACTGCGAGGAGCCTCCTAACAGGAATTTCATTTGAAACAGATTTCAAATTTAACAATAACTGTGATGACATTGTTCCTGTTGTTCATCCTAAGTCAGGACAAGTCAAATTTATTTGTATAGCGTTTTTCACAACAGACTTTGTCTCAAAGCAGACACGTCACGAATAGAATTTAAATGGATTGAGGTGAGCACCAGCTTCTGTAAGGGAGAAGGAAGCGCTGCAGGGACGCCGGCAGTGTAGCTTAGAAACGCAGCATCTCGTTCCCTCAGGGAACTAGGGTTACATAAGTAACTTAGAAATGTTCCCTTTCAGGAATTCGAGCTGCGTCGAAACACTTTGGGAATGAGTGTCGATTCATGCCAGACTGACCAGTCTCTGACTAGTGTGTATAAGCACAGCTATGCTGAAGGACAGAGGGGCCAGGAGTGGCACTGTAGTCCAGGTTGTAGAACCGGACAATGGTGCAGCAGTGTGGACCAACCCGCAGCGCTGCAAATGTCTTGGAGGGGTACTCCAGAGGACTAAGGCTTGGAGGCAGCCACACTCCGGGTCGAGTGAGCTCTGACCCCAAATGGATCGGGAGAGAACTCATATGATGATGCAATGGCATCAGTGATCCATCTGCTGATGGTCTGCTTATTGGCAGGGAGGTCTCTCCTCGGAAGGCTGTAGCAGACGAGCAGTTGGTCAGACTTTTTCCAGGGACCCATCTTATGAACTTATGTGTCCAGTGCGTACCGGGCACAGCCAGGCCAAATCCCGGTCTGGGGCCTGAGAAGGAGGAGGATAGAATGCCTGTAACCTTACAGGTCATGGGATGACTGAGGGCACCTTGGGGCACAAAAAGGCACTAGCCAATCATATATATATATATATATATAGATAGATAGATAGATAGATAGATAGATAGATAGATAGATAGATAGATAGATATAGATAGATATAGATAGCAATTGTTTTATATTTAACCACAAAAATTTTAAATGCAGCAAACCCACTGCCTTCTTCTGCCCCGTGCTGGTAAAAAGACAAATCTAACAAGTCCATTAGATTAATAGTATTTTATCCAGGAACACCAAAACCCAGCCATTAGGGAGGCACAAGCTAGTGCTCTCTTAGTGCCGGTCCCAAGCCCAGATAAACGGGGAGGGTTGCGTTAGGAAGGGCATCCAGAGTAAAACGTGCCAAATCGAATATGCGGATCACAAATAAGAATTTCATACCGGATCGGTCGAGGCCCGGGTTAACAACGACCGCCACAGGTATCGTTAACCGACAGGGTACCGGTGGAAATTGGGCTACTGTTGGCCGAAGGAGGAAAAGGAGAGGAGGAAGACGTCTACAGAGACAGCAGGAAAAGGAGAAGTGTAGGAGAGTGGAGGTTCGGGTTGGTACTTTAAATGTTGGTACTATGACTGGTAAAGGGAGAGAGGGAGCTGATATGATGGAGAGGAGAAAGGTAGAGATGTTGTGTGTTCAGAAGACCAAGTGGAAAGGGAGTAAGAGCAGGAACATTGGAGGTGTTTAAACTGTTCTATCATGGTGTGGATGGAAAGAGAAATGTTGTAGGGGTGAATCTGAAGGAAGAGTACAGTAAAAGTGTAGTGGAGGTGAAGAAAGTTTCTGATAGGGTGACGAACGTAAAGCTGGAAGTTGAAGGGATGATGATAAATGTCACCAGTGTCTATGCTCCACAAGTGGGCTGTGAGATGGAGGAGAAGGAAAGATTCTGGAGTGAATTAGATGAAGTGATAGATGGTGTACCTAGGAAAGAATGATTGGTGATTAGGGCAGACTTTAATGGGCATGTAGGTGAAGGGAACAGAGCTGATGAGGAGGTGATGGGTAGGTATGGCTTCAAGGAGACGAATGTGGACGGGCAGATGGTGGTGGATTTTGCTAAAAGGATGGAAATGGCAGTGGTAAACACTTATTTTAAGAAGAAGGAGGATCATAGGGTGACCTATAATAGTGGAGGAAGGTGCACACAGGTGGACTATGTTCTATGCAGGAGATGCAACCTGAAGGAGATTGGAGACTGTAAGGTGTTGGCAGGGGACAGTGTAGCTAGACAGCATCAGATGGTGGTCTGTAGGATGGTTTTGGAGGCAAAGAAGAAGAGGAGGAGAGTAAGAAGAATAAGATGGTGGAAACTGAAGGAGGAAGAGTGTAGTGTGAGGTTCAGGGAAGAGGTCAGACAGGAGCTTGGTGGTGGTGAAGAGCCAAGGAAAAGGCATATGAGGAGTTGTATGAGAGGTTGGACACTAAGGGAGGAGAAAAGGATTTGTACCGATTGGCAGGACAGAGGGACCAAGCTGGGAAGGATATACTTAGAGCAATAAAGGATGGAGATGGAAATGTGGTGACTAGTGAGGAGAGTGTGTTGAGAAGGTGGAGGGAGTATTTTAAGCAGCTGATAAATGAGGAAGATTAGAAAGAGAGAAGGTTGGATGATGTGGAGTTAGTGAAGCAGAATGTGGATAGGATTAGTAAGGAGGAAGTGAGAGCAACGGTTAAGAGGATGAAGAGGGGAAAGTCAGTTGGACCAGATGACATACCGGCAGAAGCGTGGAGATGTTTAGGAGAGATGGCAGTGGAGTTTTTAACCAGATTGTTTAACAAGATTCTGTAAGGTGGGAGGATGCCTGAGGAATGGAGAAGAAGTTTGCTGGTACCGATCGATGTGCAGACCTGCAGTAACTACAGGGGAATTAAATTGATCAGTCCCACCATGAAGTTATAGGAAAGAGTAGTGGAAGCCAGGCTGAGAGAAGAGGTGACCATCTGTGAGCAACAGTATGGTTTCATGCCAAGGAAGAGCACCACAAATGCATTATTTGCTTTGAGAATGTTATTGGGCGAGAGGTAGCTGATATGATGGAGAGGAGAAAGGTAGATATGTTGTGTGTTCAGGAGACCAAGTGGAAAGGGAGTAAGGCCAGGAACATTTGAGGTGGGTTTAAACTGTTTTATCATTGTGTGGATGGAAAGAGAAATGGTGTAGGTGTGATTCTGAAGGAAGAGTACAGTGAGAGTGTATTGGAGGTGAAGAGGGTTTCTGATAGGGTGATGATCGTGAAGGTGGAAGTTGAAGGGATGATGATAAATGTCATCAGTGCCTATGCTCCACAAGTTGGCTGTGAGTTGCAGGAGAAGGAAAGAGTCTGGAGTGAATTAGATGAAGTGGTAGATGGTGTACCTAGGAAAGAACGATTGGTGATTGGGGCAGACTTTAATGGACATGTAGGTGAAGGGAACAGAGGTGATGAGGAGGTGATGGGTAGGTATGGTTTTAAGGAGAGGAATGTGGAAGGGCAGATGGTGGTAGATTTTGCTAAAAGGATGGAAATGGCAGTGGTGAACATGTATTTTGAGAAGAAGGAGGATCATAGGGTGACGTATAAGAGTGGAGGAAGGTGCACACAGGTGGACTATGTTCTATGCAGGAGATGCAACCTGAAGGAGATTGGAGACTGTAAGGTGTTGGCAGGGGACAGTGTAGCTAGACAGCATCGGATGGTGGTCTGTAGGATGGTTTTGGAGGCGAAGAAGAAGAGGAGGAGAGTAAGGATTGAAAGAAGAATAAGATGGTGGAAACTGAAGGAGGAAGAGGTAGTGTGAGGTTCAGAGAAGAGGTCAGACAGGGGCTTGGTGGTGGTGAAGAGGTGCTGGATGATTGGGCAACTACTGCAGGAGTGATGAGGGAGGCAGCTAGAAAAGTACTTGGTGTGACATCTGGAAATAGAAAGCAAGACAAGAAGACGTGGTGGTGGAATAAGGAAGTGCAGGAGAGCATTAGGAGAAAGAGGTTGGCAAAACAGAAGTGGGATCGACAGAGTGATCAGAAAAGTAGGCAGGAGTACAAGGAGATGCGGAAGCAGGTAAAAAGGGATGTGGCGAAAGCCAAGGAAAAGGCATATGAGGAGCTGTATGAGAGGTTGGACACTAAGGAAGGAGAAAAGGATTTATACCGATTGGCCAGGCAGAGGGACCGAGCTGGGAAGGATGTACTGCAAGTTAGAGCAATAAAGGATGGAGAGGGAAATGTGTTGACTAGTGAGGAGAGTGTGTTGAGAAGGTGGAGGGAGTATTTTGAGCAGCTGATGAATGAGGAAAATCAGAGAGAGAAAAGGTTGGAGGATGTGGAGTTGGTGAAGCAGGATGTAGATAGGATTAGTAACGAGGAAGTAAGAGCAGCGATTAAGAGGATGAAGAATGGAAATTCGGTTGGACCAGATGACATACCGGTAGAAGTGTGGAGATGTTTAGGAGAGATGGCAGTGGAGTTTTTAACCAGATTGTTTAACAGAATTCTGGAAGGGGAGAGGATGCCTGAGGAATGGAGAAGGAGTGTGCTGGTACCGATCTTTAAGCATAAGGGAGTTGTGCAGACCTGCAGTAACTACAGGGGAATTATGGTTTCATGCCGAGTAAGAGCACCACAGATGCCTTATTTGCTTTGAGGATGTTGATGGAGAAGTATAGAGAAGGACAGAAGGAATTGCATTGTGTATTTGTGGATTTAAAGAAAGCGTACGACAGAGTGCCGAGAGAGTAGTTGTGGTATTGTATGAGGAAGTCAGGTGTGTCAGAGAAGTATGTGAGGGTGGTGCAGGACATGTATGAGGACAGTGTGACAGCAGTGAATTGTGCAGTAGGAATAACAGACTAGTTCAGGGTAAAGGTTGGACTGCATCAAGGATCGGCCCTGAGCCCTTTCCTGTTTGCAGTGGTGATGGACAGGTTTACGGACGAGGTCATACAGGAGTCTCCCTGGGCTATGATGTTTGCAGATGATATTGTGATTTGTAGTGAGGAGGTTGAAAGGAGCCTGGAGAGTTGAAGATATGCCCTGGAGAGAAGGGAAATGAAAGTCAGTAGGAGTAAGTGAGTAAGTTAGTACATGTGTGTGAATGAGAGGGAGGGCAGTGGAGTGGTGCAGTTACAGGGAGAAGGTGGAGAAGGTGGAGGAGTTCAGGTACCTAGGGTCAACAGTGCAAAGTAATGAAGAGTGTGTTAGAGAAGTGAAGAAAAGGATGGAGAAGAGTGACAGGAGTGAATTGTAATAGAAGAGTATCTGTGAGAGTGAAAGGGAAAGTTTATAGGACTGTGGTGAGACCTGAGATGTTGTATGGATTAGAGACAGTGGCATTGAGTAAAAGACAAGAGGTGGAGCTGGAGGTAGCAGAGATGAAGTTGTTAAGGTTTTCGTTGGGAGTGACGAGGATGGACAAGATTAGAAATGAGTTTATTAGAGGGACAGCGCATGTAGGATGTTTTGGTTACAAGGTGAGGGAGGCGAGATTGAGATGGTTTGGACATTTGCAGAGAAGGGACATGAATTATATTGGTAGAAGAATGTTGAGGATGGAGCCACCAGGTAGGAGGAAAAGAGGAAGCCCAAGGAGGAGGTTAATGGATGTGGTGAGGGAAGACATGCAGGTAGTTGGTGTGAAAGAGGCAGATGTAGAGGAGTGGGTGGGTATGGAGGGTGGTATGGAGACGGATGATCCGCTGTGGCGAACCCTAATGGGAGCAGCCGAAAGAAGATGAAGAAGAAGAAGAAGAAGAAGAAGAAGAGGTTAATCTAGCAATCATAATCAGATGTAAATGTAATGCACAAAATAAATTTAATAAACAAAAAATATATAATAATAATAATCAGAAATACAGATGAGGGGTATAACATGAGCAGATGCGATTTCAACACTTTATTCCTTTTCCATAAATATATAAACATATTCAAAGGCATTTTATTATACAGCAGTAGTCAAAATATTTTAAATATATTTTGGATAGACACAAAAGTCAATTTCCCATAAATTAAATATAAAAGGTTGTTTTACCTCTCACTGTGAGTTTGATGTCATTAATGCTGTTGATGATGTCACACCTGTAAACTCCTCCATCCTCTACAGTCAGGTGTGATATGAGTAGAGAGAGATTTCCTGGAGGATGATCATTAAAGAGCCGAACTCTGTGTATGTAGTGATTTGTCTGGTCATTTGGGAAGATTTCTTTGTAATTAGATTATTTATAAATGGTCCATTTGAGAGTTTGTGGTTTGGCTTGTAGTTTAGAGCAGAAGCAGGGCAGAAGAACAGAATGTCCCACATATCCAGTCACATCCACTGTCTTATGATTCAGTCTGCAACCTGGAGAATAAACAAACATCACCATATTGCATTATTGTTACATCAGATTGATCTCTCATGAGATTACCACTGAAGTAACATTGTGAATAAAAATGAGTTCTTTACCTTCAACAGTGAATTTGATGACTCTGTCTTCACTCTCTGTGCTACATATGTAAACTCCTCCATCCTCTACAGTCAGGTGTGATATGAGCAGAGAGAGATTTCCTGAACTGTGATCATTAACCAGCTGAAATCTGTCTTTGTACTGTTCACTCTCAGGAGATATCTGTACCCAATCATTAATGCATTTTTTCCATGTGAATATCTGAGGTTTGGTGTGGAGGTCAGTGCAGGAGCAGGGCAGCAGTACTGAGTCTCCTGTGTATGCAGTAATCAGTTTTGTCTCTTCATTTCCTTTCAGTCTGCATCCTGTAGCAACACACCAGTTAATGACCTGTTAATGAGCAGTTCACCATCTGCAGCAACTCTACAGAACTACAGACAACCTGTAACTCCTAAACTCACTAAAGTAGGAATGTAACTGAAGATGAAAATGTGAACAGAAAACATGCTGTAAATAAATAAATACAGTTAAAAGTCAGTATCTGAGGGGGAGAATTTATTCATTTACTCTTGTTCATAAAATTTGTTTTAAAGATTCACAAATGTAAAACATTTACAGTAAAGAAAATCACAATTTTATTTTTACGCAGTTCCCTTACAAAGTCTCAAGGCCTGAAAAATTTTCCAAGGTCCAATTTAAATCACAGGGGCCAAGTCACTTATTTATGTTTGGTTTTAAGACTACAAATCTACTCCATCTTCATTGCCTCTCCATTTTGAAGGATTGGTTTATTGTCTCTGCAGACTCACTTCCTGTTTTTTTATATAATTAAATTTTAGATCTGGGACTTTCTGCTGCAAGTCAGCTAAGTCCAGACTTCTTTTTATTATTTTATTATTAATTTCTGGAAATGTTCTGCCTAATCCGGGCCCTGATAGCCTTAAGATATGTGATACACCTGAAGATTTTAAATCAAGGTCTGGCCTGGGTATTATTCATCTCAATGTTCGGAGTTTAATGTCCAAACTAGATATGGTTAATTAATTCTAAATTTACGAATAGGTGCATGTCTGTTCAAAATATCAAGAAAACTGTTTTGGAAAAAAAATAGGGGCTAATTCCACATCATCAAACAAAGCAATTCAGGATTAAATCAATGAGTGATGATTTCTCCAGACATTTAAGATTTGGCCGAGTAGAAGTGTTAATTAATTAAGTCAAATTTAAACTGTCACACTGCTCTTTAAAAGCATTAGATTTCGGCCTTAGCCAGTCCCAGTTCAGATCACCAACAACAATAGTGTCATTATGTGACCGAATGAATGAGGTACAGGTGGTGATTGACACTCCTGACCACCAATCAGTAGCGAGCAGGCACTATTTAGAGCGGGTTGGTTTGAGCCTGGCATGCGTCACGCCCGTATCCTCCCCTTTTTGCGGTTGCTATAGTGAGTTCAGGTATGTGCTGTTAGTATGTAGCTTTGGCTAATTAGTTTTTCTTTGCTCGTTGCACTAATGGCTCGTTTGTGTATCCTTAGCCTTTCTTTTCAGTGTGTGTCCCTGTTGGATGCTGTTTTGGATCTGTTTACTGCCCTCCCTGCAGGTATGAGGAAGTTGTTTAGCAATGTTTAGCTTTAACGCGTGTCAGGTGGCGTGAGTAATGTGCAGTCCTTGAACTTCAGTTTAACAGCAGGTTATTTGAAGGCTGCGTATCCTGAGCGGTGAATTGATTCTCAGGAACTCATCTATCTGCGTTTGGATCCTCCTTTTTCGTCCTGAGTGATTATTGCTGCGATTCGACTTTTCCCTCGCTGCGTGCCGAGTGAACAACCTCGGCTTATAACTATTTAAAAGGGGAATTCTGCTGCTGTGCTGATCACTCCGGTGGGTAACCACAGCCTTGTATTTAACGATTCTATTTTGTTTTGTTTATTTGGAAGTTGTGTAAATTGGTTAATATTTCGTGTCTGATTGTTTATTTTTGTTTTGTGTAATTGTCACTGGACCGTTTTTACTATTTAGATTGTCTTTTCGTTCTATTTTAATTTCAAGTTTTCAATAAACTTTATTTTTTATACGATGCCCATGTTTCCTGCCTACACTCATTAATAAGGGAATCGAACTTGTGTGATCTAATAAACTCTGGGGTTTACTTCTATCTCCTGGGTATAACCCTCCCAGGTGGCGTAGTCGAATTGGTTAAGAATATAAAGTTGAGCTTGGGTGTGACGAGCCGAACTAGAATTAAATTTGCATTCGATTTAAATAGCAACACCTCCCTCTCATTTTGGGCGATCTGAATGATAAACAATATAACCATCAATGCCAATATCGTTATCAAGGACAGCCAGGTTTCAGACAAAACAACGTCACCATCAGTTGACTTGACCCATTAAGGGTCGGGACAATCCCTGGTTTTCTTCTGAGATTTCTAAATTGCTCCACGAGAGAAATGTAGCCTGGGCAAAAGCAAGGAGATTGGATACTGATGCTGACTGGTTTGTCTTCAGATGTTTGCGAAACAGATTCACTTCACTTTTCAGAAAAGCTAAAGCTGAATTTTATTTATCTGAATCTACAGAGAATCTAAATGACCCAAAAAAGTTCTGAAAACTATGAAGTCATTATCTGCAATGACTAAACCAACAGGGTTTCCGGTGTCTCTAGTTTAAAATGGTGTATCTATATCTGACAAAGTAGAAATGTTAAATTGTTTTAATTTCATATCTGGATCTTTGTTTAATTCTGTTGCTCCTATAGTGTCGGAGCCTGTAAATGACACCTTTTTATTACTGCTGACAAAACGTTCAGTCTTAGCTCCTTCTCTGTTGCTGATGTTCATAAAGCTCTGAAACAATTGATTCCTCGAAAACCTGTGGGCCCAGATCACTTAGACCCTTTCTTTTTAAAATTAGCTGCAGATATCCTAGCTGAACCTTTTGACTCATTTTTTTAATCTTTCTCTGATCATGACCTGTCTGCTTATGTTTTGCCACTTTTGAAAGGAGGTGACCCTACCTTGCTAAATAATTATAGACCTATTTCCAAACTTTCAGCTTTGGCCAAAGTGTTGAAATCTTAGGTTAGTGAACAAGTGAAAGAGTATTAAAATGCTCAGTCAATTTTATCCAAGTATCAATCTGGTTTTAGGAAAAAACACAGCACTACCACTGCTGCTATAAAAGTAATTATTGATATAGTCAAAGCACTTGATGATATGAAACACTGTGTGTCTATGTTCATTAATTTGTCCAAAGCATTTGACACTGTTGACCATAGTATATTAGTACAGAGACTGATCACTATAGGTATATCTCAGCACTCTGTGGGCTGGTTTATCAACTACCTTGCTGATATTTACTCCATCTACGCAAGTTGATGGCCAAACATCAAAATATTTATCAATCTGTAAAGGGGTCCCGCAAGGCTCAATTCTAGGGCCACTTTTATTCACTATTTATATAAACTGCTAGGGTAAAATGTTAAACATGCATCTTTCCATTTTTATGCAGATGATACGGTAATTTATTGTTGTGCAGCTACCATTAGGAAGGCGTATGAATGCTTGCAAAATGCTTTTGATAGAGTGCAAGCACAGCTTTATCATTTAAAGCTTGTGCTTAATGCAGAGAAGACCAAAGTAATCGTCTTTTCAAACTCAAGGAAAAAAGAGTTAGACCTAAATATTGTTATTGACCAGGGTAAAACAATTGAGGTAGTTTCATCTTATAAATATTTAGGATTTTTAATTGATGAGCACCTTTCTTTTGAGCTTCATATAGAGAATCTAGTAAAAAAGTTGAAATTGAAGCTAGGTTTTTTCTTTAGGAACAAATCTTGTTTTACTTTTTCTGCTAGAAAAAGGCTAGTTGATGCCACATTTCTCTCTATTATTGATTATGGTGACCTGTTGTATATGAATGCCCCATCAAAGTGTCTTCAGATGTTGGATGCTGTGTTTCATGGAGCTTTAAGGTTTATTTCAAAATGCAGACCTTTCACGCATCATTGTACACTTTACTCCAAAGTGAATTTGCCCTCTCTGTCAAATCACTGGCTTACTCACCTTTATATTTTTATATATAAGGGTATTATAGGCAGGCTGCCAGGCTACAAATCCGAATTTCTTTCTTTTGTACAGAGCACTTATGGTTTACGGTCCCAGAAAATTATCTCATTAAATGTTCCTCAAGCCAGTTTTTTTGCACCTTCAACTTGGAATGACCTACAGAAATCACTAAAGCTACAGTGTCTAATTTCCTTAAATGATTTTAAACATTATGTTAAATCTATAGAACATGAGTCCATCCACACGTGCAAATTATTATTATTATTATATAAATAATTAATGGCACTTTTATTTAAATTTAAATGCACTTGAGTTGTCTTTTGCGTTTTTGTTTGTTTTGTGATTGTGTGATTTAATTTGTTCTGCTATTTTGTCCAGGTCTCTTGAAAAAGAGATTCTATATCTCAATGAGACTAACCTGGTTAAATAAATGTTAAATAAAAAATACATTGTGTGGCTTTTTATCTGGACTCTAAGTTTTTTGCTCTGTTAATCACATAAATAAATATTCTGGATTTTTTTATAACAAGAACCATGAATAACCACAAGTAATAGAGAATAAAAGCACATGAGAAGAAACTGTAGTGGAGTAAAACAGTCCCATGATGAATATTTTCTCATGTTTATATTTATATTTGGTTTGATGGCAAACAGAAAAACTCCAAAACTCACCAAATCTCTTCAAATGTTCAGTGTTCACTTTACAATTTTATATCATGAGGAAGTTTACTGCATAACTTTGTGTTAAAGGCCTTAACTGATATACAGTGCAACCTCGATACTCGTGGGGGTTATGTTCTATGACCCCTGTACATGTACTGTACTGTAAACCCAAGAAATATTGTGAATTACTTGTCAAATGTTTTATTTACTACTTTAAATAAATAATACAATAATAAAATAGTTTTTTGAATTTTTTTGTCATTTATTTGAACAAACTCAAACTACCAGATTTTTCCGGTTAGATTAGTTCAGTTCCAAATAAAAAATCGCGAACTATCGAGGTTGAGAGTGTCAAGGTCGCGAATATCTAGATTCCACTCTATTTATATTTAAAAGGAGAGAGAGAGAGAGAGAGAGAGAGAGCAACAGACTTACCTTCAGTGATTTAAAGCTGTATGAGGAGGAGAAGAAAACACACCTGCATTCTTACTGAGGACCAGAACCCACACATGAATCCAAAGACTGTATGAGAGCTGAACACACACTGACCAACTGCTTCACCACGTCTGATCATAATGAACACACCCCATAGATCACACTCATAGTTCACACAGGAAGTGCAAAATTAGCAACATGGCCTTGACGACAGAATTGAGGAAGTTTCTTATGTCTTTTGCACATTAGAACTGAGCCTATTCTCTGAATACTTACATTATCAATCATCTAACGGCAATAAACTATTAAACATTATTCAGTTTCATGCCTTTTCTCGGTTTCAGGCCTCTTCTCGGAGGGACGTAGCCGACGAGCAGTTGGTCAGACTTTCTTCAGGGACCCGTCTGATGGACATAGGTGTATGTATGTACGACGGGCATAGCCGGTACAATTTCTTCTGGTCTGGGGCCTGAGAAGGAGGAGGATAGAATGCCTGTAACCTTCAAGTCAGGGCACCTTGGGGCACAAAAAGGCACTTTCCATACCTGAAGTAAACTCCAGAAAGCAGGGTAGGATCTGAAACGTGGGGATAATCCATAAAGCGGGTTGGATCATGATGCGGGGATAATCCGTAAAGCGGGTAGGATCTGTAATGCGGGAATAGTCCATAAAGCGGGTATAATTCTGATAAGGAGTAGAATCCGTAGAGTAGAAACCAGGAGCAGGAACCAGCAGGGAATTCTGGGGGTACGGAGTCCTGAAGATTATTGTAACAATCATGTAGATCCGACAGCCAGTGGGGTCAGAACGGGAGTTTATAAAGGGGAACCGGTAACGAGTGACAGGTGTCGGCGAGTAGCGCCAGGAGCGGCTGAGAGAGAGCCACAGAGGGGGCCCTGTAGATCTCCTACTCTCTTAAAAGAGCAAATGGCCAACAAGAACACAGTTTTGATTGAGAGATGCCTCCAAGATGCTTTGGCCAGAGGCTCGATGGCTCGAAACACTTCAAAGATATTGTTCTCTTGTAAGTAGGAACATAACTGTGCAGACACAATCTTTTTTTAAATCTAAGATATAAATGGGAGATTTGAAATTTGTCTGTAATCTGTTAGTGTGTTTGGATCCAAATTAGGTTTCTTAATGAGGGGCTTAATAACTGCCAACTTGAGCGTTTAAGGGACATGACCTAAAGATAGTGAGGAGTTAATAATATTCAGAAGAGACTTGAATACTTTAAATTTTTTCAGGAAAGAAATTCATAAATTCCTCACTATTAAACTGTGATCGAATGCATTTTTCAAATACCTGATTTGTTGTTAATTTAGTTACTGTACTAAAACGGAACCTGGGATTGTTTTTGTTGTTTTCTATGAGTTTGCTCAGGTGCTCAGCTTTAGCAGCATTTAGCGCCTGACTGTATCTGAGCATACTGTCTTTATATGCAATTCTAAATACCTCCATTTTATTCCAGATTACAGGCTGTTCTCTTTAGGGCCTGAGTATGTCTATAATACCATGGTGCAGGTGTTTTTTCTCTAACCTTTTTTAACCAGATGTGGGCAACGGTGTCTAACGTGCTAGTGAGGATAATGTCTATGTTTTTAGCATTTTGTCAAGATTGTTAGGGGTTTTCTATGTATGTCTGAAAGTACAAATTTAAGAACTAGCACTTCTAATGATTTAAACCAGGTCTTAACATTATGTGTTATATTCCCTTCTACACAGTATAATTATTATATCATTATAGACACTTCAGAATCAGAAACAGTATCATTGCCTAATATCAGGGGTTGCATGTACATGGAATTTGTCATAGTGTGCTGGAGCTATAATATATAAAAAAAACGTAAAAAAAAAAAAAATAATAACTAGAATCAAGTCAAGTCAAGTTTATTTGTATAGCGCTTTTCACAACAGACATGGTCTCAAAGCAGCTTTACAGAAATCATCAGTTAAGGTGAATGGTGTGCATTTATCCCTGATGAGCAAGCCTTTAAGAGTTTGATCATAAATCTTTCAACAGTACAGAACACTGGAGAGTGAGAACTTGCATGATTACTGGAGTATAAGATTATAAGTGATGTTCTTTCTGCAGTCTTATACAGTCTATATGGTTAGTAGCTCCTAGTTTTATGAGCTCAGCATTTGTGATCATCACAGATCCAGCATCAGCTTCTCTATGCCAGAGCCTTTAAAAACTCCAGGAGGTCCAATGTCAAAACTCCACACATGTAGTGGGATCCAAATGGCACTGGTATGTCTCTGGATGGTTCGGGATGTTTGCGAGTTCGGCATCTACTTCTACAAAGGTCCGTAATCATCACGAGGTGGGAGGTGACTGGAGCTGGCCAAACCTCAGGGTGTCTCGGGATGGGGAGAGAAAGAGAAGCAGTGGAGAGGAATTAGTGTAGCTGCTGTTCATGATATTAACAGCACAAGTTGATAATCTGCATGTGATCAGATGTTCTGGAGCACAAGGTTATGATGTGAGACGTGTTATGTGTAGGCTTTGCTAAAAAGATATGTTTTTAATCTACACTTAAACTGGGTGAGTGTGTCTGAGCCCCGAACACTGTCAGGAAGACTATTCCAGAGTTTAGGAGCTAAATGTGAAAATGCTTCAATGGACTTTGCTATTCTAGGAAGTACTAGAAGTCCAGAGTTTTGAGATCTCAGGGAGCGTGGCGGATTGTAGCGTGTTAAAAAACTGGATAGATACATGGGAGCCAAACCATTTAGTGCTTTATAAGTAAGGAAGCCAATGTAGGGACGATAAGATTGGGGTTATGTGATCATATTTTCTTGAACTTGTAAGAACTCTGGCTGCTGCATTCTGAACTAACTGAAGCTTGTTTATTAATGATGCAGGACATCCACCTAGTAATGCATAACAATAGTCTATTCTGGAGGTCATGAACGTATGGACGAGCTTCTCTGCATCGGATATAGATAACATTTTTCTTAACTTAGAAATATTTCTAAGGTGAAAGAGGCTGTTTTTGTAACTTGGTTGATATGATATTTGAAAGACAAGTTGCTGTCTAAAATAACTCCCAGGTCTTGTACCGTTGAACTAGTGGTTACAGAACATCCGTCTAAATGCAGGTTGAGAAGCTGGAGCTTCTGAATACTAGTTTTTGGGCGGATGAGCAAAATCTCCGTCTTATTAGAATTTAGTAGTAGAAAGTTATGGGTCATCTCTTATTTCCTTAACACACTCAGTTATCCGAGTTAATTGAGCTATATTGCCTGGTTTAGATGAGATATATAGCTGAGTATCATCAGCATAACAATGGAGGCTAATTCCATGCCTTCTAATAATATTTCCTAACGGAAGCATGTATATTGTGAAGAGCAAGAGTCCTAGAACTGAACCTTGCGGCACGCCATAATTTACTTGCATTAGCCTGGATAGCTCTCCATTTAAATCTACGAAATGGTAGCGTTAGGACAGGTAGGTTTTAAACCAGCTTAATGCCTGTCCCTGAATGCCGATGTAATTCTGTAGGTGATCGAGGAGGAGATCATGGTCTATAGTGTCGAATGCAGCACTAAGATCTAGTAAAACCAACAGCGAGATGAAGCCTTGGTCTGAAGCTAAAAACAGGTCATTAGTGATTTTAACTAGGGCAGTTTCTGTGCTATGATGGGGCCTAAAACCTGACTGAAACTCTTCAAATATATTGTTCTCTTGCAAGTAGGAACATAACTGGGCAGCGACAATCTTTTCTAAAATCTTAGACATAAATGGCAGATTTGAAATAGGTCTGTAATTTGATAGCGTGTTTGGATCCAGATTAGTTTTTTTTAATGAGGGGCTTAATAACTGCTAACTTGAGGGATTTAGGGACGTGACCTAACGATAGTGAGGAGTTAATAATATTGAGAAGAGGCTCACCAGCTGTATGTAACACTTCCTTCAGTAGTTTAGTAGGAATTGGATCTAACTGACATTGTTGATTTAGCTTTGATAATAACATCATGCAGCTCTTCCTGTCCTGTACATGTAAAACAGTGGAGTTGTGGAGTTGTAGGCGAGATAATGTCAGGAGATGCTGTCAGAGGTTGGACCGCCACAATTGTTTTTCTAATGTTATCTATTTTTTCAGTGAAGAAATTCATAAAGTCCTCACTACTAAACTGTGATGGAACAGAATTTTCAGATCCCTGATTTGTAGTTAGTTTAGTTACTGTACTGAAAAGGAACCTGGGATTGTTTTTGTTATTTTCTATGAGTTTGCTCAGGTGTTGAGCTCTAGCAGCTTTTAGCAACTGTCTGTAGCTGAGCATACTGTCTTTATACGCAATTCTAAATACTTCCAATTTAGTTTTCCTCCATTTTCTCTCCAGATTACGGGCTGTTCTCTTGAGGGCATGCTTATGACTATTATACCAAGGTGCAGGTGCTTGTTCTCTAACCTTTTTTAACCGGATAGGGGCAACGGTGTCTAATGTTCTAGTGAGGATAAGGTCTATGTTGTTAACTATTTCATCAAAATTATTAGCAGTTATGGGTTTAGTGAGAAATTAAGATAAGTCAGGCAGGTTATTTATGAATCTGCCCTTAGTGGTCGAAACAATAGTCCTACCAAGTTGATAACATGGTGAAAAACGGCTAATCTGCTCTACCGGTAGTGTGCACAGTATGAGGTAATGGTCTGTGATGTCATCACTCTGAGGTAAAATATTTATATCAGTGATGTCTGTGCCGTGGGATATTATTAAGTCTAGTGTGTGGTTAAAACGATGAGTTGGTCCGGTGACGTTTTGTTTAACCCCAAAAGAGTTTAATAAGTCGACAAATGATAATCCTAGAGCGTTGTTTACATCATCTACATGAATATTAAAATCTCCTACAAGTAGCACTTTATCAAAATTTATCAAGAGGTCTGATAGAAAACAAGCAAACCTTTGAAGAAAGTCAGCGTAGGGCCCTGGGGGTCTGTACACGGTTACCAGAGCGAGTTTTCTATGCATGTCTGAAAGTACAACTTTGAGAACGAGCACTTCAAATGATTTAAAGTTAAGTCAAGTCAAGTCTAGTTTATTTGTATAGCGCTTTTCACAACAGACATTGTCTCCAAGCAGCTTTACAGAAATCAACAGTCAAGGTGAATGGTGTGCATTTATCCCTGATGAGCAAGCCATGGCGACTGTGGCAAGGAAAAACTCTCTTAGATGTTATGAGGAAGAAACCTTGAGAGGAACCAGACTCAAAAGGGAAACCCATCCTCATTTGGGTGACATCAAGAGTGTGATCATTCTTTCAACAATACAGAACACTGGAGAGTGAGAACTAACATGAGCACTGGAGTATAAGATTATAAGTAAATGTTCTTTCTACAGTTTTTGGTAAAAAACTAGGAGCTACTGAACTTAACATTTGTGATCATCACAGATCCAGCATCAGCTTCTTCATGCCAGAGCCTTTAAACACTCCAGGAGGTCCAATGTCAAACTCCACACATGCAGTGGGATCCAATTGGCACTAGTACGTCTCCAGATGGTTCAGGATGTTTGCGAGTTTGGCATCTACTTCTTTAAAGTCCATAATCTTCATGAGGTGGGACGTGACTGGAGCTGGCCAAACCTCAGGAAGCCTCGGGATGGGGAGAGAAAGAGAAGCAGTGAAGAGGAATTAGTGTAGCTGCTGTTCATGATATTAACAGCACAAATTGATAATGTGAGTGTGATCAGATGTTCTGGAGCAAAAGGTTATGATGTGAGACGTATGTTATGTGTAGGCTTTGCTAAAAAAATACGTTTTCAAGAGTTTAGGAGACAAATGTGAAAATGCTCTACCACCTTTAGTGGAATTTGCTATTCCAGGAGCTACTAGAAGCCCAGAGTTTTGAGATCTCAGGGAGCGTGATGGATTGTAGCGTGTTAAAAGACTGGAGAGATACATGGGAGCCAAACTATTTAGTGCTTTATAAGTGAGTAGCAGTAAAGCTGAATCCTATTATCTGACTAACATTAAGAGAGGCACTATAAATGGTAGCTACACCTCCTTCACAACCAATTCAATTCAATTCAATTCATTTTTATTTGTATAGCGCTTTTAACAATGAACATTGTCTCAAAGCAGCTTTACACAGATAATGTGGTGATTAAACATAAATATGACCAGTCTGACAGGGCTCATGCTTATAAACATATCCAGACGGTGTCGACTCGTTTAGACCCATAGAATCACCTGGTTTAATCCAGGTTTCAGTGAGACAGAGTGCATCGAGATAATTATCTGTGATCATCTCATTTACAATCAGTGCTTTGGGTGCAAGTGATCTAATGTTTTAAAGACCAAACTTTAGAACTTTGTTGTGATTGTTTATCTGGCATTTTTCAGTTTTAACTGTAATAAGATTATTTCTGGATCTTGTGTATTTAATTCTTGGTTCTACTACACGAGGAATAGATACGGTTTCTATAAACTGGGCTGTGTGCTCCCTTGTAACAATTTGGTCTGTTGTATTCGTGTTCTCATAGTTAAAGATTTCCTGATGTCTTACCAGTCAGATGGTGTGAAGTATCCTAGAGATGTTATCTGATAGCACTGCTGCTCCAACTCTGCTGAGGTGCAAGCCATCAGGGCGGAAGAACCTAGGACACTCCCAGAAACAGTTCCAGTTAAAGAGAAGAGAAGTTTGTGCTCTTGACACCATGACTGTAACCATTCATTTAGAGCTAAAAGTCTACTAAACTTCTCAGCCCCTCGCTGGTAAGTGGAAAGAAGTCCTGACACTATGATCCTCGTTGTGGGCGATGTGCTGCGTACCGTCTCCACGAGGATCCTAAAGTCCCTCTATCGTTCGCTCCAGCATGGAGAACAACCGCTCCAAAGTTTTTGTTCGGGATCGCGGGTACCTGCGCAGCGACATCAAGAACACGAGCACCAGAAAAACAGCGAGTGTGCACCTTACCTTAAGCTCCGGTAGCACGGACATGCAGGACGATGGAATCTCCGAGAATCACAGCGTTGCGTTCCGTCTCGCGGAGAGGGGCGAATCGGTTCTCGGTCAAGATCTCGAAGGCCCATAGTGGTGGCGGGGGAGACGTCCTCGACCAGGATTTGGCTTGTCTCTTCCACCGCTGCCCCATCCAGGGTCCATGTTGCACTGGTGCCGGAGTTGTAGGTGCGCTGAGGCTGGGCAGAGAAACACGCGGAGTTGAGGTGCTGGGAGCGTTACGTTCAACCCAGGAATTTACCTGAGACAAGTACGCGTCCGCCCGGGATGTTTCCAGCACCGCTTTCCGCTCTTGCAGCCGGGCATGCTTTGCATGCAGCTCGCGAATCTGTTTCTCCAACTCCACCGTTTGCAACTCGAACGAGTCCTCACCTGTGCTCAAAGGCAGACACACAGCCAGCATAGTGCTCATAATCACGAACAGATTTAAGATACACAGATATGATAATAGTATAGATATGATAGTAAGTGCTAGTGATAGTCGAGTTAACTGACTACAGGCACAAGTCAGGGAGACAAAAAACAATTTAGGATTATTAAAAGAGAAAAAAACAAACAAACAAATACAAACACGGAACTCGCGGCAAACAAGTCAAACACACGAAGCTACATTTCCTGAAATATTGAGTGTGTGTTGTTTGAAGTGCCCACTGCGAGACGCAATCGTACTTCAGGAGATGAGCGTTTCGATACCTCGCATGCTGTTCATGCTGTACCTCGCACGTAATCACATGTCGTAAAGTTACGACTCCCCTCGCTGTGCCGAGTGTTCAGATGTGTTACACACCCTTGTCGCTGGACTTTTGTCGTTTCAAGTTTTTGCATGTTCCTGCCTATGTGACAAACAGTTTAAGGTGTCACATGTCCAGATCGGAGCAAAATTTAAGGACACATTAAGCTAATAGGTTTGTGGGCATGGCCGAACACTTCAACTTCCCCCACTGTGCCTGAATTTCGCTCTGACCTGGATGTGTGACACTTCAAACCGTTGGGCACGGTTACAAATATCACGTGACGTCACTATATTACATACAGTGCAACTCCTTATGCTTAGCTGAGTTTATTGATATATTGATTTACATTTCTTATATATTGATTTATTGATATATCACATGTCCCTCATGGTTTATTATTGTGACCTACCCCCCTTCCCCCCATTAAATGTGGGATAAGAGCATGTCCCATTATCCAATTCCCCCCACCAGGCTGTTTGGTTTGATATATGTGTTTTCCCATTCATTTCAATAGGGAGTGTTTCATTGCCTCTAACTCATTGCTCCCGGAATTATTGATGAATGCGATTGTATGGGTGCGATCTGCTGCCCACCCTGGACGAGTGGATATACGAGCATGTGGGGCGAAAACCGGCCGAATTGTGGTGGGTTGGATTCCCCATTTATTTTCTATGGGTCCCGGAATGTCACGGAATTCCCAGATGTCCGAGCGGGCCCAGGGTTCGAGAGGTATATGGTTCCCCTACAAGTGGATATGCCATATGTGCATATCGGATGTTCGAGGGCCGAGATATGACACACGTGTTTTCTGGCCTATGGTCTATAGGAAAAGAAAATTCACTTTTTGGTCATGTGATCGAAAACAGCTCGGGGAAATCCTTAGAAAAGTAAACCTCCCCCGACCAGACCGCACGATTTGAGGTATCATTCGTGGTACTGTGCCAAAAACTGCTGAGACTAAATATAAATTAATGAAGAAATGTAAAATAAATAAATGAGAAAAATAATTTTACAAATTCACCAAAATATATGTATTTGTTATTATAATTATTATTATTATTATTGCATTTATTTTTGCATTTACTTATTTATAATAATGTATGTTAAATAACAACTGACATTTCTCAGCAAACTATGGCATTGCTGTTGTTGTTTTTTTATTTAACTGAAACAAAGGCAACCAAAATCAACCTACTGATTACTTTGCCGTCTGCTGGTGAAACACAGTTTCTGATTTTCTCACTTATTTCTCACTTTGTTGACCAATCCTGCTTTAGAGTGAGCTAAGGACATCCTACATTATTAATACATGATATGTACACAGAATACAGAAATTAATAAATGAAGAAATGTGAAAATACATAAATAAAAATATGTATACAAATATTTATATTTATCATTACATGTAAGAATACATAAACAGATTAATAGATAAATTGATCAAAATGTATTTTTTGCATCTATTTACATATACTTATTCAAGTAAAAAAAAAAAATTATATTCATAGCAATCTTTTTTATATTTAACCAAAAGAAAATGCAGCAAACCCACTGACCCACTTCCCAACCAGAAGCCGTGGGTGGATAAAACCATCCGCGACGCTCTGAGATCCTGGTCCGCTGCCTACTACACGGGGCTCGCCACCAGGGACATGAACAAGTACAAGGCTGCGTCCTACAGTGTTCGCAGAGCGGTGAAGGAAGCAAAGCGGCGCTACGGGAGGAAACTAGAGTCACAGTTTCAACATGGTGGCTCTAGGAGCCTGTGGCAGGGACTAAGAACGATCACGGACTACAGAACACCATCTTCTAGAATGGTGAATGCGGACACTTCTCTGGCAGATGAGCTAAACATCTTTTACGCTTGTTTCAAGGCTGCAGCTAACCACGCTAGCGGCGCTAGACGCACAAACAGCGTGCACGCCGAAAGAGCCGGAAAGGTAAACACGTTCACCATCTCGGAGCATGATGTGAGGAGGACATTCAAGAGAATGAATACCAGCAAGGCAGCAGGACCAGATGGCATCACAGGTCGGGTTCTGAAAGCCTGCACTGACCAGCTAGCACCTGTGTTTACTGAGATATTCAACCTCTCACTGGAACAGTCTGTTGTCCCCTCATGTTTCAATCAGTCCACCATTGTTCCTGTCCCAAAGAAACCCCAGCCCGCCTGCGTTAACGACTATCGCCCTGTAGATTTGACCTCAGTAGTAATGAAGTGCTTTGAGAGACTGGTCGGAGACTTCATCACTGCATTACTACCAGACACACTGGACCCATTACAGTTTGTGTACTGTCAGAATCGTTCCACGGAGGATGCCATTGCTCATCTCCTCCACACCACGATGAGCCACCAGCATTTAACACCATAATTCCCTCCACACACACCTCCAAGTTGGAGGTCCTGGGACTCAGACTGCCGCTGTGCCAATGGATCTCTAACTTCCTGACAGATAGACCACACACCTCATCCACCCTTACCCTCAGCATTGGAGCTCGCAAGGGTTGTGTTCTGAGCCCCCTGCTGTACTCACTGTACACATATGACTGTGTGGACACTTCCAACTCCACCACCATTATCAAGTTTGCTGACGACACTGTTGTGGTGGGCCTGATCTCCAACAACGACGAGACGGCCTACCTACAGGAGGTTAAAAACTTGGAGAGATGGTGCCAGGAGAACAACCTTCTCCTGAACGTCAGCAAGACTAAGGAGTTGATAGTGGACTTGAGCACAAAGCAGGACCGGTAATACCAACCGCTAAACATCAACGAACCCCCAGTGGAGAGAGTGGACAGTTTGCGGTACCTAGGTCTTCACATCACACAGGACCTGTCTTGGTCCTGTCACACCAACACCCTGGTGAAGAAAGCCCAGCAGTGTCTGTACCATCTGAGACGCTTAAAGGACTTTAAACTACCCTCTCAGGTGCTAAAGACTTTTTACACCTGCACCATTGAGAGCATTCTGACGGGTAGCATCACTTCCTGGTTCGGGAACAGCACCATGTAGGACAGGCGAGCCCTCCAGAGGGTGGTGCATTCAGCTGAACTTACCATCCACACCAAGCTCCCTGACCTCCAGGACATCTACAGCATGCGGTGCCGGACCAGAGCCAGGAAGATTATGAAGGACCTCAGTCATCCCAATAATGGACTCTTTTCTTTGTTGCGTTCAGGGAAACGCTACGCTCCCTGAAAGTGAACACAGAGAGAATGAGGAGGAGCTTCTTCCCGCAGGCTATTTGAAGTTTAAACCAGGAAACACCCAGGATCTTGCCCACTCTCCATCATCACACTTTTTACTCCGCACATATTTTTCTTTTTGCACTACAACACTTTAAACTCTGGACTTGCACAGCACAGTGCACTTTATATTTTATAACACACCATACCGCACACGGACACTTTATACCACACCATACTGCACACAGACACTTTAAGGACAATTACATAAACCACCTTAAATTGTTTACTGTTTTACTGTTTAGTGCCACAAACATATTTTGTATATACACCTTTATTCCATATATCTTTATATACAGTGGAACCTCGGCGCTCGCGAGGGTTAGGGACCAAGACTGGTCGCGAGTTCCGAATTTTCGCGACCTTTTGATACGCCCCTTCCAACCCAGTAAAAACCCAAAGAACACTATACGAAATCGATTTAAATGAGTAAATAACACTATTTCATATTTACATAATAAAAATAGTTTTAAAGCATTTTTTAGACAATTTTAATGAGATAAACCTTGATTAGAAATTTTAAAACTAGCGTTTTGAGCAGCTCGCGGTTGCTCACGAGCCGATCTGAATGAGAGTCGCCGGTCGGAATGAAAGTCGCGAGCATGTGATGTGTATGTGACAAATACGATTTGATTTGATTGATTTGATTTGACTTCTGCCCTCTGCTGGTAAAAATCCAAATCGAACAAGTCTATTATATTAATAGTATTTTATCCAGGAACACCAAAAACAGACATCTAATAATAATAATACTTTGTCTCACCGAAACCTGGATTAAACCATGGTGTGGTACTGTGAGCACACAAAAATAAACATCTCTGCACCTCTTATGTTGCGTGACTGGAAAGAGGTTTCAGACGGTTGTTTTGTGTGAGAATATGTAACCCAGCCATTATGGATGCACAAGCCAGTGCACTCTTAGTGCCGGTCCCAAGCCCGGGTAAATGGGGAGGGTTGCGTTAGGAAGGGTATCCAGCGTAAAACATGTGCCAAATCAAATATGCGGATCACAAATGAGAATTTCATACCGGATCGGTCGAGGCCCGGGTTAACAACGACCGCCACAGGTATCGTTAGCCGACAGGGTACCGGTGGAAATTGGGCTACTGTTGGCCGAGGTGTAGTGGAGGTGAAGAGGGGTTCTGATAGGGTGATGATCGTGAAGGTGGAAGTTGAAGGGATGATGATAAATGTCATCAGTGCCTATGCTCCACAAGTTGGCTGTGAGTTGCAGGAGAAGGAAAGAGTCTGGAGTGAATTAGATGAAGTGGTAGATGGTGTACCTAGGAAAGAACGATTGGTGATTGGGGCAGACTTTAATGGACATGTAGGTGAAGGGAACAGAGGTGATGAGGAGGTGATGGGTAGGTATGGTTTTAAGGAGAGGAATGTGGAAGGGCAGATGGTGGTAGATTTTGCTAAAAGGATGGAAATGGCAGTGGTGAACACGTATTTTAAGAAGAAGGAGGATCATAGGGTGACGTATAAGAGTGGAGGAAGGTGCACACAGGTGGACTATGTGCTATGCAGGAGATGCAACCTGAAGGAGATTGGAGACTGTAAGGTGTTGGCAGGGGACAGTGTAGCTAGACAGCATCGGATGGTGGTCTGTAGGATGGTTTTGGAGGTGAAGAAGAAGAGGATGAGAGTGAGGACTAAAAGAAGAATAAGATGGTGGAAACTGAAGGAGGAAGAGTGTAGTGTGAGGTTCAGGGAAGAGGTCAGACAGGGGCTCGGTGGTGGTGAAGAGGTGCTGGATGATTGGGCAACTACTGCAGGAGTGATGAGGGAGGCAGCTAGAAAAGTACTTGGTGTGACATCTGGAAATAAAAAGCAAGACAAGGAGACGTGGTGGTGGAATGAGGAAGTGCAGGAGAGCATAAGGAGAAAGAGGTTGGCAAAAGTTGGATAGACAGAGTGATGAAAAAAGTAGACAGGAATACAAGGAGATGCGGCAGCAGGTAAAAAGGGATGTGGCGAAAGCCAAGGAAAAGGCATATGAGGAGCTGTATGAGAGGTTGGACACTAAGGAAGGAGAAAAGAATTTATACCGATTGGCCAGGCAGAGGGACCGAGCTGGGAAGGATGTGCTACAAGTTAGAGCAATAAAGGATGAAGAGGGAAATGTGTTGACTAGTGAGGAGAGTGTGTTGAGAAGGTGGAGGGAGTATTTTGAGCAGCTGATGAATGAGGAAAATCAGAGAGAGAGAAGGTTGGATGATGTGAAGTTGGTGAAGCAGGATGTAGATAGGATTAGTAAGGAGGAAGTGAGAGCAGCGATTAAGAGGATGAAGAATGGAAAGTCGGTTGGACCAGATGACATACCGGTAGAAGCGTGGAGATGTTTAGGAGAGATGGCAGTGGAGTTTTTAACCAGATTGTTTAACAGGATTTTGGAAGGTGAGAAGATGCCTGAGGAATGGAGAAGGAGTGTGCTGGTACCGATCTTTAAGCATAAGGGAGATGTGCAGACCTGCAGTAGCTACAGGGAAATTAAGTTGATCAGTCACACCATGAAGTTATGGGAAAGAGTAGTGGAAGCCAGGCTGAGAGAAGAGGTGACCATCTGTGTGCAACAGTATGGTTTCATGGCGAGGAAGAGCACCACAGATGCATTATTTGCTTTGAGGATGTTGATGGAGAAGTATAGAGATGGACAGAAGGAATTGCATTGTGGATTTGTGGATTTATAGAAAGCGTACGACAGAGTGCCAAGAGAGGAGTTGTGGTATTGTATAAGGAAGTCAGGTGTGTTAGAGAAGTATGTGAGGGTGTTGCAGGACATGTATGAGGACAGTGTGACGGCAGTGAAGTGTGCAGTAGGTACAACAGACTGGTTCAGGGTGAAGGTTGGACTGCATCAAGGATCGGCCCTGAGCCCTTTCCTGTTTGCAGTGGTGATGGACAGGTTGACGGACGAGGTCAGACAGGAGTCTCCCTGGACTATGATGTTTGCAGATGATATTGTGATTTGTGGTGAGAGTAAGGAGCAGGTTGAGAAGAGCCTGGAGAGTTGGAGATATCCGCTGGAGTGAAGGGGAATGAAAGTCAGTAGGAGTAAGACAGAGTACATGTGTGTGAATGAGAGGGAGGGCAGTGGAGTGATGCGGTTGCAGGGAGGAGAGTTGGAGAAGGTGGAGGAGTTCAGGTACCTGGGGTCAACAGTGCAAAGTAATGGAGAGTGTGTTAGGGAAGTAAAGAACAGAGTGCAGGCAGGGTGGAGTGGGTGGAGAAAAGTAACAGGAGTGATTTGTGATAGTAGGGTATCTGCAAGAATGAAAGGGAAAGTTTATAGGACTGTTTTGGTGTTGATGTTTGATGTTTTGGTGACAAGGTGAGCAAGGCGAGATTGAGATGGTTTGGACATGTGCAGAGGAGGGACATTATATTGGTATAAAAATGCTGAGGATGGAGCCACCAGGTAGAAGGAAAAGAGGAAGGCCAAGGAGGAGGTTCATGGATGTGGTGAGGGAAGACATGCAGGTAGTTGGTGTGAAAGAGGCAGATGTAGAGGACAGGGTGGTATGGAGACGAATGATCCGCTGTGGCGACCCCTAATGGGAGCAGCCGAAAGAAGAAGAAGAAGAAGAAGAAGAAGAAGTTTTGTGTGTGAATATGTAATGTAATTACGCAATTTCCAGAATAGCATTTAACTTGAAAGTCTGTAGTTCCGCTTTCGGTAAAAATATGTGAAATGTGGAGAAATGTTTGGGGAAGGGGGAGGGACTGGAGCAGATCATCATTGCCTGCCATCTACTGTACCACCAGCACTGTGGATACTCCATGCATCACTCATACAAAACCTTTTCAACCTTTAGTCATCTGGCAAAAGGTACTGAAGCTTTCAGACATTCAAGACCAGACTGAGCCATTGTCTCTTCTCCAATGCATCAAGTTCCTCAGTATTTAAATACTGAACCAACACCTGATATCTCACCCCAAACATACACTTTTATACTGTGATGTGGTGCAAAAGCTAAACTCCATTGACTTGACTAAGTTTACAGAATTTTATTGAAAAATCTTGTTTACAGGTGTTGAAAATAAAATCGTCAAATAATGTTTTTCAACATTGAACACTGACATTTGACTAAAAAAAAAGAAATAATAATAAAAAAGAAATAAAATAAAAAAAATAATAATAACAAAAAATATTTAGGAAGATATTAAACTTCTGCTTTTATTATTATTTCATCATTATCTTTATTATTACTTTTTATTTTTATTGTTGCAAGTATATTAATACATTTTTAAAGCAAATAAAAACGGTGATTAAAAAATATACTTTTTATATGTTAGATCAGCCCAGTCTCACCCCACATCGTCACATATCGACGTTGCCTCGGATGGCGTAGACATCCGACGCAAAAGGGAGACCCTTTGCCTCGCTTTTCAATGTAGATGGGCGTCCTATACACTTAATCACTTATTATTTATAATGAATATTATCTATATTAATAAACACTTATTATTTATAATAATAAGTGTATCGGATTATTTATACTATATTTAATAAATAATAATAATGTTACAAAATGTCCACTACATATGACCGATTCGTTGGTTGTCCCCCGGCCGCGTCCAAATCCGAAGATGACCCGAACCCTAACCCTAACCCTAACCCAAACCCTAACCCCAGCTCAAACCCTAACCCAAACCCGACCCTAACCCTAATCCGAAGATGGGGGATTTGCATTGAAGTGTAGATTGTATACATGTGTAGACATAATAATCATGTGTTTGTGTGTGTGTATGTGTGTGTGTGTGTGTGTGTGTGTGTGTGTGTGTGTGTGTGTGTGTGTGTGTTTTTATGTGTGTTTGTGTGTTAGTTAGTTTTGATGCTAGCATATACTGTAGTATCTCCTGTTTCCACTAGAGGGAGTGTTGCTTTTCGAGTGTTCTTGTGGACAGTCACAGTCGAGTACGTCACATCATCCTACAGGATTTGAGCATGAAAAACTCATTATTATACACTAATGTACTTATTCACACACACACACACACACACACACACACACACACACACACACACACACACACACACACACACTATGTAAGATCCACTCAGAATAATACACACCTTTTCTTCTGCTTGGGTGTTTTTAGGTGGCTGATTTATCGATGCATACAGAACAACAGAATCATTCTGTAAAATACAAATAAATAACATGAAACATTACAACCAAACTCTAACACACACACACCACACACACACCCACACACACACACACACACACACACACACACACACACACACACACACACATCAACAATAAATCAGTAACACAGATTGTCCCAAACACTCAGAAATGCTCACCTGTTCGTGTACTGCATCAGAAGTGGGTTCTGATGTTACATTTGAGTTCAGAGGTTTGGTAAGATCCTACACACACACACACACACACACACACACACACACACACACACACACACACACACACACACACACACACACACACACACAGCAAACTTGAGTCTTGTAACAAACATATACAGCTGAGTGAGTAAAAACTGATAAAAGTATGTATTCACCTGCTTCTTCTGCGTCCTCTGTCCTGTTTGTCCTTCACTCATCTGTTCTCTTCTCTGTCCTATAGAATGAAACCAGACACAGTAAATGTGAGTGAGTGTGTGTATGTGTGTGTATGTGTGTGTGTACCTCTGTGTTTCCAGTACATGACTCCTCCAACAATCAGCAGCAGCAGCAGAACCACAACACCACAGCTGATGATGTTTTTTGAATCTGAGAACAGTAACAACAATAACACAGAGTGAGGTACAGAAGTATAGAGTATAGAAATCGATGTATTTTTTTAACGCTGCTTTGGGACACTGTCCATTGGTAAAATCATTATAGAAAAGAAATTACACGGAATTGAAAATATTTTCCCTCAATGCATTTTTTATTCTGCCTCGATTTATTAAACTACAATATTAACTTCACTTTATGTTATACACGAGGATGCAATTGTTTTCTTAGCAACCGTTTCATTTCAAAACCCTAAAGTTTGCATATTTATGTATTTTAAATCTCAGGTCATAAGGCCTCATCTTTCTGGAAAACTGTAAACTTTTATGCACGTTTTCACATAAACACTGTATAATTCAAATGAGGTTCTACCCTGGAAAAATGCAAGTGGACTCAAATGATAACTACTTAATGCTGGATATGTTTGTTCGAGTGGTTCAAAGTGAGTGCAAGATATGCATTAAGAGAGGATTTGGAAAAATGAAAACTTTTCCATGTTCATATTTAAAAGACATACAACAAAATACATGTTTATATTAAATTAACTCAGGAATTTACATAAAGTATGAAGTATGTAAATATTTAAACTGTTAATAAAGATAATAGTGAATACATTACTTTCAGACTGTGAATTTGTGTAGCTTTTGGTCACCAGGCCTGGTTGTGTAGCTGGGACAAAAAGTAAAGGACAAAAATAAGTGTAGTTTTTGAGTTTAGTGTTTGAGACTTGCTCTAAGGTGAAGCAGTAACCTGCACTGAAGAAACAGACTTTTTGTTACAGTGGTGTTTAGTACCTGGTTCAGCAGTGGTTTGGATTGTTGTTGTGGATGATGAAGGTCTTGTTGGAGCCTCTGCAAGGAGATAAATATTTAATCCATTAGAAATAATTTCAGGAATCATAATCAGATGTGAATGTGGGTCAGAACACAAACACAAATAATATATAATCATAATCAGAAATACAGATGAGTGGCAAAACATGAGCAGATGTGATTTTAACACTTTATTCCTTTTCCATAAATATATAAACATATTCAAAGGTATTTTATTATACAGCAGTATTAAAAATATTAAAAATATATTTTGGATAGACACTAGAGTCAATTTCCCATAAATTAAATATAAAAGGTTGTTTTACCTCTTACTGTGAGTTTGATGTCCTTAATATTGTTGTTGATGTCACACCTGTAATCTCCTCCATCCTCTACAGTCAGGTGTGATATAAGTAAAGAGAGATTTCCTGGAGGATGATCATTAAAGAACTGAACTTTGTGTGTGTAGCGATTTGTCTGATCCTTTGGGAAGATTTCTTTGAAATTATATTCTTTATAAATGGTCCATCTGAGAGTTTGTGGTTTGGCTTGTAGTTCAGAGCAGGAGCAGGGCAGAAGAACAGAATGTCCCACAAATCCAGTCACATCCACTGTCTCACGATTCAGTGTGCAACCTGGAGAATAAACAAACAACCACATATTGCATTACTGTTACAACATCAGATTAATCTGTCATGAGATTATCCTGGAATAACATTGTCAATAAAAATGAGTTATTTACCTTTAACAGTGAGTCTGATGTCTCTGTATTTACTCTCTGTGTTACACCTGTAATCTCCTTCATCCTCCACAGTCAGGTGTGATATGAGCAGAGAGAGATTTCCTGAACTGTGACCATTAACCAGCTGAAATCTGCCTTTGCTCTTGTCACTTTCAGGAGATATCTGTACCCATCCATTAATGTATTTCTTCCATGTAAAGTTCTGAGGTTTGGTGTGGAGGTCAGTGCAGGTGCAGGGCAGCAGTACTGAGTCTCCTGTGTATGCAGTGATCTGTGTGTCTCTATTTTCTTCCAGCCTGCAGCCTGTAGCAACACACCAGTTAATGATCTGTTAATGAGCAGTTCACCATCTGCAGCAACTCTACAGAACTACAGACAACCTGTAACTCCTAAACTCACTAAAGTAGGAATGTAACTGAAGATGAAATTGTGAAGAGTGTATTTACTAATTTACTCTTGTTCATAACGATTGTGTGAAATATTTACAAATGCAAAACATTTAAACTAAATAATATATTACTATGTTTTCTGGAATAAACGATGAATCTGGAAATAAAATATAATCCGTTAGATTTAAGTCATAATTCTTCTTCTTCTTCTTTTGGCTGCTCCCATTAGGGGTCGCCACAGCGGATCATCTGTCTTCATACCACCCTGTCCTCTACATCTGCCTCTCACACCAACTACCTGCACGTCTTCCCTCGCCACATCCATGAACCTCCTCCTTGGCCTTCCTCTTTTCCTCCTACCTGGTGGCTCCATCCTCAGCATTCTTCTACCAATATAATTCATGTCCCTCCTTTGCACATGTCCAAACCATCTCAATCTCGCCTCCCTCACCTTGTCACCAAAACATCCTACATGTGCTGTCCCTCTTATAAACTCATTTCTAATTTGTCCATCCTTGTCACTCCCAACGAAAACCTTAACATCTTCAGCTCTGCTACCTCCAGCTCCACCTCCCGTCTTTTACTCAATGCCACTGTCTCTAATCCATACAACATCTCAGGTCTCACCACAGTCCTATAAACTTTCCCTTTCATTCTTGCAGATACCCTATTATCACAGATCACTCCTGTCATTCTTCTCCACCCACTCCACCCTGCCTGCACTCTTTTCTTTACTTCTCTAAAACACTGTCCATTACTTTGCACTGTTGACCCCAGGTACCTGAACTCCTCCACCTTCTCCACCTCTTCTCCCTGCAACCGCATCGCTCCACTGCCCTCCCTCTTATTCACACACATGTACTCTGTCTTACTCCTACTGTCTTTCATTCCTATTCTCTCCAGCGCATACCTCCACCTCTACAGGCTCTTCTCAACCTGCTCCCTACTCTCACCACAAATCACAATATAATCTGCAAACATTATAGTCTAGGAAGACTCCTGTCTGTCCTCGTCCGTCAACCTGTCCATCACCACTGCAAACAGGAAAGGGGTTTAGGGCCGATCCTTGATGCAGTCCAACCTTCACCCTAAACCAGTCTGTCGTACCTACTGCACACTTCACTGCCGTCACACTGTCCTCATACATGTCCTGCACCACCCTCACATACTTCTCTGACACACCTGACTTCCTCATACAATACCACAACTCCTCTCTTGGCACACTGTCGTACGCTTTCTCTAAAGCTACAAATACACAATGCAATTTCTTCTGTCCTTTTCTATACTTCTCCATCAACATCCTCAAAGCAAATAAGGCATCTATGGTGCTCTTCCTCGGCATGAAACCATACTGTTGCTCACAGATGGTCACCTTTTCTCTCAGCCTGGCTTCCACTACTCTTTCCCATAACTTCATGGTGTGACTGATCAACTTAATTCCCCTGTAGTTACTGCAGGTCTGCACATCTCCCTTATGCTTAAAGATCGGTACCAGCACACTCCTTCTCCATTCCTCAGGCATCCTCTCCCCCTGTTAAACAATCTGGTTAAAACTCCACTGCCATCTCTCCTAAACATCTCCACACTTCTATCGGTATTTCATCTGGTCCAACTGAATTACCATTTTTCATCCTCTTAATCGCAGCTCTTACTTCCTCGTTACTAATCCTATCTACATCCTGCTTCACCAACTTCACATCCTCCAACCTTTTCTCTCTCTGATTTTCCTCATACATCAGCTGCTCAAAATACTCCCTCCACCTTCTCAACACACTCTCCTCACTAGTCAACACATTTCCCTCTCCATCCTTTATAGCTCTAACTTGCAGTACACCCATCCCAGCTCGGTCCCTCTGCCTGGCCAATCGGTATAAATCCTTTTCTCCTTCCTTAGTGTCCAACCTCTCATACAGCTCCTCATATGCCTTTTCCTTGGCTTTCGCCACATCCCTTTTTACCTGCTTCCGCATCTCCTTGTACTCCTGCCTACTTTTCTCATCACTCCGTCGATCCCACTTCTGTTTTGCCAACCTCTTTCTCCTAATGCTCTCCTGCCCTTCCTTATTCCACCACCACGTCTCCTTGTCTTGCTTTCTATTTCCAGATGTCCAAGTACTTTTCTAGCTGCCTCCCTCATCACTCCCTCAGTAGTTGCCCAATCATCCAGCACCTCTTCACCACCACCAAGCCCCTGTCTGACCTCTTCCCTGAACCTCACACTACCTCTTCCTCCTTCAGTTTGCACCATCTTATTCTTCTTTCAATCCTTACTCTCCTCCTCTTCTTCTTCGCCTCCAAAACCATCCTACAGACCACCATCCGATGCTGTCTAGCTACACTGTCCCCTGCCAACACCTTACAGTCTCCAATCTCCTTCAGGTTGCATCTCCTGAATAGCACATAGTCCACCTGTGTGCAACTTCCTCCACTCTTATATGTCACCCTATGATCCTCCTTCTTCTCAAAATACATGTTCACCACTGCCATTTACATCCTTTTAGCAAAATCTACCACCATCTGCCCTTCCACATTCCTCTCCTTAAAACCATACCTACCCAACACCTCCTCATCACCTCTGTTCCCTTCACCTACATGCCCATTAAAGTCTGCCCCAATCCCCAATCGTTCTTTCCTAGGTACACCATCGACCACTTCATCTAATTCACTCCAGAATCTTTTCTTCTCCTCCATCTCACAGCCAACTTGTGGAGCATAGGCACTGATGACATACATCATCATCCCTTCAACTTCGACCTTCACGATCATCACCCTATCAGAAACTCTCTTCACCTCCAATACACTCTCACTGTACTCTTCCTTCAGAATCACACCTACATCATTTCTCTTTCCATCCACACCATGATAAAACAGTTTAAACCCACCTCCAATGTTCCTGGCCTTACTCCCTTTCCACTTGGTCTCCTGAACACACAACATATCTACCTTTCTCCTCTCCATCATATCAGCTACCTCTCTCCCTTTACCCATCATAGTACCAACATTTAAAGTACCAACCTGAACCTCTACTCTCCTACACTTCGCCTTTTCCTGCCGTCTCTGTAGACGTCTTCCTCCTCTCCTTCTCTTCCTTCGACCAACAGTAGCCCAATTTCTACCTGTACCCTGTCGGCTAACGAAACCTGTGGCGGTTGTTGTTAACCCGGGCCTCGACCGATCCGGTATGAAATTCTCATTTGTGATCCGCATATTTGATTTGGCACATGTTTTACTGTGGATGCCCTTCCTAATGCAACCCTCCCCATTTACCTGGGCTTGGGACTGGCACTAAGAGTGGACTGGCTTGTGCATCCATAATGGCTCGGTTATATTTAAGTCATAATGACTTACATAATTGAATTCTTATTTAGATTCCTGAATAGGAGAAAAAGTGAGAGAACAAGAAAAAGAGAGAGGGAGAGAGAGAGAGAGAAATAGTGAGAGAAAGAGAGAGAGAGAAGAAGAACAGCAGACTGACCTTCAGTAAAGAAAACACAATTTTTTAATTCAGTCTCTACTATTCAGGAATGTTCATCAGAATCAACACACTGTGTTTGAATGTGGTCTTATGATTGCTCTTCAATACCCACACGCCTGCACACACACACACACACACACACACACACACACACACACACACACACACACACACACAGACACACACACACACACCTGTCCACTGGATCCAATCTCTTCAATTATGCTTCAGACTATCACACAAGCTCTCCTGCCCTTCATCTCCACAATCATCACCTTGTCATTAACATCAAGCTATGTACCAACTACCTTCAAGCAAGCAAGGGTCTTTCCCATCTTGAAGAAACCTGCTTTGGATCCATCAGACATCAACAACTACAGACCGGTATCACTTCTCTCCTTTCTTTCTAAATCTCTGGAACGCACTGTTTTTAACCAACTGTCTGTTTATCTCTCACAGAACAACCTCCATGATCCGAACAAGTCTGAGTTCAAAGCGGCACATTCCACAGAGACGCCCCTTTTGGCTGTTTCTGAGAAACTGCATACTGCTCGGTCAGCCAAGCTGTCATCTGTACTTATCTTCCTGGACCTTTCAGCAGCATTTGACACAGTCAACACAGGACTCTTTTGTTAACCCTCAACCCTCACACACACACACACACACACACACACACACACACACACACACACACACACACACACACACACACACACACACACACACACACACACCACAAGTATTGATGTAATAGTTTCCATTACTTTTATTGTTTACTAGTTACTTCCTCTTTCATATGTTTTATCACATGATGCAGCAATTACACACTTGAAAACCAAATAATATCTAAGTTCAAATACACTATTTATTAATTGAGACACATGTTCCATTTGTTTCTAGGCATCAAACCAGTTAAAAGACAAAAACACACAAGAATTGGACTGTGAACAACTGTAAGAAAGTTCTGTGGACAGATGAGTTAAAATTTGACATCTTTGGTTCTAACAGAAGAAGAGGGAGAACAGGATTGAAGATGTTATCAGACTGCTTCACACCCACAGTCAAACATGGACGTGGAGCTTATTGGTTTGTGTTGTTGGGTCCATACTTAAATGCTTTTTGCAAACAACTTCACTTTACAAGGCAATGATCCAAATCATACGTCATACGTTCATCTGGAATGATATCTATAATGGAATGGCCTGTCCAGTCACCACACCTATATCCTGTTCAACTGCTCTGAGATCAACTAGACCACAAGGATAAAAAGAAAATCTCCAACTAACAACTTTGGCAGGTTTTACAAGAGGCACAGCAAAGTATTTTCAGCTAAATGTTTGGAGGGAGGATTTCTACATCTCTACATTTATATATTTGTTCAGTCAAAGTACATTTTCATACCATTACATACACACTGTAAATAAATACATTGTGTGGCTTTTTATCTGGACTCTTACACACATTTATGTGTAGTGCACCTGATTCTCTGGTCTGTTTCTCAGGTGTGTAAGTTGCTAAATCTTCTGGTATGCAGGTCTGTAGTTCACTATCTGATGTTAATGGGATGTGTATGTTGTTATCTAATTAGTTTCAAAGGTGTAAGTGACTGTTTGGTCTGTTACTCAGGTGTGTAAGTTGCTATCTGATCTGTCAATCAGGTCTAAGTGACTACTTTCAGATTACTTATGTGTGTAGGTCATTAAGTGATCTGGTACTAAAGTATGTAAGTTTTTTGCTCTGTTAATCACAAATAAATTATTATATAGGATGATTTGTACAAGAGCAGTCATTAAAGAGAGCAAGAGGGGGGGGGGGGTGAATCTGGGACCCCCATAAGGCATTAGCAACCCCCATGACAAGTAAAAAATAGATTTTGGGGTGCCCAAGATCATTTTAGTAAAAAATATATAAATTACACAACAAATAGGAAGCCCCCATAAGACTAGATGCAATTCGAGCACTGGCCTCCAAACACAGCTAATGATGTAACTCCGCATCCTGGTCTTGCTGAGGACATTAATCTGAGTTTAATCTTAATCTGTTTAAGAACTACAACTCAATAACAAACACAGTAGAACACAAACGAAGACCAATTGTGTTTCAACGCAATTGTACCCACTCTCTAAAAAACACACACACTATCTATCTATCTAGTTTATATTTGCTGTGATGGCAAACAGAAAAACTCCAAAACTCACCAAATCTCTTCAAATGTTCAGTGTTCACTTTACATTTCTGTATCATGAGGAAGTTTACTGCATGACTTTATGTGTTAAAGGCCTTAACTGATATACAGTACAACTCGTGGGGGTTACGTTCTATGACCCATGTACATGTACTGTACTGTAAACTCAAGAAAGATTGTGAATTACTTGTCATAAATGTTCTATTTACTATTTTAAATGAATAATACAATAATAAAATAGTTTTTCAAACATTTGAATGTAATTTATTAGTACAAACTCGGGTTAGATTAGTCCGGTTCCAAATGAAAAGTCGCAAACTATCAAGGTCGCAAGTATCGAGATTCCACTCTATTTATATTTCAAAGGAGAGAAAAAGAACAACAGACTCACCATCAGTGATTTGAAGATGTATGAGGAGGAGAAGAAAACACACCTGCATTCTTACTGAGGACCAGAACCCACACATTAATCCAAAGACTAAAAACACACTGACCGACTCCTGCCCTACGTCTGATCATAATGAACACTCTATAGATCACATTCACACACTTACAGTTCACACAGGAAGTGCAAATTTAGCAACATGTCCTTGAGCACAGAATTGAGGAAGTTTCTTATGTCTTTTGCACATTAGAACTGAGTCTTTTCTCTGAATACTTACATTATCAATCATCTAATGGCAATAAACTATTAAACATTATTCAGTTTCATGCCTCAAACAAAAGAAAGCCATTTTCTTCCTTAAAAACATGCATATAAGATTGACATAGTGACAGTAATCTGCAGTCTACTGATTTTTCAGTCTAGTGGCCTTTCATAGTTACTGCACCAATAAAGCTTTTTATATTAGGTTTTGTAATTTTTTTATGGAGACTCCGAACAGGAATTTTACTTCAAATGTAACAATAACTGTGATGACATTGTTCCTGTTGTTGTTCATCTTCGAAGTCTTAACATTATGTGTATTTCTTTCCCCACAGTATAATTATTATATCATTATATACACTTCAGAATCACAAACAGTATCATTGCCTAATATCAGAGGTTGCATGTACATTGAATTTGTCATAGTGTGCTGGAGCTATAAAATATAAAAAAAAAAAACGTAAAAAGAAATAGAATAATAACTGGAATGTGACATTTCCTGAGGCACCGGGTGTGTGTCGATTTTTAGTGCCAACTGCGAGACGCGATTGTACTTCAGGAGACGAGCATTTCGATACCTTGCATGCTGTGCATGCTGTACCTCGCACGTCATCACATGACCTGGGGTTCGTCTCCCTTCGCCGTGCAGAGTGTTTAGATGCCCGTGTCAGCGGACTTTTGTCGTTTCAGTTTTTGCATGTTCCAGCCTAAGTGACATCATGTGGCGTCGATATGGCACTTCACTGGAGATTCCTCAGACCATGCCAAATGGTTTGAGGTTTGAGGTTTGAGGTGTCACACCTCCAGGTCGGAGCAAAATGTAGCAATGTGGTCAGCTTATAGTTTTGCATGGTGGGCAAGGCCTCATCATTGTTCAACTTCCACCATAATGCTGAGTGTTTTGATATATCACATGCCCATTTTTGAGCAACTTCGTATTTTTTGCCAATTTGGGCTAATTGTGGGGGCGTGACTTAAAGTGACGCCACGTGACATCACTATATTACCCACAGTGCAACTCCCTATGCTGAACTGAGTCTGTTGATATATCACATGTCCCCCTTGGTTTTGTTTTTGTGACCCCGCCCACATTTTTGCCCCTGCCCCCCTTCCCTTGTTAAGTGTAGGATAAGAGCATGTCCCTTTATGCAATTCCCCCCACCAGTCTGTTTGGTTTGATGTATGTGTTTCCCCATTCATTTCAATAGGGTGTGATTAATTGCCTCTTTCCTATTGTTTCCGGAGTTATCGATGAATGCGATTGTATTGGTGCGATCTGCTGCCCACCCCGGACGAGTGGATATACAAGCGTGTGGGGTGAATGCCGGCCGAAATGTGGTGGGTTGGATTCCCCATTTATTTTCTTTGGGGGTTGGAATGTCACAGAATTCTCAGATTTCCGAGCAGTTACAGGGTTCGAGGGGTATACGGTTGTGACCCACTCCATCCCCCCTATGAGTGGATATGCCATTTGTGCATGTCGGCTGTTCGATGGCTGAGATATGACACAGGAGTTTTCTGGCCCATTAATTTTCTATGGGAAAAAAAATGTGCATGTGATCGAAAACAGCTTGGGCAATTCCTTAGAATAGTAATAGCACACCTCCCCGACCAGACCGCACAATTCGGGGTATCATTTGTGGTACTGTGGAAAAAACTGATGAGAATAAAAATAAATGAGTGAAGAAATGTAAAATAAATAAATAAAATGTACAAATTCACCAAAATCTATGTATTTATTATTATTAGTTATTATTATTATTATTATTAATTATTATATTAATTTTTGCATTTACTTATTTATAATAATGTTAAATAACTGACATTTCTCAGCAAACTATAGTATTTACCGTTCTTGTTTTTTCTATTTTATTTAATCAAAACAAAGGCAACCAAATTCAACCCACTGATTACTTCCGCCCTCAACTGGTGAAACCCTGTTCTCAGCCGTAATTAACCATTTATTGTTATGCGGCAGACATGGAGGCGAAAGCTGGAGTGTAAAGAAAGCAGTTTATTTTACAAACACAAGCAGAGGCAAAGTAGTCAGAGTGATAAGCACCGGGTGCGCACCACGGATACTTTCTTTCACGAACCAGAGTCAGAGTATTACCAGTGATAAGGCGGGTTCGTGAAAGAAAGTATCCGTGGTGCGCGGTCTACTAAAGTCCCGAGATAGTGACAAATAATCCAAATGATGGAATCCGAGAATGTGAGGGGTAATCCGAACGAAGGAATACGGCAAAACAGAAATATCTGTGGTGCGCTCCGGAAGCGCGGTCCACTGACGTCCCGAGATAAAATCGCAAAGTCCGAGGAAAGGAATCCGGTGAATGCCGTGGCACGAGTGTATCACCGGATCTGGACCGCGAACGTTATCTGTAGGGAAAGCATACGGTACAAACAATAACGGACGGTAAGCGAAATGAAGTGAAGGGTTTAAATAGATGAGGGAAAACGAGCTCCAGGTGTGAGAGATCAGTATGATCTCACGGGGCACGCACCGGAGAAGTAGCAGGGTGCTCCCTGACATTTATACAGGTAGTCATCAACTTACAACCATTCGACTTTACGACCACAATCACTAGCCGTGGCGTACACAATACAGAAATTAATAAATAAAGAAATGTGAAAATACATAAATAAAAATATGTATACATATGTAAGAATAAATAAACAGATAGATAAATTGATCAAAATGAATTTTTTGCATTTATTTACACACACTTATTCATGTAAAAAAAAAAATTATAATTATATATATAGCTTTTCTTTTTTAATATTTAACCAAAAGAAAATGCAGCAAACACACTGCCCTCTTCTGCCCTCTGCTGGTAAAAATCCAAACCAAACAGGTTTATTAGATTAATAGTATTTTATCCAGGAACACCAGAAACAGACATCTAATAATAATTAGGGATGCACCGAAATGAAAATTCTTGGCCGAAACCGAAAACCGAAAAAGAGGAAAGCAAGGCCGAAAACTGAAAACCGAAAGAAATTATGCCAATTATTATTACCATTTCATTTATGGCTATGACTGTGTACTAACCTTACTAAAATTAGAACATTTCAATTGCATAAATTAACTTCAAAGTTTCAAAGAATAAATTAATTACAAATTATGAAAACTTATTTATAGCACATTGCAACAATGCACAGGATAAAATACATTAAAATTCAAACAATGTCGTGAAACTGATTGCTGAAATATCTGCAGTTATATGCTTATGGACGTGAGTTGCAACAACATTAAACAGCTCAGGTAAACACACCTCTGAAAAATGTCGTCTGCTCGGCATGGCACAACGGGGCTCAATGTGCTCGATCAGCCTACGAATCCCCACATCTTCTACCACAGAGAATGGCTGATCATTTAAGGCAATGAATTCCATAATATTTTGTGTAATAATCTTTGCGTTGACTCTATCACTGGGAAACTTTCTTGCCTTTTCAAAAACGTCTGCCACAGACAAAGTGCGCGTGTTCGGAGGGGTTTTGCTTTTCTGTGCCGCGTTATTCTCATATTCAGCATAGCGATCGGGATGTTTGGATTTGAGGTGATAAATTAAACCCGACGTGGAGAAAGTCTTTGCAGACGCACCCCCTCTTGAAATTTTGGCATTACATGTTTTGCAAATCGCTATATCTTTCTCAGATATACTGAAATACGTCCACACCGCAGAGACGTTGCTTCAGACAAGCACGTGCAGGCAGCGGTTTCTGTTTGCGTCATCACAACAAACTGTTTCGGCCGTGTTGTTTCGGTGATCAAAGTCTTTCGGCCGAAAATTTTCGGTGGCCGAATATTCGGTGCATCCCTAATAATAATAATACTCTGTCTCACCGAAACCTGGATTAAACCATGGTGTGGTACTGCCAACACACAAAAATAAACATCTCCACACCTATGTTGCGTGACTGGAAAGAGGTTTCAGACGGTTGTTTTGTGTGAGAATATGTAATGTAATTACGCAATTTCCAGAATAGCATTTAACTTGAAAGTCTGCAGTTCCGCTTTTGGTAAAAATATGTGAAATGTGGAGAAATGGTCAGGGGAGGGGGAAGGACTGGAGCAGTTCATCATTACTTGCCATCAACTGTACCACCAGCACTGTGGATACTCCATGCATCCCTCATACAAAACCTTTTCAACCTTTAGTCATCTGGCAAAAGGTACTAAAGCTTTCAGACACTCAAGACCAGACTGAGCCATTGTCTCTTCTCCAGTGCATCAAGTTCCTCAGTATTTAAATACTGAACCAACACCTGATATCTCACTGCAAACATACACTTTTATACTGTCATGTGGTGTCTGCACACATCTGCACACAACTGCACAATAAACTCCATTGTCTTGACTTAGTTTACAGTATTTTATTGAAAATCTTGTGTATACAGGTGTTGAATACATTTATTTTGTTATTTTCTGGTCTCATTTGCCATATATATTTTTTTTTTTACCAGCAAGATGTTTTTTATGCAAAAGTTATTCGGAAACATATACACACAAACACTAGCTAAAGTTCTGTGATGTAAACAAAGGAATAACTATCGAAATTACAACACTGTTGTTTGCTTGGAGCAAAAATGCTTTACAGCATGTTATTCAGTGGACCTTTATCTTTCCTAATAAACCAGGATTAGCAGCAGTGGATGTGTTTGTGACTTGTTTTTACAATATTAATGTAAGTAGTGCACTTTTTTTGTCCATGTTGTTGTTGTGTACTGCTTACACACATTCAGCAAATACATTTGTTACACGTTTTCCATTGCAAAAAACAGTGATCTGAAATCGCTGCTTGAGGCTTAAAGCTTTAGAATGATGTATAGTGAGTCATGGTTACTCTTCTCCCTTTTTATTTAATTTATTGCTAATCATTAACACCTGAGAACACTAGGATATTGTCGCACTGGCACAAAGCTGACGGCTACGAGGTTAAAGCAAATAAAAACGGTGATTATAAAATATAATTTTTATATGTTAGATTGTATACATGTGTAGACATACAGTAACTAGAATATAATAATAATAATAATGTGTGTGTGTGTGTGTGTGTGTGTGTGTGTGTGTGTGTGTGTGTGTGTGTGTGTGTGTGTGTGTGTGAGTTAGTTAGTTTTGATGCTAGCATATACTGTAGTATCTCCTGTTTCCACTAAAGGGAGTGCTGCTTTTGGAATGTTCTTGTGGACTACAGTCGAGTACGTCACATCATCCTACAGGAATTGAGCAGGAATAACGCATTATTACACACATATGTACTTATTTACACACACACACACACACACACACACACACACACACACACACACACACACACACACACACACACACACACACACACACACTATGTAAGATTCACTTAGAATAATACACACCTTTTCTTCTGCTTTGGTGTCTTTAAGTGGACGATTTATCGATGCATACAGAACAACAGAATCATTCTGTAAAATTGTAAAATACAAATAAATAACATGAAACATTACAACCAGACTTTAACACACACACACACACACACACACACACACACACACACACACACACACACACACACACACACACACACACACACACACACACATCAACAATAAATCAGTAACACAGATTGTCCCAAGCACTCAGAAATGCTCACCTGTTCGTGTACTGCATTGGAAGTGGGTTCTGATGTTACATTTGAGTTCAGATCCTACACACACACACACACACACACACACACACACACACACACACACACACACACACACACACACACGCACGCACAGCAAACTTAAGTCTAGTTGCAAACAAATTCAGCAGAGTGAGTAAAAACTCATAAAAGTATGTATTCACCTGCTTCTTCTGCGTCCTCTGTCCTGTTTGTCCTTCACCCATCTGTTCTCTTCTCTGTCCTATAGAATGAAACCAGACACAGTAAATGTGAGTGTGTGTGTGTATGTGTGTGTGTATGTGTGTGTGTACCTCTGTGTTTCCAGTACATGACTCCTCCAACAATCAGCAGCAGCAGCAGAACCACAACACCACAGCTGATGATGATGTTTTTTGAATCTGGTTTCTCTGTGAACAGTAACACAAAGTGAAGTACAGAAGTATAGAATATAGAAATCTATTTATTTCTTCAACACTGCTTTGGGACACTGTCCATTGTTAAAATCATTATAGAAATAAAAAATACACTGAATTGAAAATATTTTCCCTCAATGCATTTTTATTCTGCCTCGATTTATTAAACTACAATATTAACTTCACTTTTTGTTACACACGAGGATGCAATTGTTTTCTTATCAACCATTTTATTTCAAAACCCTAAAGTTTGCATATTTATGTATTTTAAATCTCGGGTCATAAGGACTCATATTTCTGGAAAACTGTAAACGTTTTTGCACATTTCTACATAAACACTGTATAATTCAAATGAGGTTCTACCCTGGAAAAATGCAAGTGGACTCAAATGAAAACTACTTAATGCTTGATATGTTTGTTCGAGTGGTTCAAAGTGAGTGCAAGATATGCATTAATTGAGGATTTGGAACTTTTTCAAGTTCACTGGACATCATATTTAAAAGACATACAATGAAATACATATTTATATTAAATGAACTTAGGAATTTACATAAAGTATGAAGTATGTGAATATTTAAACTGTTAATAAAGATAATAGTGAATAGATTATTACTTTGTTCAGGTGTTTCAGACTGTGGATTTGTGGAGCCTTTGTTCACAGGGCCTGGTGTTGCAGCTGGAACAAAAAGTAAAGGACAAAAATAAGTGTAGTTTTTGAGTTTATTGGTTGAGACTTGCTCTAAGGTGAAGCAGAAACCTGCACTGAAGAAACAGACTTTCTGTTACAGTGGTGTTTAGTACCTGGTTCAGCAGTGGTTTGGATTGTTGTTGTGGATTGTGAAGGTCTTTTTGAAACCTCTGCAAGGAGAGAATTCTATTTTATTCTCTATTCTATGTAATTCATTAAAAATTAATCCAGGAATCATAATCAGATTTGAATGTGGGTCAGACCACAAACACAAATAATATATAATCATAATGAGAAATACAGATGAGGGACAGAACATGAGCAGATGTGATTTTAACACTTTATTCCTTTTCCATAAATATATAAACATATTCAAAGGCATTTTATTATACAGCAGTAGTCAAAATATTTAAACTATATTTTGGATAGACACTAGAGTCAATTTCCCATAAATTAAATATAAAAGGTTGTTTTACCTCTTACTGTGAGTTTGATGCCCTTAATGCTGTTGTTGATGTTACACCTGTAATCTCCTCCATCCTCTACAGTCAGGTGTGATATAAGTAGAGAGAGATTTCCTGGAGGATGATCATTAAAGAGTTGAACTCTGTGTGTGTAGTGATTTGTCTGGTCCATTGGGAAGATTTCTTTATGTTTCCCTTCTGTATAAAAGGTCCATCTAAGAGTTTGTGGTTTGGCTTGTAGTTCAGAGCAGGAGCAGGGCAGAAGAACAGATTTTCCCACAAATCCAGTCACATCCACTGTCTCATGATTCAGTGTGCAACCTGGAGAATAAACAAACATCAACATATTGCATTACTGTTACAACATCAGATTAATCTGTTATGAGATTATCACTAAAGTAACATTGTAAAAAAAAATGAGTTATTTACCTTCAACAGTGAGTCTGATGTATTTGTGTTCACTCTCTGTAAGATTACACCTGTAATATCCTTCATCCTCTACAGTCAGGTGTGATATGAGCAGAGAGAGATTTCCTGAACTGTGATCATTAACCAGCTGAAATCTGCCTTTGTACTGTTCACTCTCAGGAGATATCTGTACCCATGTATTAGTCTCTTTCGCCCATGTGAAGTTCTGAGGTTTGGTGTGGAGGTCAGTGCAGGAGCAGGGCAGCAGTACTGAGTCTCCTGTGTATCCAGTGATCTGTTTTGTCTCTTCATTTCCTTCCAGCCTGCAGCCTGTAGGAACACACCAGTTAATGATCTGTTCACCATCTGCAGCAACTCTACAGAACTACAGACAACCTGTAACTCCTAAACTCACTAAAGTAGGAATGTAACTGAAGATGAAATTGTGAAGTGTATTTACTAATTTACTCTTGTTCATAAAGTTTCTCTGAAATATTTACAAATGTAAAACATTTAAAGTAAATAATATATTACTGTTTTCTGTCATAATGATGAATCTGAAAATGAAATATAATTTATTAGATTTAAGTGGTAATGACTTACATCATTAAATTCTTATTTAGATTATTGAATAGGTGAAAAAGTATTGATGTAATAGTTTCCATTACTTGTTTACTGGTTACTTCCTCTTTCATTTTTATCACATGATGCAGCAATTACGCACATGAAAACCAAATAATATCTACGTTCAAAAACACTATTTATTAATTGAGACACATGTTCATTTTGTTTCTATGCATCAAACTAGTTAAAAGACAAAAAACACACAAATTGGACTGTGAACGACTGTGAGAAAGTTCTGTGGACAGATGAGTTAAAATTTGACATCTTTGGTTCTAACAGAAGAAGATGGAGAACAGGATTGAAGATGTTAGCAGACTGCTTCACACCCACAGTCAAACGTGTGTGACTACTTGCAGATTACTTATGTGTGTAGGTCATTAAGTGATCTGGTACTAAAGTATGTAAGTTATTTGCACTGTTAATCACATTTAAATGAATATTCTGGATTTTATTTGTACAAGAGCAATCATTATGCTGAAGATATCACACTGCTGACAATGTTGCCTTCCTCCCTGGACTGCTGAACACATTGCCTCCTGCAGTGCTCGAATTGCGGGGGGGAATCCAGGACCCCCCATAAGGCATTAGGGACCCACATGACAAGTAAAAAAGTAGATTTAGGGGGTCCCCCAAGATTATTTTAGTAAAAAAAATATTACAGTCGAACCCACTTATCTCAACCTCGGTTAACTCGCCAACCCTATTAAGTCGACGTTTTTAAAGTGGAACCGCCAAATTCTCGCTTTGTCTTAGCATTTTCTCATGGTTATGTGGATTCTTTTATGTCGCCAAACTCTAATATCTCAACCACAAGGCGGGGCAAATTTGCCACTTAACGTTGGTTATCTCGATCGGCACTGTGCAGCCGCAGAAGAACTCGTGAAAGTGGCTGAAAAATCAAGCCTTACAGATGCTTCAGGTGTAGGATACTTTTCAGAGCAGTGTGTCAGAGTGAAATGACTCGAGAATTTAATTTAAGCTTTTTGTTTTAGTGATTTTGTGAGCGATCTTTGTGTTTGCAATGTTGGAGAATATAATAAAGGTTTGTATCAAGAATAGACGGTGGTTTGTATTGTATACTGGTAAATCTCTGCTGTTAGTTGGTGCACATATGCCTTTTGTTGTTAAATGTTATGCGATGAACGGGAGGTGAAAGCCAAAGTGAAAGCAAAACAGGTTTATTGCAACACAGGGCAAAGCCAAACACTCGCCTTGAAAGTGAATATGCCGGTGGTGCGCTCTGGAGCGCGGTCCACTAATTTCCAAACTGAAAAGAGGCAGTCTGTTTATATAATCCACGGGTGCGCTTGGTAGAAGCGCGGCGCTGAACAGCACACTGGAGAACGTGGGATGAGCAGCAAAAGCATAGAATTAACAACAGCAGTATCGGGGGGAATCCGCAATGCGCTTTGGGAAGAAAAACGCAGCCAGTGAGAGAGTGCGGAGTCCGAGTGGGAAGGCACGTACCAGGATACGCATGAGCGATAACAACGACCGCCGTGAACCAACATATACCAACAATAACGGACTGTGAGAGTGTGGAAGGGAGGGGTTTAAAAAGGAGCTGGTGATGAGTGCTAAACGAGTCCCAGGTGTGCGCGATTGAAGCCGGGAGCTTTAGAGAAAGCGGAGGTTTGACAGCCGCCGAAGGGGCGTGGCAGGTGGTTTCCTGACAGTTAACAAACATGTATGTACATTTTTATTGCATGCCTTCATCAAACAAATTGCGGCAATGCTGTTGAGTAAAAAACCTTCAAAAACACGTGCATGCATATTCTCATTTATTGACACACATCATGTACATAAAGAAATTTCAAGCACGTTAATATATTGCCGACATATTGGTTTTCGTTTGTCTCGATCATTGGTTATCTCTACGCTTTTTGGCGTCCCCCAGGCCGGCGACATAACCGGGTTCCACTGGAATTACACAACAACTGGGCAACCCTCTTAAGATTTGACTCAATTCGAGCACTGGCCTCCAAACACAGCTGATGATGTCACTCTGCATCCTGGTCTTTATTTAGTTATTGCATTGCTAATGTTTAAGAACTACAACTCTATCAACTCTGTCTGTCTGTCTGTCTGTCTGTCTGTCTGTCTGTCTGTCTGTCTATCTATCTATCTATCTATCTATCTATCTATCTATCTATCTATCTATCCATCCATCTATCTAAAAATAGAATAATTTATTATATACTACCATTAAACAAGGTGGGAAATGATTTTAAGAAAATGTATTTCGCTGTTCAAAGTAAAATACATTTTCTTAAAATCATTTCCCACCTTGTTTAATGGTAGTATATAATAAATTATTCTATTTTTAGATAGATAGATAGATACATCACCCCAGTGTTTTAAACATCTGTAAAATGATTGGTACAGAGTCTTGTAGTGTGTATGACAAGAAGAAACTGTAGTGAAGTGAAACAGTTCCATGATGAACATTTTCTCATGTTAATATTTATATTTGGTTTGATGGCAAACGGAAAACTCCAAAACTCACCAAATCTCTTTAAATGTTCAGTGTTCACTTTACATTTCTGTATCATGAGGAAGTTTACAGCATGACTTTATGTGTTAAAGGCCTTAACTGATATACAGTGCAACCTCGATACTCGCAGTAGTTATGGTCTATGACCACTGTACATGTACTGTACTTTAAACTCAAGAAACATTGTAAATTACTTGTCATAAATGTTTTATTTACTACTTTAACCGATGAATACAATAAAATAGTATTTACATTTTTTTTATGTAATTTATAACTACAATTAGTAGATTTTTCTGGTTAGGCTAGTCCGGTTCCAAATGAAAAGTCGCAAACTATCGAGGTTGTGATTATTCCGGTTCCACTCAATTTATATTTAAATGGAGACAGAGAGAGAAAGAGAGAGAGAGCACGAGAGAGAGAGAGAGAGAGAGAGAGAGAGAGAGAGAGAGAGAGAGAGAACAGCAGACTCACCTTCAGTGATTTGAAGCTGTATGAGGAGGAGAAGAAAACACACCTGCATTCTTACTGAGGACCAGAACCCACACATTAATCCAAAGACTGTGTTAGAGCTGAACACACACTGCTCAACTGCTTCACCACATCTAATCATAATGAACACTTTATAGATCACATTCACACACACAGTTCACAGAGGAAGTTCAAATGTAGCAACATGGCCTTGACGACAGAATTGAGGAAGTTTCTTATGTCTTTTGCACATTAGAACTGAGTCTATTCTCTGAATACTTACATTATCAATCATCAAATGACAATAAACTATTAAACATTATTCATTTTCATGCCTTAAACAAAACAAAGCCATTTTCTTCCTTCCAAACATGCATATAAGATTGTGCATAACATAGTGATAGTAATCTCTATCACTATTTGAATTCTCAGTCTAGTGGCCTTTCATAGTTACTGCACCAATAAAGCTAATTATATTGGATTATGTAATTTTTTTATGGAGACTGTGAACAGGAATTTCAAGTTTCAAATTTAACAATAACTGTGATGACATTGTTCCTGTTGTTGTTCGTCTTCAACATTAAGTTATGTAATATATCCCTTTGCACACAGTTTGTGAAAACGTAAAAAGAAAAATAATTATAACTAGAATATGACATTTCCTGAGACACCGGGCGTGTGCCGTTTTTAGTGCCGACTGTGAGACGTGATCGTACTTTGGGAGATGAGCGTTTCGATACCTCACATGCTGTTAATGCTGTACCATCACATGACCCGGGGTCCGACTCCCCTGGCCGTACCGAGTGTTCACATGTGTCTCACTCCCATGTCGCCGACTTGTGTCATTTTAAGTTTTTGCATATTCCTGCCCACGTGACGTCATGTGGCGTCGATATGGCACTCCACTGGAGATTTCTAAGACCGTGACAAATGGTTTGTGGTGTCACACGTCCAGGTCAGAGCAAAATTTTACGATGTGGTAAGCTAATAGTTTTGCGTGGTGGGCATGGCGTCACCATTTAACTTCCCCCACTGGGCTTAGTGTTTTGACATACCACATGCCCATTTCTGAGCAGCTTCATTTTTTGCCAATTTGGGTTAAGTGTGGAGGCATGGCTTGATGTGACAACACTATATTACCCACAGTGCAACTCCCTATTCTGGGTTGAGTCTGTTGATATATCACATGTCCCCCACTATTTTGCCCCTGCCCCGCTTCCCCCATTGAGTGTGGGATAAGAGCATGTCCCATTATGCAATTCCCCCCACCGGGCAGTTTGGTTTGATGTATGTATTTTCCTATTGATTTCAATGGTGGATGATTAATTGTCCCTTACCCATTGTTCCCGGGGTTATCGATGAATGCCGGGTGTATAGGCGCAATTTGCTGCCCACCCCGGACGAGTGGATATACGAGCGTGTGGGGCAAATCCCAAACTGTGGTGGGTCAGATTCCACATTCATTTTCTATTGGGGTCGAAATGTCACAGAATTTCCATATTTCCGAGCGGGTCTGGGGTTTCAGGGGTAAAAAAAAAAAAATGTCCTTTTCATGCACCACTAACAATAAAATCTTGAGTCAAGATTAAGAATGAACTGTACAGTTTGTGCAGCATATGTAAAGTAAGGCAGTGAAAATAATAATGTAAGTGAGGCAATGAATTGATTATTTTACTGAATAAGTTCAAAGTTTAGATTCAATTCAATTCAATTCATTTTTATTTGTATAGCGCTTTTAACAATGAACATTGTCTCAAAGCAGCTTTACACAGATAATGTGGTGATTAAATGTAAATATGTTCTTTGTAAGTATGTTTGTCCCCGATGAGCAACTGTGGCAAGGAAAAACTCCCCGAGATGGCATAAGGAAGAAACCTTGAGAGGAACCAGACTCAAGAGGGAACCCATCCTCATCTGGGTTGCACCAAATGTCCATTTGAAGCATATATACAAAGTTGCGGGGTACAGTGATGATGATCAGAAGCAAACTGCACTCCCGAGTCAGTGCAGCAGACCGCCAAAACCAACTACAGTCCAATCCGTCCTCAAAAGCACCCGTTCTACTCCGGAATTATATGGAACCACCCAAGGTGTTGATGAGAGACCGTCCCAAGCTGCACAGAAGTGTGAAGATCCACGGAGGGGAGAGGGGCAGGAACAGTGGTCACTGGAGCCTCAGGAGCATGTTTAACTCGACCGAGAGAGAGAGAGAGAGAGAGAGAGAGAGAGAGAGAGAGAGAGAGAGAGAGAAAGAGAGAGAGAGAGAGGGTGACGGGAAGAGAAGGATATGGATTATTAAGTGTAACTATTGGTGTATGAAAGTTAATGTCACTGTGCAGTTTGGACTCCGGCAAGACTCGCTATGGCAGCATAACTAAAAGGGAGAACCAGAAGGTAACACAGACATGAGGGATCTCTGGGATAAGAGACGACCCACCACACCACCGTCAACAAACCTGAGTGAACGTGTGAATGTGAGGGGACGACAGTATACAAATATACCAGTTCACCAAACACTCTATATCCATGTTCCCTCCAGATCTGAGCCTTTACCTAAGAAAAAAATCTACTGATAAAAGGCTTGACTAAATAAATACGTTTTCAACCTCGACTTGAACACAGAGACTGTGTCCGAGTCCCGAACACTGATTGGAAGGCTGTTCCATAACTGTGGGGCTTTATAAGAGAAAGATCTGCCCCCTGCTGTAGTCTTCATTATTTGAGGAACCAACAGATAGCCAGCACCTTTTGATCTAAGTAGGCGTGGAGGATCATACTGGTACAGAAGTTCACTCAGATACTGCGGTGCGAGACCGTTAAGTGCTTTATACGTCAGTAGTAGTATTTTAAAATCAATGCGAGATTTGATTGGGAGCCAGTGTAGACTAATTAAAACAGGGGTGATGTGGTCGTTTCCTAGATCTAGTGAGGACCCTTGCTGCTGCATTCTGGACTAACTGAAGCTTATTTATGCACTTACTCGCACACCCAGACAGTAAAGCGTTACAGTAGTCTAATCTAGAAGTAACAAAAGCATGAACTAGTTTTTCTGCATCCTGTAACGACATCATATTTCTAATTTTAGCAATATTTCTAAGGTGAAAGAAGGCGATCCTGGTGATATTGTTCACGTGAGACTCAAAGGAAAGACTCGGGTCAATAATCACACCGAGGTCTTTGACAGCAGTACACGCTGAAACAGAAACACCATCCAGAGATGCTACGTAATCGGAAAGTTTATTTTTAGCTGCATGTGGTCCTAGTAAAAGTACTTCCGTCTTATCTGAGTTGAGCAGAAGAAAGTTATTAAGCATCCACTGTCTAATGTCCTTTACACACTTCTCAACATTGTTAAGCTGATCTAGCTCATCTGGCTTTGCTGAAATATACAGCTGTGTGTCATCAGCATAGCAATGGAAGCGAATCCCATGTTTATGAATGATTTTACCAAGAGGCAGCATATATAAAGAGAAAAGCAGTGGGCCTAAGACAGATCCTTGAGGAACACCAAACTTTACCTCATAGAGTGTGGAGAACTCACCATTTACATCCACAAACTGATAGCGATCAGTCAAATAAGACCTGAGCCAAGAAAGAGCTGTTCCCTTTATTCCTACAACGTTCTCAAGTCTAGCAAGCAGTATAGTGTGATCAATGGTGTCAAAAGCTGCACTAAGGTCGAGCAAAACAAGTAAGGAGACAAAACCCTGATCAGAGGCCAATAACAGGTCATTTACCACCTTAACTAGCGCCGTCTCTGTGCTATGATGAGGCCGAAATCCTGACTGATACATTTCAAAAATGTTGTTCATAAGTAGGTGTGAGCATAACTGCTGTGCTACAACCTTTTCTAAAATTGTGGATATAAAGGGGAGATTTGATATCGGTCTGTAGTTGGACAACTGACATGGGTCAAGGTCAGGTTTCTTAATAAGGGGGTGGATAACTGCCAGTTTGAAGGATTTAGGTACATAACCAGTGCTAATGGAGGAGTTAATTATTTTTAAAACAGGTTTGATTATCTCTGGAGTTATCTGTTTAAAGAAACTAGTAGGCATGGGATCAAGAATGCAGGTTGATGGTTTTGATGAGGAGATTAATGAAATTAAGTCATTTTCATGAATAGGAGTGAAGCTTTGTAGTTGATTGTCCGTTATAATTACATTGCTGTCTACAGGGTTACTTGTAAAATAATTTGGATTTATATTAACTGTCTGGATTTCTTGCCTGATGTTTTCAATTTTATTATTAAAAAAGTTCATGAAATCATTACTACCTATTGGTGGTGTGCATGTTAGTGCAGTGCTTTTATTCCCTGTTAATTTTGCTACCGTGCTGAATAAAAATCTAGGATTATGTTTGTTATTGTCTATGAGGGTGGAGAAATATGCTGATCTAGCAGCACTAAGAGATTTTCTATAATTTAGGAGGCTCTCCTTCCATGCTATTTGAAATACTGTTAATTTTGTTTGACGCCATAGATTGCAGAAAGAGAGAGAGAGAGAGAGAGAGAGAGAGAGAGAGAGAGAGAGAGAGAGAGAGAGCACAGACATAACTTTTGTTATATGAAGCTGCATGAGGAGAAGAAAACACAGCTGCATTCTTAATGTAAACTCGAACCCACACATTAATCCAAAGAGAGAACTACAGCTAAACACACACTGACTGACTGCTGCATGTGTCTGATCATAATAAACGCTCTAAACATCTCACACTGCAAGTTTCCTCCTTTACTTTTCTCACACCTCCACAGGAAGTGCAACCAACCACAGGAAGTGCAAATTTAGCATCATGCTACTGACCATGCGAAAGTGTGTGAAATACAAAGTAGGCCAAAAGCACAATGCTGCAGAGAAACACACAAATTCCAAACACTGTAATAAAACAAGAAAATGACAAAAGACACTTAAATGAGAAATTTAATATCAAATATGGAAATAAATATAGAACCATATATAGAGTAGATTTGCTTTGTTAACGTTAAATATATGTGAAGAGGCATTTCTGTTCTCTTCCAGCAGAGGTCACTCTCACATGATGAAAACATTAAGCATTTTTATTTAATAATTCTTTTTAACATGCACCAGGTAGTTTATAGCTTCCTGGTCGTGACATCATCAGCTGGTTTTGAACAGATTACACACATCATTTAGAGCGTGGACAACGTGGAAGTGTTCTCAAAACGCTGCGATGCAGCTTGAGTTCCTGAAATGGAACCAAATTCAATCTACTGATCACTACCCCCATCTGCTGGTGAAAACACTGTTTCCTTTTAGGAACTCGAGCTGCGTTGAAACGCTTTGGGAACGCCCCCGGGTTGTTCATGCTCTGAATCATGTGTAAAATCTGGCCAATAGGCAAGTCGTGACGTCATCATCGGGTGACGTCACGCATACCAGTAAGTTACAAAACAGCGAAGCGATGGTAGCGGTAATAGCTTCTGTTGTTCAGGTAAGCGCTTTTTGTGTTATTCTATGCAACATGGCTAAACAAAACAGGCTTTGCATGTGTGTAGCTCCTTGCCCCCGGTTCATTACAGGAGGTGATACTGATGAGCGTTGCATTGTTTGTTTGGGAGTGGAGCATGCTCAATCAGCTCTCGAGAGAGAGAGTGTCCAAGCTGGATTTAGCTTGGCTGGATGAAAAGCAGAAGCAGCGCATCCCCAGCAAGCTGGATGCACATTTCCTGCATCCCGCTTCACACCCTCCACGCCAGGGCCTGCCGTTTTTCCCGAACTGGAAAACAGCGGGTGTCTCCCTTCATTTCCGCTCGAGGAGTCGCTGCGGGTGGGGGAGACCCGCCGCCTCTCCGGAGGTTTCGACGGCTGCAGGGCATTGCTCCAGCCGCTTTGGGTGGGTCAGAGGCTGACCTCAAGAGGTTGGTTCTCCTGTGGGATTTCCGGCCGGCCTAAGAAGTGCTGCTGGACATGTGTCCGTAGGTCCTGCGTTCGATAGAGGTAGGCTACATGATTCAGTTTTATGTCTTTTCCTCCTCCGTTCAACGGGATGTGTCCCACCGTGGTGGGATTCAGACAGGCTCTGGTCCTGGAACAGGGAGTACGCACCCTCCTGAGGAAAGAGCCCATCGAGGTGGTTCCCCCTTGGTCCAAGATTCGGGCTACTACAGCTGGTACTTTGTGGTTCCGAAGAAGGATGGCGGATCCACGCCGATCTTAGATCTTCGCTCCTTAAAGCGCTCGCTCATGAGGCTCAGGTTCAGGATGCTTACCCCTTAAGCAGGTGGTGTCTCAGATCAAGTCCGAGGACTGGTTTGTCATGATCGATCTAAGGGACGCCTATTTCCACATAGCCGTCCTTCCTGCTCACAGGAGGTTTCTGAGGTTTGCTTTCGGGGCGAGGCTTACCAATATTCATAAAGTGCATGAATGCGGCTCTAGCCCCGCTTTGGTTTCAGGGCATCCGCATTCTGAACTATATCAACGATTGGTTGGTTCTAGCTTGATCGGAGCTTCAGGCGGTCCGGCATCAAGATGTTGTTCACATGGTTAAATTGGAGAGTGGAGGCCCTTTTGAAGCAAGGGCACGGGAAATGGAGGTTCCACCCCGAGGTGGTGGAGCAGGTATGGCGGAGATTTTTCAGAGCCCAGGTAGATCTGTTTGCAACCCAGGGAACCTTGCACTGTCCCCTTTAGTTCTCTATCCCCCAGCCCCACTGGGGCTGTACGCTATGGTGCGGACATGGCCGAGGCTTTGTCTGTATGCCTTCCCTCCCGTTGCGCTGCTCCCAGGAGTTCTGGAGAGGGTCCGACAGGACGGAGTGTGTCTCCTCCTGGTGGCGCCCTGTTGGCCGTGCAGACTATGGTTTGCAGACCTGCTGTCCCTCCTCGAGGGCCCTCTTTGAGAAATTCCTCCCCGGTGGGATCTCCTCTCACAGTGCCATACTCCCTGGATCTCTCTCTTTTTCAGAAGCTAATGCTGTTACCATCGCTCTGCTGTTTTGTAGCTTCCTGGTTTGCGCGATGTCGCCCGCTGATGACATCACGACTTGCCTATTGGCCGGATTTTACACATGATTCAGAGCGTGAACAACGCAGGGGCATTCCCAAAGTGTTTCGACGCAGCGTCTTGTTTCCTCATGGAACTAGGGTTACATCCGTAACCTACAGATGTTCTCACCCATAATTAACCATTTGTATTTTAAACATTTGGTCAAATGATTCGATTTTAAATTCACATATCTGTTCTCTTCCAACAGAGGTCCCTTAAATGTGATAGAATTTTTGGCACAAAAAAACTCTCTTTTAAACCGTTTTTATTTTCTATTATTTTATTTTTTTTTCACTTTTTTCTCACTTTGTTTACCAATCCTGCTTTAGAGTGAGCTTAGGACAGCCTACCTTATTAATACCTGATATTTACACAGAATACAGAAATAAATGAAGAAATGTGGAAATATTTTATTAATAAAAAAATCTAAAAACAAATGTATAAATAATAAATATAAAAAATAATTGTAGAAATAAATAAAGAGATAAATAGATAAATTGATCAAATATAGCAATCGTTTTTTACATTTAACCACAAAAATAAAAAGAATACAGCAAACTCACTGACCTTTTCTGCCCTCTGCTGGTAAAATAACTGTTCACACATTTCCCACACATAACCAAACATAGTCAATTGAATTTTAAAGATTTCTGTGTTAAACTATTAGACTTCAAATGTTATGAGACTCGTTCTGGATTATTGCATAATTACTGCATTTACATCTTAATAGAACTGTTCAGGTAAAATCTGAGAGAGTGACAGACTTCCTGAGTTCTAAATCAGGTTTTATATTCATCAAGTGCTGACTCTGTACTACACACTGAATATCTGATTAAATTCATCCCAGGACCAAACCTTTATTAAAGCTTTTAAATCCAGCTCCGACAGGTGGATTTAAGAGCTTTAATAAAGTCACTGATATAAAGATATTTTACCTCAGAGTGATGACATCACAGACCATTTCCTCATCAATCAATCAATCAATTAATCAAATTTTATTTATAAAGCGCATTACAACCATCAAAAGCAGCACCAGGCGCTTTCCAGTAAAGCAAAAAATAGACAATAAAAAAAAAAAATTTAAAGTAAAAAATACAAAATAAATAAAATAAAATAAAAATAAAAACACAATGTACATAAAATAGCAGTTGAAACAGGGCTACGTGTTAAAAGCTAGTCTGAATAAATGAGTTTTCAACTGCAATTTTAAAAATACTCAACACAGTGACACATCGTATGTGTGCTGGAAGTGCGTTCCACAGCTTTGGTCCCTGGACAGCAAATGACCGGCCTCCAAACTTTTTAAAGTTGCATTTAGGAGCGACCAGAAAGGTATGTCCAGAGGAGCGGAGAGTTCTGGCTGGTTGGTAGACCTTTAATAATTCAGCGAGGTAAGGCGAGGCCAGACCATTGATTGCCTTGAACACAAACAGCAGGACCTTATACTCCACCCTAAACCGCACCGGAAGCCAATGAAGCGGAGGACAGGGGTGATGTGTGAGCATTTGGAGGTGTTTGTGAGAAGACGTGTACACACGTACTCATACTGTACACACTCCCAGTAGAGCAGATTAGCTGCGTCCCACCACGTTATTGCCTTGGTAGGACTATTGTTCCGACCACTGAGGACAGATTCATAAATAACCTGCCATATTTATCTCAATTTCTAACTAAACCACTCAATGCTAATGATCTTGATGAAAGGCTAACAAAATAGACACTATCCTCACTAGCACATTAGACACCATTGCCGCCTTAGATTTAAAAAGATAATAGAAAAAACATCTGCACCATGGTAAAATTGTCATACGCATGCTCTCAAGATCAGAGAGAAAATGGGAACAACTAAATTGGAGGTATTTAGAATTGCGGATAATTTTGTCCTTTTAACTTCATAAAGAAAAAAGAGAAGCACATCAAGTATATTCTACAATATGCTAAAAACAACAGACCATCTTGTGGACCAAGTTGCTCTCTGGTCTGGTAATCAGGTGCTGCTGTTCATGTGTTCTTCTGTTGATGTTCTTCTCTACTGTAGACTCACTGTTTCATCTCCATCACCTCTGCTGTATTGAACTGTATTAGGACCTGAAGGGTAAAATAAACAAGAAAAGCTCAGTTCATGAAGATACAATGATGTGTAAGTGGAGGAACCATTTCCACAGACTAGTAAAATTACAAGATCTTGAAACTTGTACCTTTCTTTTTGGTGAAGCAGTAAACCACAGCCACAATGATGTGCAGAAAGATCCCAGTCACCACAGCGAAGGGAAAGTAGGAAAGAGACTCTGGGGAGACGTCATCAATATCAATCATAAGTATACTTATTTAACACTTACACTGTTCAATTTTATATACATCTGGGAACTGAGGAGACCAGTTGCTGGATTACCTTTTTCAGATGTTTCAGACTGCGGATTTGTGTAGACTTTGGTCACCAGGCCTGGTTTTGTAGCTGAGACAAAAAAGTAAAGGACAAAAAAAAAAAATGTGTAGTTTTTGAGTTTAGTGTTCTTGCTCTATGGTAAAGCAGTAACCAGCACTAAAAGAAACATGCATTCTGTTACAGTGGTGTTTAGTACATGGTTTAGCATTTGTTTGGATTGTTGTTGTGGATGGTGAAGGTCTTTTTGGAGCCTCTGCAAGAGGAGAAATATTTATTCCATTAGAGATTAATCCAGGAATCATAATCAGATGTAAATGTGGGTCAGAACACAAACACAAATAATATATAATCATGATGAGAAATACAGATGAGTGGCAGAACATGAGCAGATGTGATTTTAACACTTTATTCATTTTCCATAAATATATAAACATATTCAAAGGCATTTTATTATACAGCAGTAGTCAAAATATTTAAACTATATTTTGGATAGACACTAGAGTCAATTTCCCATAAATTAAATATAAAAGGTTAATTTACCTCTTACTGTGAGTTTGATGCCCTTAATGCTGTTGTTGATGTTACACCTGTAATCTCCTCCATCCTCTACAGTCAGGTGTGATATAAGTAGAGAGAGATTTCCTGGAGGATGATCATTAAAGAGTTGAACTCTGTGTGTGTAGTGATTTGTCTGGTCCATTGGGAAGATTTCTTTGTGATTCCATTCTTTATAAAAGGTCCATCTGAGAGTTTGTGGTTTGGCTTGTAGTTCAGAGCAGGAGCAGGGCAGAAGAACAGATTTTCCCACAAATCCAGTCACATCCACTGTCTCATGATTCAGTGTGCAACCTGGAGAATAAACAAACATCAACATATTGCATTACTGTTACAACATCAGATTAATCTGTTATGAGATTATCACTAAAGTAACATTGTAAAAAAAAATGAGTTATTTACCTTCAACAGTGAGTCTGATGTATTTGTGTTCACTCTCTGTAAGATTACACCTGTAATATCCATCATCCTCTACAGTCAGGTGTGATATGAGCAGAGAGAGATTTCCTGAACTGTGATCATTAACCAGCTGAAATCTGCCTTTGTACTGTTCACTCTCAGGAGATATCTGTACCCATGTATTAGTCTCTTTCGCCCATGTGAGGTTCTGAGGTTTGGTGTGGAGGTCAGTGCAGGAGCAGGGCAGCAGTACTGAGTCTCCTGTGTATCCAGTGATCTGTTTTGTCTCTTCATTTCCTTCCAGCCTGCAGCCTGTAGGAACACACCAGTTAATGATCTGTTCACCATCTGCAGCAACTCTACAGAACTACAGACAACCTGTAACTCCTAAACTCACTAAAGTAGGAATGTAACTGAAGATGAAATTGTGAAGTGTATTTACTAATTTACTCTTGTTCATAAAGTTTCTCTGAAATATTTACAAATGTAAAACATTTAAAGTAAATAATATATTACTGTTTTCTGTCATAATGATGAATCTGAAAATGAAATATAATTTATTAGATTTAAGTGGTAATGACTTACATCATTAAATTCTTATTTAGATTATTGAATAGGTGAAAAAGTATTGATGTAATAGTTTCCATTACTTGTTTACTGGTTACTTCCTCTTTCATTTTTATCACATGATGCAGCAATTACGCACATGAAAACCAAATAATATCTACGTTCAAAAACACTATTTATTAATTGAGACACATGTTCATTTTGTTTCTATGCATCAAACTAGTTAAAAGACAAAAAACACACAAATTGGACTGTGAACGACTGTGAGAAAGTTCTGTGGACAGATGAGTTAAAATTTGACATCTTTGGTTCTAACAGAAGAAGATGGAGAACAGGATTGAAGATGTTAGCAGACTGCTTCACACCCACAGTCAAACGTGTGTGACTACTTGCAGATTACTTATGTGTGTAGGTCATTAAGTGATCTGGTACTAAAGTATGTAAGTTATTTGCACTGTTAATCACATTTAAATGAATATTCTGGATTTTATTTGTACAAGAGCAATCATTATGCTGAAGATATCACACTGCTGACAATGTTGCCTTCCTCCCTGGACTGCTGAACACATTGCCTCCTGCAGTGCTCGAATTGCGGGGGGAATCCAGGACCCCCATAAGGCATTAGGGACCCACATGACAAGTAAAAAAGTAGATTTAGGGGGTCCCCAAGATTATTTTAGTAAAAAAAATATTACAGTCGAACCCACTTATCTCAACCTCGGTTAACTCGCCAACCCTATTAAGTCGACGTTTTTAAAGTGGAACCGCCAAATTCTCGCTTTGTCTTAGCATTTTCTCATGGTTATGTGGATTCTTTTATGTCGCCAAACTCTAATATCTCAACCACAAGGCGGGGCAAATTTGCCACTTAACGTTGGTTATCTCGATCGGCACTGTGCAGCCGCAGAAGAACTCGTGAAAGTGGCTGAAAAATCAAGCCTTACAGATGCTTCAGGTGTAGGATACTTTTCAGAGCAGTGTGTCAGAGTGAAATGACTCGAGAATTTAATTTAAGCTTTTTGTTTTAGTGATTTTGTGAGCGATCTTTGTGTTTGCAATGTTGGAGAATATAATAAAGGTTTGTATCAAGAATAGACGGTGGTTTGTATTGTATACTGGTAAATCTCTGCTGTTAGTTGGTGCACATATGCCTTTTGTTGTTAAATGTTATGCGATGAACGGGAGGTGAAAGCCAAAGTGAAAGCAAAACAGGTTTATTGCAACACAGGGCAAAGCCAAACACTCGCCTTGAAAGTGAATATGCCGGTGGTGCGCTCTGGGAGCGCGGTCCACTAATTTCCAAACTGAAAAGAGGCAGTCTGTTTATATAATCCACGGGTGCGCTTGGTAGAAGCGCGGCGCTGAACAGCACACTGGAGAACGTGGGATGAGCAGCAAAAGCATAGAATTAACAACAGCAGTATCGGGGGGGAATCCGCAATGCGCTTTGGGAAGAAAAACGCAGCCAGTGAGAGAGTGCGGAGTCCGAGTGGGAAGGCACGTACCAGGATACGCATGAGCGATAACAACGACCGCCGTGAACCAACATATACCAACAATAACGGACTGTGAGAGTGTGGAAGGGAGGGGTTTAAAAAGGAGCTGGTGATGAGTGCTAAACGAGTCCCAGGTGTGCGCGATTGAAGCCGGGAGCTTTAGAGAAAGCGGAGGTTTGACAGCCGCCGAAGGGGGCGTGGCAGGTGGTTTCCTGACAGTTAACAAACATGTATGTACATTTTTATTGCATGCCTTCATCAAACAAATTGCGGCAATGCTGTTGAGTAAAAAACCTTCAAAAACACGTGCATGCATATTCTCATTTATTGACACACATCATGTACATAAAGAAATTTCAAGCACGTTAATATATTGCCGACATATTGGTTTTCGTTTGTCTCGATCATTGGTTATCTCTACGCTTTTTGGCGTCCCCCAGGCCGGCGACATAACCGGGTTCCACTGGAATTACACAACAACTGGGCAACCCTCTTAAGATTTGACTCAATTCGAGCACTGGCCTCCAAACACAGCTGATGATGTCACTCTGCATCCTGGTCTTTATTTAGTTATTGCATTGCTAATGTTTAAGAACTACAACTCTATCAACTCTGTCTGTCTGTCTGTCTGTCTGTCTGTCTGTCTGTCTATCTATCTATCTATCTATCTATCTATCTATCTATCTATCTATCTATCTATCTATCTATCTATCCATCCATCTATCTAAAAATAGAATAATTTATTATATACTACCATTAAACAAGGTGGGAAATGATTTTAAGAAAATGTATTTCGCTGTTCAAAGTAAAATACATTTTCTTAAAATCATTTCCCACCTTGTTTAATGGTAGTATATAATAAATTATTCTATTTTTAGATAGATAGATAGATACATCACCCCAGTGTTTTAAACATCTGTAAAATGATTGGTACAGAGTCTTGTAGTGTGTATGACAAGAAGAAACTGTAGTGAAGTGAAACAGTTCCATGATGAACATTTTCTCATGTTAATATTTATATTTGGTTTGATGGCAAACGGAAAAACTCCAAAACTCACCAAATCTCTTTAAATGTTCAGTGTTCACTTTACATTTCTGTATCATGAGGAAGTTTACAGCATGACTTTATGTGTTAAAGGCCTTAACTGATATACAGTGCAACCTCGATACTCGCAGTAGTTATGGTCTATGACCACTGTACATGTACTGTACTTTAAACTCAAGAAACATTGTAAATTACTTGTCATAAATGTTTTATTTACTACTTTAACCGATGAATACAATAAAATAGTATTTACATTTTTTTTATGTAATTTATAACTACAATTAGTAGATTTTTCTGGTTAGGCTAGTCCGGTTCCAAATGAAAAGTCGCAAACTATCGAGGTTGTGATTATTCCGGTTCCACTCAATTTATATTTAAATGGAGACAGAGAGAGAAAGAGAGAGAGAGCACGAGAGAGAGAGAGAGAGAGAGAGAGAGAGAGAGAGAGAGAGAGAACAGCAGACTCACCTTCAGTGATTTGAAGCTGTATGAGGAGGAGAAGAAAACACACCTGCATTCTTACTGAGGACCAGAACCCACACATTAATCCAAAGACTGTGTTAGAGCTGAACACACACTGCTCAACTGCTTCACCACATCTAATCATAATGAACACTTTATAGATCACATTCACACACACAGTTCACAGAGGAAGTTCAAATGTAGCAACATGGCCTTGACGACAGAATTGAGGAAGTTTCTTATGTCTTTTGCACATTAGAACTGAGTCTATTCTCTGAATACTTACATTATCAATCATCAAATGACAATAAACTATTAAACATTATTCATTTTCATGCCTTAAACAAAACAAAGCCATTTTCTTCCTTCCAAACATGCATATAAGATTGTGCATAACATAGTGATAGTAATCTCTATCACTATTTGAATTCTCAGTCTAGTGGCCTTTCATAGTTACTGCACCAATAAAGCTAATTATATTGGATTATGTAATTTTTTTATGGAGACTGTGAACAGGAATTTCAAGTTTCAAATTTAACAATAACTGTGATGACATTGTTCCTGTTGTTGTTCGTCTTCAACATTAAGTTATGTAATATATCCCTTTGCACACAGTTTGTGAAAACGTAAAAAGAAAAATAATTATAACTAGAATATGACATTTCCTGAGACACCGGGCGTGTGCCGTTTTTAGTGCCGACTGTGAGACGTGATCGTACTTTGGGAGATGAGCGTTTCGATACCTCACATGCTGTTAATGCTGTACCATCACATGACCCGGGGTCCGACTCCCCTGGCCGTACCGAGTGTTCACATGTGTCTCACTCCCATGTCGCCGACTTGTGTCATTTTAAGTTTTTGCATATTCCTGCCCACGTGACGTCATGTGGCGTCGATATGGCACTCCACTGGAGATTTCTAAGACCGTGACAAATGGTTTGTGGTGTCACACGTCCAGGTCAGAGCAAAATTTTACGATGTGGTAAGCTAATAGTTTTGCGTGGTGGGCATGGCGTCACCATTTAACTTCCCCCACTGGGCTTAGTGTTTTGACATACCACATGCCCATTTCTGAGCAGCTTCATTTTTTGCCAATTTGGGTTAAGTGTGGAGGCATGGCTTGATGTGACAACACTATATTACCCACAGTGCAACTCCCTATTCTGGGTTGAGTCTGTTGATATATCACATGTCCCCCACTATTTTGCCCCTGCCCCGCTTCCCCCATTGAGTGTGGGATAAGAGCATGTCCCATTATGCAATTCCCCCCACCGGGCAGTTTGGTTTGATGTATGTATTTTCCTATTGATTTCAATGGTGGATGATTAATTGTCCCTTACCCATTGTTCCCGGGGTTATCGATGAATGCCGGGTGTATAGGCGCAATTTGCTGCCCACCCCGGACGAGTGGATATACGAGCGTGTGGGGCAAATCCCAAACTGTGGTGGGTCAGATTCCACATTCATTTTCTATTGGGGTCGAAATGTCACAGAATTTCCATATTTCCGAGCGGGTCTGGGGTTTCAGGGGTAAAAAAAAAAAAATGTCCTTTTCATGCACCACTAACAATAAAATCTTGAGTCAAGATTAAGAATGAACTGTACAGTTTGTGCAGCATATGTAAAGTAAGGCAGTGAAAATAATAATGTAAGTGAGGCAATGAATTGATTATTTTACTGAATAAGTTCAAAGTTTAGATTCAATTCAATTCAATTCATTTTTATTTGTATAGCGCTTTTAACAATGAACATTGTCTCAAAGCAGCTTTACACAGATAATGTGGTGATTAAATGTAAATATGTTCTTTGTAAGTATGTTTGTCCCCGATGAGCAACTGTGGCAAGGAAAAACTCCCCGAGATGGCATAAGGAAGAAACCTTGAGAGGAACCAGACTCAAGAGGGAACCCATCCTCATCTGGGTTGCACCAAATGTCCATTTGAAGCATATATACAAAGTTGCGGGGTACAGTGATGATGATCAGAAGCAAACTGCACTCCCGAGTCAGTGCAGCAGACCGCCAAAACCAACTACAGTCCAATCCGTCCTCAAAAGCACCCGTTCTACTCCGGAATTATATGGAACCACCCAAGGTGTTGATGAGAGACCGTCCCAAGCTGCACAGAAGTGTGAAGATCCACGGAGGGGAGAGGGGCAGGAACAGTGGTCACTGGAGCCTCAGGAGCATGTTTAACTCGACCGAGAGAGAGAGAGAGAGAGAGAGAGAGAGAGAGAGAGAGAGAGAGAGAGAGAAGAGAGAGAGAGAGAGGGTGACGGGAAGAGAAGGATATGGATTATTAAGTGTAACTATTGGTGTATGAAAGTTAATGTCACTGTGCAGTTTGGACTCCGGCAAGACTCGCTATGGCAGCATAACTAAAAGGGAGAACCAGAAGGTAACACAGACATGAGGGATCTCTGGGATAAGAGACGACCCACCACACCACCGTCAACAAACCTGAGTGAACGTGTGAATGTGAGGGGACGACAGTATACAAATATACCAGTTCACCAAACACTCTATATCCATGTTCCCTCCAGATCTGAGCCTTTACCTAAGAAAAAAATCTACTGATAAAAGGCTTGACTAAATAAATACGTTTTCAACCTCGACTTGAACACAGAGACTGTGTCCGAGTCCCGAACACTGATTGGAAGGCTGTTCCATAACTGTGGGGCTTTATAAGAGAAAGATCTGCCCCCTGCTGTAGTCTTCATTATTTGAGGAACCAACAGATAGCCAGCACCTTTTGATCTAAGTAGGCGTGGAGGATCATACTGGTACAGAAGTTCACTCAGATACTGCGGTGCGAGACCGTTAAGTGCTTTATACGTCAGTAGTAGTATTTTAAAATCAATGCGAGATTTGATTGGGAGCCAGTGTAGACTAATTAAAACAGGGGTGATGTGGTCGTTTCCTAGATCTAGTGAGGACCCTTGCTGCTGCATTCTGGACTAACTGAAGCTTATTTATGCACTTACTCGCACACCCAGACAGTAAAGCGTTACAGTAGTCTAATCTAGAAGTAACAAAAGCATGAACTAGTTTTTCTGCATCCTGTAACGACATCATATTTCTAATTTTAGCAATATTTCTAAGGTGAAAGAAGGCGATCCTGGTGATATTGTTCACGTGAGACTCAAAGGAAAGACTCGGGTCAATAATCACACCGAGGTCTTTGACAGCAGTACACGCTGAAACAGAAACACCATCCAGAGATGCTACGTAATCGGAAAGTTTATTTTTAGCTGCATGTGGTCCTAGTAAAAGTACTTCCGTCTTATCTGAGTTGAGCAGAAGAAAGTTATTAAGCATCCACTGTCTAATGTCCTTTACACACTTCTCAACATTGTTAAGCTGATCTAGCTCATCTGGCTTTGCTGAAATATACAGCTGTGTGTCATCAGCATAGCAATGGAAGCGAATCCCATGTTTATGAATGATTTTACCAAGAGGCAGCATATATAAAGAGAAAAGCAGTGGGCCTAAGACAGATCCTTGAGGAACACCAAACTTTACCTCATAGAGTGTGGAGAACTCACCATTTACATCCACAAACTGATAGCGATCAGTCAAATAAGACCTGAGCCAAGAAAGAGCTGTTCCCTTTATTCCTACAACGTTCTCAAGTCTAGCAAGCAGTATAGTGTGATCAATGGTGTCAAAAGCTGCACTAAGGTCGAGCAAAACAAGTAAGGAGACAAAACCCTGATCAGAGGCCAATAACAGGTCATTTACCACCTTAACTAGCGCCGTCTCTGTGCTATGATGAGGCCGAAATCCTGACTGATACATTTCAAAAATGTTGTTCATAAGTAGGTGTGAGCATAACTGCTGTGCTACAACCTTTTCTAAAATTGTGGATATAAAGGGGAGATTTGATATCGGTCTGTAGTTGGACAACTGACATGGGTCAAGGTCAGGTTTCTTAATAAGGGGGTGGATAACTGCCAGTTTGAAGGATTTAGGTACATAACCAGTGCTAATGGAGGAGTTAATTATTTTTAAAACAGGTTTGATTATCTCTGGAGTTATCTGTTTAAAGAAACTAGTAGGCATGGGATCAAGAATGCAGGTTGATGGTTTTGATGAGGAGATTAATGAAATTAAGTCATTTTCATGAATAGGAGTGAAGCTTTGTAGTTGATTGTCCGTTATAATTACATTGCTGTCTACAGGGTTACTTGTAAAATAATTTGGATTTATATTAACTGTCTGGATTTCTTGCCTGATGTTTTCAATTTTATTATTAAAAAAGTTCATGAAATCATTACTACCTATTGGTGGTGTGCATGTTAGTGCAGTGCTTTTATTCCCTGTTAATTTTGCTACCGTGCTGAATAAAAATCTAGGATTATGTTTGTTATTGTCTATGAGGGTGGAGAAATATGCTGATCTAGCAGCACTAAGAGATTTTCTATAATTTAGGAGGCTCTCCTTCCATGCTATTTGAAATACTGTTAATTTTGTTTGACGCCATAGATTGCAGAAAGAGAGAGAGAGAGAGAGAGAGAGAGAGAGAGAGAGAGAGAGAGAGAGAGAGAGAGAGCACAGACATAACTTTTGTTATATGAAGCTGCATGAGGAGAAGAAAACACAGCTGCATTCTTAATGTAAACTCGAACCCACACATTAATCCAAAGAGAGAACTACAGCTAAACACACACTGACTGACTGCTGCATGTGTCTGATCATAATAAACGCTCTAAACATCTCACACTGCAAGTTTCCTCCTTTACTTTTCTCACACCTCCACAGGAAGTGCAACCAACCACAGGAAGTGCAAATTTAGCATCATGCTACTGACCATGCGAAAGTGTGTGAAATACAAAGTAGGCCAAAAGCACAATGCTGCAGAGAAACACACAAATTCCAAACACTGTAATAAAACAAGAAAATGACAAAAGACACTTAAATGAGAAATTTAATATCAAATATGGAAATAAATATAGAACCATATATAGAGTAGATTTGCTTTGTTAACGTTAAATATATGTGAAGAGGCATTTCTGTTCTCTTCCAGCAGAGGTCACTCTCACATGATGAAAACATTAAGCATTTTTATTTAATAATTCTTTTTAACATGCACCAGGTAGTTTATAGCTTCCTGGTCGTGACATCATCAGCTGGTTTTGAACAGATTACACACATCATTTAGAGCGTGGACAACGTGGAAGTGTTCTCAAAACGCTGCGATGCAGCTTGAGTTCCTGAAATGGAACCAAATTCAATCTACTGATCACTACCCCCATCTGCTGGTGAAAACACTGTTTCCTTTTAGGAACTCGAGCTGCGTTGAAACGCTTTGGGAACGCCCCCGGGTTGTTCATGCTCTGAATCATGTGTAAAATCTGGCCAATAGGCAAGTCGTGACGTCATCATCGGGTGACGTCACGCATACCAGTAAGTTACAAAACAGCGAAGCGATGGTAGCGGTAATAGCTTCTGTTGTTCAGGTAAGCGCTTTTTGTGTTATTCTATGCAACATGGCTAAACAAAACAGGCTTTGCATGTGTGTAGCTCCTTGCCCCCGGTTCATTACAGGAGGTGATACTGATGAGCGTTGCATTGTTTGTTTGGGAGTGGAGCATGCTCAATCAGCTCTCGAGAGAGAGAGTGTCCAAGCTGGATTTAGCTTGGCTGGATGAAAAGCAGAAGCAGCGCATCCCCAGCAAGCTGGATGCACATTTCCTGCATCCCGCTTCACACCCTCCACGCCAGGGCCTGCCGTTTTTCCCGAACTGGAAAACAGCGGGTGTCTCCCTTCATTTCCGCTCGAGGAGTCGCTGCGGGTGGGGGAGACCCGCCGCCTCTCCGGAGGTTTCGACGGCTGCAGGGCATTGCTCCAGCCGCTTTGGGTGGGTCAGAGGCTGACCTCAAGAGGTTGGTTCTCCTGTGGGATTTCCGGCCGGCCTAAGAAGTGCTGCTGGACATGTGTCCGTAGGTCCTGCGTTCGATAGAGGTAGGCTACATGATTCAGTTTTATGTCTTTTCCTCCTCCGTTCAACGGGATGTGTCCCACCGTGGTGGGATTCAGACAGGCTCTGGTCCTGGAACAGGGAGTACGCACCCTCCTGAGGAAAGAGCCCATCGAGGTGGTTCCCCCTTGGTCCAAGATTCGGGCTACTACAGCTGGTACTTTGTGGTTCCGAAGAAGGATGGCGGATCCACGCCGATCTTAGATCTTCGCTCCTTAAAGCGCTCGCTCATGAGGCTCAGGTTCAGGATGCTTACCCCTTAAGCAGGTGGTGTCTCAGATCAAGTCCGAGGACTGGTTTGTCATGATCGATCTAAGGGACGCCTATTTCCACATAGCCGTCCTTCCTGCTCACAGGAGGTTTCTGAGGTTTGCTTTCGGGGGCGAGGCTTACCAATATTCATAAAGTGCATGAATGCGGCTCTAGCCCCGCTTTGGTTTCAGGGCATCCGCATTCTGAACTATATCAACGATTGGTTGGTTCTAGCTTGATCGGAGCTTCAGGCGGTCCGGCATCAAGATGTTGTTCACATGGTTAAATTGGAGAGTGGAGGCCCTTTTGAAGCAAGGGCACGGGAAATGGAGGTTCCACCCCGAGGTGGTGGAGCAGGTATGGCGGAGATTTTTCAGAGCCCAGGTAGATCTGTTTGCAACCCAGGGAACCTTGCACTGTCCCCTTTAGTTCTCTATCCCCCAGCCCCACTGGGGCTGTACGCTATGGTGCGGACATGGCCGAGGCTTTGTCTGTATGCCTTCCCTCCCGTTGCGCTGCTCCCAGGAGTTCTGGAGAGGGTCCGACAGGACGGAGTGTGTCTCCTCCTGGTGGCGCCCTGTTGGCCGTGCAGACTATGGTTTGCAGACCTGCTGTCCCTCCTCGAGGGCCCTCTTTGAGAAATTCCTCCCCGGTGGGATCTCCTCTCACAGTGCCATACTCCCTGGATCTCTCTCTTTTTCAGAAGCTAATGCTGTTACCATCGCTCTGCTGTTTTGTAGCTTCCTGGTTTGCGCGATGTCGCCCGCTGATGACATCACGACTTGCCTATTGGCCGGATTTTACACATGATTCAGAGCGTGAACAACGCAGGGGCATTCCCAAAGTGTTTCGACGCAGCGTCTTGTTTCCTCATGGAACTAGGGTTACATCCGTAACCTACAGATGTTCTCACCCATAATTAACCATTTGTATTTTAAACATTTGGTCAAATGATTCGATTTTAAATTCACATATCTGTTCTCTTCCAACAGAGGTCCCTTAAATGTGATAGAATTTTTGGCACAAAAAAACTCTCTTTTAAACCGTTTTTATTTTCTATTATTTTATTTTTTTTTCACTTTTTTCTCACTTTGTTTACCAATCCTGCTTTAGAGTGAGCTTAGGACAGCCTACCTTATTAATACCTGATATTTACACAGAATACAGAAATAAATGAAGAAATGTGGAAATATTTTATTAATAAAAAAAATCTAAAAACAAATGTATAAATAATAAATATAAAAAATAATTGTAGAAATAAATAAAGAGATAAATAGATAAATTGATCAAATATAGCAATCGTTTTTTACATTTAACCACAAAAATAAAAAGAATACAGCAAACTCACTGACCTTTTCTGCCCTCTGCTGGTAAAATAACTGTTCACACATTTCCCACACATAACCAAACATAGTCAATTGAATTTTAAAGATTTCTGTGTTAAACTATTAGACTTCAAATGTTATGAGACTCGTTCTGGATTATTGCATAATTACTGCATTTACATCTTAATAGAACTGTTCAGGTAAAATCTGAGAGAGTGACAGACTTCCTGAGTTCTAAATCAGGTTTTATATTCATCAAGTGCTGACTCTGTACTACACACTGAATATCTGATTAAATTCATCCCAGGACCAAACCTTTATTAAAGCTTTTAAATCCAGCTCCGACAGGTGGATTTAAGAGCTTTAATAAAGTCACTGATATAAAGATATTTTACCTCAGAGTGATGACATCACAGACCATTTCCTCATCAATCAATCAATCAATTAATCAAATTTTATTTATAAAGCGCATTACAACCATCAAAAGCAGCACCAGGCGCTTTCCAGTAAAGCAAAAAATAGACAATAAAAAATAAAAAATTTAAAGTAAAAAATACAAAATAAATAAAATAAAATAAAAATAAAAACACAATGTACATAAAATAGCAGTTGAAACAGGGCTACGTGTTAAAAGCTAGTCTGAATAAATGAGTTTTCAACTGCAATTTTAAAAATACTCAACACAGTGACACATCGTATGTGTGCTGGAAGTGCGTTCCACAGCTTTGGTCCCTGGACAGCAAATGACCGGCCTCCAAACTTTTTAAAGTTGCATTTAGGAGCGACCAGAAAGGTATGTCCAGAGGAGCGGAGAGTTCTGGCTGGTTGGTAGACCTTTAATAATTCAGCGAGGTAAGGCGAGGCCAGACCATTGATTGCCTTGAACACAAACAGCAGGACCTTATACTCCACCCTAAACCGCACCGGAAGCCAATGAAGCGGAGGACAGGGGTGATGTGTGAGCATTTGGAGGTGTTTGTGAGAAGACGTGTACACACGTACTCATACTGTACACACTCCCAGTAGAGCAGATTAGCTGCGTCCCACCACGTTATTGCCTTGGTAGGACTATTGTTCCGACCACTGAGGACAGATTCATAAATAACCTGCCATATTTATCTCAATTTCTAACTAAACCACTCAATGCTAATGATCTTGATGAAAGGCTAACAAAATAGACACTATCCTCACTAGCACATTAGACACCATTGCCGCCTTAGATTTAAAAAGATAATAGAAAAAACATCTGCACCATGGTAAAATTGTCATACGCATGCTCTCAAGAGATCTGGAGAGAAAATGGGGAACAACTAAATTGGAGGTATTTAGAATTGCGGATAATTTTGTCCTTTTAACTTCATAAAGAAAAAAAGAGAAGCACATCAAGTATATTCTACAATATGCTAAAAACAACAGACCATCTTGTGGACCAAGTTGCTCTCTGGTCTGGTAATCAGGTGCTGCTGTTCATGTGTTCTTCTGTTGATGTTCTTCTCTACTGTAGACTCACTGTTTCATCTCCATCACCTCTGCTGTATTGAACTGTATTAGGACCTGAAGGGTAAAATAAACAAGAAAAGCTCAGTTCATGAAGATACAATGATGTGTAAGTGGAGGAACCATTTCCACAGACTAGTAAAATTACAAGATCTTGAAACTTGTACCTTTCTTTTTGGTGAAGCAGTAAACCACAGCCACAATGATGTGCAGAAAGATCCCAGTCACCACAGCGAAGGGAAAGTAGGAAAGAGACTCTGGGGAGACGTCATCAATATCAATCATAAGATTACTTTATTTTAACACTTACACTGTTCAATTTTATATACATCTGGGAACTGAGGAGACCAGTTGCTGGATTACCTTTTTCAGATGTTTCAGACTGCGGATTTGTGTAGACTTTGGTCACCAGGCCTGGTTTTGTAGCTGAGACAAAAAAGTAAAGGACAAAAAAAAAAAATGTGTAGTTTTTGAGTTTAGTGTTCTTGCTCTATGGTAAAGCAGTAACCAGCACTAAAAGAAACATGCATTCTGTTACAGTGGTGTTTAGTACATGGTTTAGCATTTGTTTGGATTGTTGTTGTGGATGGTGAAGGTCTTTTTGGAGCCTCTGCAAGAGGAGAAATATTTATTCCATTAGAGATTAATCCAGGAATCATAATCAGATGTAAATGTGGGTCAGAACACAAACACAAATAATATATAATCATGATGAGAAATACAGATGAGTGGCAGAACATGAGCAGATGTGATTTTAACACTTTATTCATTTTCCATAAATATATAAACATATTCAAAGGCATTTTATTATACAGCAGTAGTCAAAATATTTAAACTATATTTTGGATAGACACTAGAGTCAATTTCCCATAAATTAAATATAAAAGGTTAATTTACCTCTTACTGTGAGTTTGATGCCCTTAATGCTGTTGTTGATGTTACACCTGTAATCTCCTCCATCCTCTACAGTCAGGTGTGATATAAGTAGAGAGAGATTTCCTGGAGGATGATCATTAAAGAGTTGAACTCTGTGTGTGTAGTGATTTGTCTGGTCCTTTGGGAAGATTTCTTTGTGATTCCATTCTTTATAAAAGGTCCATCTGAGAGTTTGTGGTTTGGCTTGTAGTTCAGAGCAGGAGCAGGGCAGAAGAACAGATTTTCCCACAAATCCAGTCACATCCACTGTCTCATGATTCAGTGTGCAACCTGGAGAATAAACAAACATCAACATATTGCATTACTGTTACAACATCAGATTAATCTGTTATGAGATTATCACTAAAGTAACATTGTAAAAAAAAATGAGTTATTTACCTTCAACAGTGAGTCTGATGTATTTGTGTTCACTCTCTGTAAGATTACACCTGTAATATCCTTCATCCTCTACAGTCAGGTGTGATATGAGCAGAGAGAGATTTCCTGAACTGTGATCATTAACCAGCTGAAATCTGCCTTTGTACTGTTCACTCTCAGGAGATATCTGTACCCATGTATTAGTCTCTTTCGCCCATGTGAAGTTCTGAGGTTTGGTGTGGAGGTCAGTGCAGGAGCAGGGCAGCAGTACTGAGTCTCCTGTGTATCCAGTGATCTGTTTTGTCTCTTCATTTCCTTCCAGCCTGCAGCCTGTAGGAACACACCAGTTAATGATCTGTTCACCATCTGCAGCAACTCTACAGAACTACAGACAACCTGTAACTCCTAAACTCACTAAAGTAGGAATGTAACTGAAGATGAAATTGTGAAGTGTATTTACTAATTTACTCTTGTTCATAAAGTTTCTCTGAAATATTTACAAATGTAAAACATTTAAAGTAAATAATATATTACTGTTTTCTGTCATAATGATGAATCTAAAAATGAAATATAATTTATTAGATTTAAGTGGTAATGACTTACATCATTAAATTCTTATTTAGATTATTGAATAGGTGAAAAAGTGAGAAAACAAGAGAAAGAAAGAGAGAGAGAGAGAGAGAGAGAGAGAGAGAGAGAGAGAGAGAGAGAGAGAGAGAGAGAACAGCAAACTGACCTTCATGAAGTGGAAGAGAAGAAGGAGATAAAAACACCAGCATTTTTATAACTCACTGTCTACAATTCAGGAATGTTCATAAGAAACTACACACTGTGTTCAAAAGTGGTCCCACTATTGCTCTTCAATACACACATGCCTGCACACACACACACACACACACACACACACACACACACACACACACACACACACACACACACACACACCACAAGTATTGATGTAATAGTTTCCATTACTTGTTTACTGGTTACTTCCTCTTTCATTTTTATCACATGATGCAGCAATTACGCACTTGAAAACCAAATAATATCTACGTTCAAAAACACTATTTATTAATTGAGACACATGTTCATTTTGTTTCTATGCATCAAACTAGTTAAAAGACAAAAAACACACAAATTGGACTGTGAATGACTGTGAGAAAGTTCTGTGGACAGATGAGTTAAAATTTGACATCTTTGGTTCTAACAGAAGAAGATGGAGAACAGGATTGAAGATGTTAGCAGACTGCTTCACACCCACAGTCAAACGTGTGTGACTACTTGCAGATTACTTATGTGTGTAGGTCATTAAGTGATCTGGTACTAAAGTATGTAAGTTATTTGCACTGTTAATCACATTTAAATGAATATTCTGGATTTTATTTGTACAAGAGCAATCATTATGCTGAAGATATCACACTGCTGACAATGTTGCCTTCCTCCCTGGACTGCTGAACACATTGCCTCCTGCAGTGCTCGAATTGCGGGGGGGAATCCAGGACCCCCCATAAGGCATTAGGGACCCACATGACAAGTAAAAAAGTAGATTTAGGGGGTCCCCCAAGATTATTTTAGTAAAAAAAATATTACAGTCGAACCCACTTATCTCAACCTCGGTTAACTCGCCAACCCTATTAAGTCGACGTTTTTAAAGTGGAACCGCCAAATTCTCGCTTTGTCTTAGCATTTTCTCATGGTTATGTGGATTCTTTTATGTCGCCAAACTCTAATATCTCAACCACAAGGCGGGGCAAATTTGCCACTTAACGTTGGTTATCTCGATCGGCACTGTGCAGCCGCAGAAGAACTCGTGAAAGTGGCTGAAAAATCAAGCCTTACAGATGCTTCAGGTGTAGGATACTTTTCAGAGCAGTGTGTCAGAGTGAAATGACTCGAGAATTTAATTTAAGCTTTTTGTTTTAGTGATTTTGTGAGCGATCTTTGTGTTTGCAATGTTGGAGAATATAATAAAGGTTTGTATCAAGAATAGACGGTGGTTTGTATTGTATACTGGTAAATCTCTGCTGTTAGTTGGTGCACATATGCCTTTTGTTGTTAAATGTTATGCGATGAACGGGAGGTGAAAGCCAAAGTGAAAGCAAAACAGGTTTATTGCAACACAGGGCAAAGCCAAACACTCGCCTTGAAAGTGAATATGCCGGTGGTGCGCTCTGGGAGCGCGGTCCACTAATTTCCAAACTGAAAAGAGGCAGTCTGTTTATATAATCCACGGGTGCGCTTGGTAGAAGCGCGGCGCTGAACAGCACACTGGAGAACGTGGGATGAGCAGCAAAAGCATAGAATTAACAACAGCAGTATCGGGGGGGAATCCGCAATGCGCTTTGGGAAGAAAAACGCAGCCAGTGAGAGAGTGCGGAGTCCGAGTGGGAAGGCACGTACCAGGATACGCATGAGCGATAACAACGACCGCCGTGAACCAACATATACCAACAATAACGGACTGTGAGAGTGTGGAAGGGAGGGGTTTAAAAAGGAGCTGGTGATGAGTGCTAAACGAGTCCCAGGTGTGCGCGATTGAAGCCGGGAGCTTTAGAGAAAGCGGAGGTTTGACAGCCGCCGAAGGGGGCGTGGCAGGTGGTTTCCTGACAGTTAACAAACATGTATGTACATTTTTATTGCATGCCTTCATCAAACAAATTGCGGCAATGCTGTTGTTTTAAAAAACATTCAAAAACACGTGCGTGCATATTCTCATTTATTGACGCACATCATGTACATAAAGAAATTTCAAGCACGTTAATATATTGCCGACATATTGGTTTTCGTTTGTCTCGATCATTGGTTATCTCTACGCTTTTTGGCGTCCCCCAGGCCGGCGACATAACCGGGTTCCACTGGAATTACACAACAACTGGGCAACCCTCTTAAGATTTGACTCAATTCGAGCACTGGCCTCCAAACACAGCTGATGATGTCACTCTGCATCCTGGTCTTTATTTAGATATTGCATTGCTAATGTTTAAGAACTACAACTCTATCAACTCTGTCTGTCTGTCTGTCTGTCTGTCTGTCTGTCTATCTATCTAAAAATAGAATCATTTATTATATACTACCATTAAACAAGGTGGGAAATGATTTTAAGAAAATTTATTTTACTTTGAACAGTGAAACTCTTGTTTCAAAAACACACCACAAAAGCCCAAGAAATCAATGGTGTGAACAAACCACATGAGTAAGCAGTGTAGTGACGTCCTCCCCACATCCTGTTAACAGTGTACACACCCCAGTGTTTTAAACATCTGTAAAATGATTGGTACAGAGTCTTGTAGTGTGTATGACAAGAAGAAACTGTAGTGAAGTGAAACAGTTCCATGATGAACATTTTCTCATGTTAATATTTATATTTGGTATATTTTGGTGTTCACTTTACATTTCTGTATCATGAGGAAGTTTACAGCATGACTTTATGTGTTAAAGGCCTTAACTGATATACAGTGCAACCTCGATACTCGCAGTAGTTACGTTCTATGACCACTGTACATGTACTGTACTTTAAATAATTTTTTTTATGGAGACTCCAAACAGATATTTCACTTAAAACAAGTTTCAAATTTAACAATAACTGTGATGACATTGTTCCTGTTGTTGTTCGTCTTCAACATTAAGCTGTGTAATATCCCTCTTCACACAGTATAATATTATATTATTATAGACACTTCAGAACCAGAAACAGCATCATTGCCTAATATCATGGGTTGCATGTACATGGAATTTGTCATGGTGTTCTGGAGCTATAAAATATATAAAAAAAAAAAAAAAAAACGTGAAAAGAGAAATAATTATACCTAGAATGTGACATTTTCTGAAGCACTGGGTGTGAACATCGGCACCAGGCGTGTGTCGTTTTTAGTGCCGACTGCGAGACGCTATCGTACTTTGGGGACGAGCGTTTCGATACTTCACATGCTGTTAATGCTGTACCATCACATGCCCTTGGGTCCGACTCCCCTGGCCGTGCCGAGTGTTCACATGTGTCTCACTCCATGTTGCCGGACTTGTGTCATTTCAAGTTTTTGCATATTACTGGCCATGTGACATCATGTGGCGTCGATATCAAGTCAAGTCAAATCAAGTCAAGAAGCTTTTATTGTCATTTCAACCATATATAGCTGATGCAGTACACAGTGAAATGAAACAACGTTCCTCCTGAACCCAGGTGCTACAGAAGTCACAGAACAGAAGAACACAAGGCCAAGAACTAAGATCCTCGCCACATAAAGTGCATGTGTGCAACTGGTGCAAACAGTGCAAAAGACAACACAAGACAGTGCAAGACAACACAGGACAGTGCAGGACAATACACAACACACAAAATATAAAAATAAAAACAGCAATAGCTCCGCCAGTAAAACCTGTTGTGACAGAATAAGGTGCACAGTAGCAGAAAAATGTAAACAGAGAAATGTAAACAGAATTGTGCAATTCTGCAATAGCAGCAATCAAAATAAAGTGAACAGTGACCAAAGGATTTGGACAGAATATTGTGCAAAAAGAGCAAGTCCCGGAAGATCAGCAACAAACGGCATGTAAACATTTTGCGATAATGAAGGTGTGAATGATGCTGAAGCCTGGGTGTGCGAAGTGCATGTGTGTTGAGTCCGGTTGTACAGATCAGTTACACAGTTGTGTGTAAGTGTGTGTGTAAGTGTGTATGTGTGTGAGAGAGAGTTCAGTTCAGATGTTTGCTGAGGAGCCTGATGGCTTGCGGGAAAAAACTGTTGCACAGTCTTGATGTGACAGCCCGAATGCTTCGGAACCGTTTCCCCGATGGTAGGAGGGTGAAGTATGTGTGTGACGGGTGTGTGTGGTCATCCACAATGCTGTGTGCTTTGCGGATGCAGCGTGTGGTGTAAATGTCCATGATAGAGGGGAGAGAGACTCCGATGATCTTTTCAGCTGTCCTCACTATCCTCTGTAGGGTCTTGCGATCCGAGACGGTGCAGTTCCCAAACCAGGCAGTGATGCAGCTGCTCAAGATGCTCTTGATGGTCCCTCTGTAGAACATGGTCAGGATGGGGGGAGGGAGATGAGCTTTCCTCAGCCTTCTCAAGAAGTAGAGATGCTGCTGGGCTTTCTTGGTGATGGAGCTGGTGTTAAGTGACCAGGTGAGGTTGTCCGCCAGATAAACACCAAGGAATTTGGTGCTCTTGACGATCTCCACTGAAGATCCATCGATGATCAGTGGAGAATGGTCACTCTGTGTTCTCCTGAAGTCAACAATCATCTCTTTGGTTTTGTCCACGTTCAGAGACAGGTTGTTGGCTCCACACCAGGCTGTTAACCGTTGCACCTCCTCTCTGTATGCTGACTCGTCGTTCTTGCTACACCCCGGTCGTGTCATCTGCGAACTTGATGATATGATTCGAGCTGTGCGTTGGTGCACAGTCATGAGTCAGCAGAGTGAACAGCAGTGGACTGAGCACACAGCCCTGAGGGGCTCCAGTGCTCAGTGTGGTGGTGCTGGAGATGCTGTTCCCGATCCGTACTGACTGAGGTCTCTCAGTCAGGAAGTCCAGGATCCAGTTGCAGAGGGAGATGTTCAGGCCCAGTAGGCTCAGCTTCTCGATCAGGTGCTGAGGAATAATTGTGTTGAATGCTGAACTGAAGTCTATGAACAGCATCCTTACATAAGAGTCCTTGTTATCCAGATGGGTGAGGGCCAGATGGAGGGTTGTGGAGATGGCATCGTCCATAGAGCGGTTTGGACGATACGCAAACTGCATGGGGTCCAGTGCGGGTGGGAGCTGGGTCTTTATGTGCCTCATGACAAGCCTCTCGAAGCACTTCATCATGATGGGTGTGAGTGCAACGGGACGATAGTCATTGAGGCAGGAGACAGAAGACTTATTCGGCACAGGAATGATGGAAATGGATGGAAATGGATGGATATGGCACTCCACTGGAGATTCCTAAGGCCGTGCCAAACGGTTTGTGGTGTCACACGTCCAGGTCAGAGCAAAATTTAGCAATGTGGTAAGCTAATAGTTTTGCGTGGTGAGCATGGACTAAGATGTCACCATGTAACTTCCCCCACTGGGCTTAGTGTTTTGACATATCACATGCCCATTTCTGAGCAGCTTCATTGTTTGCCAATTTGGGCTAATTGTGGGGGCGTGGCTTGATGGGACATTAGTATATTACCCACACTGCAACTCCCTACTCTGGGCTGAGTCTGTTAATATATCACATGTCCCCCTCGGATTCCCCATTTATTTTCTTTGGGGGCCGAAATGTCCCGGAATTTCCGAGCGGGTCTGGTGTTCAAGGGGTATACGGTTGTGACCCACTCACCGAGATATGATACGTGTTTTCTGCCCCATTAATTTTATATGTGAAACAATTTGCACTTTTTGGTCATGTGATCGAAAACAGCTGAGGCAAATCCTCAGAAAAGTAATAGCACACCTCCCCTGACCAGACCACACATTTTGGGGTATCATTCAAGGTGTTGTTCAAGGTGTTGGGGCAAAAACTGCAGGACGAGTTACAAGAAAATTTCTCCTTTTCATTCACCACTAATAATAAAATCTTGAGTAAAGATTAAGACAGAGAGAGAGAGAGAGAGAGAGAGAGAGAGAGAGAGAGAGAGAGAGAGAGAGTGAAAGAGAGCACAGACTCACCTTTTGTTATATGAAGCTGTATGAGGAGGAGAAGAAAACACAGCTGCATTCTTACTGTGGTCCAGAACCAACACATTAATCCAAAGAGAAAACTACAGCTAAACACACACTGACTGACTGCTGCATGTGTCTGATCATAATGAACGCTCTAAACATCTCACACTGCAAGTTTCCTCCTTTACTTTTCTCACACCTCCACAGGAAGTGCTACCAACCACAGGAAGTGTAAACTTAGCATCATGCTACTGACCATGCGAAAGTGTGTGAATACAAATTAGGCCAAAAGCACAATGCTGCAGAGAAACACACAAATCCCAAACACTGTAATAAAACAAGGAAATGACAAAAGACAATTAAATGAGACATTTAATATCAAATATGGAAATAAATAGAATTAAATAAAGACATTTGCTTAGTTACATTTAAATATATGTGATGAGGCATTTTTGTTCTCTTCCAGCAGAGGTCACTCTGACATGATGGAACCATTACGCCTTTTTATTTAATAATTATTTCAAACTGGCATCTGGTATTGGACAAATTAAACACGTGATTCAGAGCGTGGACAATGCGGAAGTGTTCTCAAAGCGTTGTGATGCAGCTTGATTTCCTGAAAGGGAACCAAATTTAACCTACTGATCAATACCGCCCTCTGCTGGTGAAAACACTGTTCTCACCCATAATTAACCATTTATATTAAAAAAATTTTTTGTCAAACTATCAGATTTAAATGCACATTTCTGTTCTCTTCCAACAGAGGTCCCTTTAACATGATGGAATTTTCGGCATAAAATAAACTCAGACAAATAATAAACCTTTAAACCATTTATTTTTTTATAATTATCTCTAACTGTTGTCAGGTATTTGTCCTCAGTTTCTATTTTTTTTCACTTTTTTTACTAAACCTACTTTAGAGTGAGCTTAGGACAGCCTACATTATTAATACATGATATGTACACAAAATACAGAACACAGAAATAAAGAAAGAAATATGGAAATATTTAAAGAATAAAAAAAATCCCAAAACAAATATATGTATAAATAATAAATATAAAAAAATAATGTAGGAAAAAATAAAGAGATAGATAGACAAATTAATAATTTTTTCTTTTTGAATTTATTTACACATACTTATTCATGTATAAAAAAAAAAGAAAAAAAAAAAAAAAAAAAAAAAAAAAAAAAAAATATATATATATATATATATATATATATATATATATATATATATATATATATATATATATATATATATATATACAAAAACACACAAAAACAAAAAACAAACATGAGTCAATTGAATTTTAAACATTTCAGTGTTAAACTATTAGAATTCAAATGTTATGAGACTTGTTCTGGATTATTGCATAATTAGTGCATTTGCAGCTTAATAGAACTGTTCAGGTAAAATCTGAGAGGGTAACAAACTTCCTGAGTTCCAAATCAGGTTTTATATTCATCAAGTGCTGACTCTGTACTACACACTGAATATCTGATCAAATTCATCCCAGGACCAAACCTTTATTAAAGCTCTTAAATCACCCTGTCTAAGTTGAGAGGAAGAAACACTCCAACTGTTCAGAAGAAGTTTTTAAAAGCTTTATTCTTCATCATTTGCTCTCTGCTTGTTAAATTGATGTTAACTATAAAAGGCTATTGATTTATCTTGTTTCCTCCAGCTGCAATCATTCTGCAAGTTGTAAATTGAAAGATCAAACAAGTCCATTAGAGTAATAGTATTTTATCCAGGAACACCAAAAACAGACATATAATAATAATCTTGATGTACTCTGTCTCACTGAAACCTGTCAAGGTGTAGAGGTTTGGAGTCTTAACTGGGTTTGTTGTTTTAGTAAAATGGTTTTCATCCTCCATATGTGAAATGTCTCTCTCTCTTTAATGTCACGTGTTGTTATATTGCGTTTTTGTACAGTATTGATGGTTTCTATAATTGTGACGTGATTGTGGTGGTATTAAGAGGTGGATTAAGTCGGGTACGTCCCCACTGAAGGCCCAGGTACCAAAAGCACAGCCCGCCACTGACATCTTCATATCGACAGTATGTCTGTCTCTTTATCTGTCTCTGTATGTCTCTGTCTCAAATTCATGTCTTTTTTGGTCTTTCTTCCCATGTATTTATCTGTCTGTTTCTCTCTATCTACTACTGTCTTTCTGATTCCATATGTTTGTTAATACCTGTATCACTGCTTTCATGTTTTTCTTTTTATGTTTACTAGTGACTGTCCATCTCCATTTGTCTCTGTCTCAATGCATGACTCTATTAATAAATAGTGAAGAGGAAAAAAGGATAATGTTTTTCAGCAGAGAGAAGGAGAGCTTGTCTACAAAACATTGCACAGGACGTTTGCACTTTATCAATTTTTTTTATCTTATTATAATAAACACATTCAGAACAGTTTTAACACCAACATTTAACAGTTTTGTCTAATTTGTGACACAGTGACAAGTTTTTTTTTAATAATATTTATTGAATGAGTTAAACATTCTGAAAAAAGAATTTACACTCATGTGGTACTCAGTAATATGACAAGCTGCGAATATTTTGTCCTTTTAACTACATAAAGAAAAAAGAGAATGATATCAAATAGTTTCTACAATATGGTAAGAACATCAGAAAGCAAAGCTTCATCTTGTGGACCAAGTTGCTCGCTGGTCTGGTAATCAGGTGCTGCTGTTACATGTGTTCTTCTGTTGATGTTCTTCTCTACTGTAGGCTCACTGTTCCATCTCCATCACCTCTGCTGTATTGTACTGTATTAGGACCTTGAGGGTAAAATAAACAAGAAAAGCTCAGTTCATGAAGATACAATGATGTGTAAGTGGATGAACCATTTCCACAAACTAGTAAAATTACAAGACCTTGAAACTTGTACCTTTGTTTTTGGTGGGGCAGTAAACCACAGCCACAATGATGTGCAGAAAGATCACAGTCACCACAGCGAAGGGGAAGTAGGGAAGAGACTCTGGAAAGACGTCATCAATATCAGTCATAACATTACTTTATTTAAACATTTACACTGTGCAATTTTATATACATCTGGGAACTGAGGAGACGAGTTGCTGGACTTTGGTTGGAGGAATGTTGTCCTATTAATGTCTAAAATAGTATTCTAGCTTCTCAACAGTCCTGGGTCTCCTTTGTCATTTCTTTTTTGTTTGTTTTATAATGTATAAGTTCAGCACCCAGACTCTTTTCTACAAATCCATGCTGATGTAAAGGTTGCACTATGCAGTTTAGGAACAGTGTAGATTTTGAGTTTACTGTATGAGATTTGCTCTATGGTGATGCATTAACCTGCACAAAAAAATCCAAAACAGACTTTCTGTTAGAGTGGTGTTTAGTACCTGGTTTGGAAGTTGTCGGGATCGTTGTTGTGGATAGAGATGGTCTTTTTATGTCTTCTGCAATGAGAGACATTAAATTCATTATTAATAAATCCAGGAATCATCGTCAGATGATTTTTAAAATGAGCTTTAAAACAGAGAAAACGGCACAATTTCTTGAAACCTTGTTAAAACTCGGCGTGAATTCTTGTTTGACAAATTTGGATGTTTTACATACGTGCAGTTGATCTCAAATTAAGGTTTATACACTAAAAAATAAGAATGGAAGAAAATGCTCGCTAGTTCCAATAAGTGTTTCATTGTCATACAATGGGTACACATTTTTGAATACTTCCACAATTCTATAAAACATCTGGATCATTTTTTGGATATTTGGAAGTCATTTCATTGTCTGGAATTATTAATCAAACACAAAACACCAAAAATTAAGATTTATCAGTCATTACCTATTTCAGATGTTTCAGACTGCAGATTTTTGTAGCCTTTGGTCACCAGGCCTGGTTTCGTAGCTGAGACAAAAAGTGAAGGACAGAAATAAGTAGTTGAGTTTAGTCTTTAACTTGCTCTATGGTCAAGCAGTTAACAGCAAAAAAAACAGACTTCCTGTTGCAGTGGTGTTTAGTACCTGGTTTAGCAGTGGTTTGGATTGTTGTGGTGGATGGTGAAGGTCTTTGTGGAGCCCCTACAAGGGGAGAAATATTTTAACAATTGGATATTAATCCAGTAATCATAATCAGATTTGAATGTGGGTCAGAACACAAACACAAATAATATACAATCATAATCACAAATACAGATGAGGGGCAGAACATGAAACAGAACCTTTACAGATGTGATTTTTACACTTTATTAACACTATATTTTTCCATTAATATAAAGACACTAAATTCGATTAAAAGCAGTAGTAAAAAATATTGTTTTAGATAGAAGCTAGAGTCAATTTCTCAAAGATTTTATACAAGAGGTTGTTTTACCTCTTACTGTGAGATGGATGTCCTTAATGATATCAAGGACCCAACACATGTAAACTCCTCCATCCTCTACAGTCAGGTGTGATATGAGTAGAGAGAGATTTCCTGGAGGATGATCATTAAAGAGCTGAACTCTGTGTGTGTAGCGATTTGTCTGATCCTTTGGGAAGATTTCTATGTAATTATATTCTTTGTAAATGGTCCATTTGAGAGTTTGTGGTTTGTCTTGTAGATTAGAGCAGGAGCAGGGCAGAAGAACAGAATGTCCCACATATCCAGTCACATCCACTGTCTCACGATTCAGTGTGCAACCTGGAGAATAAACAAACATCAACATATTGCATTACTGTTACAACATCAGATTAGTCTGTCATGAGATTATCACTGAAGTAACATTGTGAATAAAAATGAGTTATTTACCTTCAACAGTGAGTCTGATGACTCTGTATTTACTCTCTGTTCTACACCTGTAATATCCATCATCCTCTACAGTCAGGTGTGATATGAGCAGAGAGAGATTTCCTGAACTGTGATTGTTAACCAGCTGAAATCTGCCTTTGTTCTCCTCACTCTGAGTAGATATCTGTACCCAATCATCAATGTATTTCTCCCATGTGAATATCTGAGGTTTGGTGTGGAGGTCAGTGCAGGAGCAGGGCAGCAGTACTGAGTCTCCTGTGTATGCAGTGATCTCTTTTGTCATCTTTCTATTTCCTTCCAGCCTGCAGCCTGTAGGAACACTCTAGTTAATGATCTGTTCAGAACTCTAGAGAACTACAGACAACCTGTAATTTCTAAACTTAATAAAGTATCTGAAAATAAAGTATCTGAAAAACATGCTCTAAATTATAATAAATACAGTAAAAATCAGTATCTGAAGTCGAACATTTATTCATTTACTCTTGTTTATAAAGTTTGTCCGAAATATTCACAAATGTAAAACAAAAAATGTGAGAGAACAAGAAAGAGAGAGAGAGAGAGAGAGAGAGAGAGAGAGTTGGGACCTTCGGTGAAGTGGAGGAGAAGAAGCAAATGAAATGACATCAGCATATTTAATAGCTCAGTGTCTACAATTCATTAATGATAATAAGAAACTACAAATTGTGTTGAAATGATGAAGCAAATAGACACATGTAAACCAAATAATATACACTTTATTGCCAAAAATACTGGGTCACCTGGTCATAAGTATGGTATGTGATCTTTGAGCATTGCATTCCACATTTAGTCCCAAGTGCTCTTATAATTCCCTCCACTTTTCCTGGAAGAGGTTCCACTAGATTTTGAAGTGTGCTAATAGATATTTATGTTCATCAGCCACACGTGTATTATGAAAGCCAGGTACTGATGTAGGTGAAGTAACCTGGGGTGCAGTCAGCATTCACCATTAAAGTTCTTCACGCTAAGCACAGGGGCAACACAAGGGTGTGTGCTGAGCCCACTGCTCTTTACCCTGTTGACCCATGATTGTGTACCCAGTTACAGCACCAACCACATCATCAAGTTTGCAGACGACATGACTGTAGTGGGCCTCACCACCAACAACAATGAGGCCAACTACAGGAACGAGGTGAGCCGACTGATCCAGTGGACTAACAACAGCAATCTCTTCCTCAACACGGGGAAGACCAAAGAAGTTGTCATCAATTTCAAAAGAGGACCTCCACTAACCATCAATGTTGCCACAGTGGAGAATGTGAGCAGCACCAAGTTCCTGGGAGTGCATATCTCTGAGGACCTCACCTGGATGACAAACACCACATCACTGACCAAGAAAGCTCAGTCACGCCTCTACTTCCTCCGGCAAACTGAGCAAAGCACGAGTCCCACCTCCCATCATGTGCTCCTTATACCTGGGTGCCATTGGGAGCATCCTCACAAGCTGCATAACCGTGCGGTACAGAGGCTGTACTGTCTCCTGTCGAAAGACTCTGCAATGCATAATGAATGCAGCCAGCAAGATCACTGGTGTCTCTCTGCCCTCCCATATGGACATCTTCCACACCCACCTCACTAGCAGAGCCATCAGCATAGCTCCTGATAGCTCACACCCGTCGAACATCCACTTCAGCCTCCTGCCTTCAGGGAGAAGGTACCGGAGCCTCCAGCACCACAAGACTTCCAAACACACTGTTGCACTTTACAGATTAGTCTTTTTTATACTACTGTCATACTGCTGCTATCTGTCCTGCACCTTACAAATGCTTTATACTCAGAAATTATACTTTATACTATTATTACTATTAAATGATAATTATAATAATTTATAATATATTACTATTATGAAAGGCGGGAAATGATTATTACAAAATGTTTTTTTTTTCTCTGAATAGTGAAACACTTGTTTTAAAAACACACCTTTAAAAAAGCCCAAGCAACTGATGGTGTGAACAAACCACATGAGTAAGCAGTTTAGTGACATCCTTCCCCATCCTGTTAACAGTGTACACACCCCAGTGTTTTAAACATCTGTAAAATTATTTGAACGGAGTCTTGTACTATAAGCGAAACTGTAAGAACCACGAAGAGTAACAGAGAATGAAAGAGCTTGAGAAGAAACTGTAGTGGAGTGAAACAGTCCCATGATGAACATTTTGTCATGTTTATATTTATATATGTTTGATGGCAAACAGAAAACAGCAGACTCACCTTCAGTGATTTGAAGCTGTATGAGGAGGAGAAGAAAACACACCTGCATTCTTACTGAGGACCCGAACCCACACATTAATCTAAAAACTGTATTAGAGCTGAACACACACTAACCAACTGCTTCACCATGTCTGATCATTATGAACACACCTTATCGATCAAATCCACGCACTCACACAGGAAGTGCCAATTTTAGCATCATGGCCTTAACCACAGAATTGAGAAAGTTACTTATGTCTTTTGCACATTAGAACTGAATCTATTCTCTGAATATTTACATTATCAATCATCTAATGGCAATAAACTATTAAACATTATTCTTTTTCAAGCCTCAAACAACACAAAGCACTTTTCTTCCTTGCAAACATGCATATAAGATCGTGCATGACATAGTAACAGTAATCTGCAGTCTACTGCATCACTGATCTGATTTCTCAGTAAAGTGGCCTTTCATGGTTACTGCAACAATACACCCTATTATACACTATATTGCTGAAAGCATTGGGTCACCTGACCTTTCTGCTATATGTGTTTATTTTCCAAACTGCTACTGCAAAGCTGCAGGCATTCAATTGTACAGAAGGTCTTTAGAAGAGCTAAAATCAAACTGTGTATTCACTTGAACTTGAAAGCCCAAACCTGTTCCATCATGGCAATGCATGCTTCACATGCTTTATAGAGGAACATTGTCTCTAGGTCACGTATGTAACCCTAGTTTCCTGAGAAAACGATACGCTGCGTCAAAATGCTTTAGGAACACGACCGATTGTTCACGCTCTGAAATAATGTGTGTACTCAGTCAAAAATTGGACGCTGGCCAAGGTGACATCACGACCAGGGACTATAAAATGCACATGGACTGAAGCCGGTGCTAGCTTCTGTAAATGAGAAGGAAGCGCTGCTGGGACGTCGGAAGTGTGGCTTAGAGGCACAGCACCTCGTTTCCTAAGGGAACTAGGGTTACATACGTATCCTAAAGACGTTCCCTTTCAGGAACTCGAGCTGCTTCAAAACAATTTGGGAACGAGTGTCTAAATATGCCGGACTGACCATTCTCTGACTAGTGTGTATGTCTAAGCACAGCTAATGGAGGACAGAAGGGCTAGGAGTGGCACTGCGGTCCAGCTTATAGGACCGCATGAAGGTCAGTGGAATGGACCAACCTGTAGCATTTCAAATGTCTTGAAGGGGTACTCCAGAGGACCAAGCTTTTGAGGCAGCCACACTTGGGTGAGGTGAGCTCTGACCCCGAAAGGAGCGGGGAGACCAGAGGACTCATATGATGATCCATCTGCTGAGTGATTCAATGATCCATCTGCACGGTGTCTGCTTATTAGCAGGGAGGCCTCTCCTGGGAGGGTCGTAGCAGACAAGCAGCTGATTAGTTTTCCTCTAAGGACCCATCCTGTGGACATAAGTGTCCAGTGCATGTACCGGACACAGCCGGTTCAATTATTAATGGTCTGGGGCCTGCAACAGAGGACGTGGGTTGTGGGTTGTGGGTTGTGGGACGACCTAGGGTACCTTGGTAATGTAACCCATTCGGGGGTGCAGGAAGGCACTGGCCATACCTGGAATGAACTTCAGGAAAGAGATCCCACAGAAAGGGCGTGCAAGTATCCTACTGTCCTGATACAGCAGATGGCCAACAAGAACACGGTCTTGATGGAAAGGTGCCTCCAAGATGCCTCAGCTAGAGGCTTGAAACGGAGGCTCAGACAGAGCCCCCAAAATGATGGCCGGGTCCCACCCAGGCATTCTAGGTCATACTGGAGGCCTCACCCTCCGGGTGCCATGAAGAAAACGCATTACCAGAGGGTCTCTGCCCAGAGATTGCTCTGCTATGGGGGCGTGATATGACGAATTGGTGGATGCATAGACTTTCAGGGTGGAAGGAGCCAACCCCTTATCGAACAATCCTTGGAGGAATTTGAGTCGTGAGCCAACTGTGCAGTGGACTGGATCCAGCTGGTGGTGCTTATACAACGTGCAGAAAAGATGCCATCTGGCGGCGAGCTCCTCATGGAAGGAGCTTTGGAGTGAAAAATGGTCTACCACCTCAGTGGAGAGGCCAGAACCTTCACAACTCCGAATATGAAATATGGCACCCCCAAGCCAGAAAAGAAGATCCCTCCTCAGAAAATTCTCCCATGGAGGGTGCTCAAGGAGAGCTACCAGGTCTGCGAACCATGATTTTGCTTGGCCACCTTTCAGCTACCAGGAGTAGGCAGACTTAATCCTGGTAAACTCTCTCCAGAACTACAGGAAGGAGCGTGCCAGGGGGGACGGCATACAGACACAGCTTTGGCCATGCCTGACCCTAACCCTAACTCCAGTGGGGCTAGAGGAGTAATAGAGAACCAGAGGGGACAGTGCGATGTCTCTAGAGACGTGAGCTTACTTTTTTCAAGCCTCACGCAGGATCCCTCACAGGGGGAGTGTGAGTCGCAACGCTACCCTTTGTCTCTGTACCTCCTGATGGGAGGTGGAAGGTTGTGGTTGGGGCTGCACCCGCCAAACAGCCCCATGTAAGTGGTGTGGGTACCGCTTCAACCTGCAGCATCGCTCCGTACCCATTTTCTTTCCTCCCCTTGAAGTGAAAAAATACACAGTCGAGCCGTAGGTAAAAGGGTGGACCGAGAAAGGCTGTACCCATGACCTGGACACCTCTGTGTGCAGGTCGGGAAAGAACCCCGATGCGTAGGTTGTGACACGGGTGTCAGAAAGCGCTAATTTACTGAATGAAGGCACTTTCTGGTCATAAACCGGCCAAGTTATATCAAGCTTGGCAACGGAGTATCTCACATCCTCCATAAGCTTCTTGACTTTGCAGAGCCCCCTCCTCAGAGGAGAAGAGATGGAGCTGCATGCCCTCTTCACAGGGGGACGAATCCTTCTGTCAGAGAAGGAATCCTTGGGGGTGTTTCCAAAGCATTTCAATGCAGCTCGAGCTCCTGAAAGGGAACTTGAGTGGCCTTCTATAGAGATCTGATCTCATCCCTACTGAACATCTTTGGGATGAATTGGAATGACTACACCTCAGGTCTCCTCACCTACATTAGTACCTGCCTTTCATGACACTCTTGTGGCTAATGAACACAAATATCCTTATGCACACTCCAAAATCTAGTGAATCATCTTCCAAGAAGAGTGGAGGGAATTATAAGAGCAAATCGGGAATAATTGTGAATGCAATGCTCAAAAACCTCATATCATACTTGTGACCAGGTGACCCAATACTTTTGGCAATATAGTGTATATGATGAAGACTCAGGGCATTTTTGGTCTTTTCCAGCAGAGGCCACTCTCACATGATGGAACCATTACGGCTTTTATTTAATTAATATTTCTAATTGGCATCAGGCAGTTCACCCCATTTTCTCAATTTCGGACTTAGTTCTCACTTTTTTGAGCAATCTTGCTTTAGAGTGAGGTTACGACCATGTACCTTATTAACACATACTGAGAATGAAAATAAATGAATAAAAAAATGTAAAATAAATTAATAAATGTAGAAATTGACCTAAGTCTATGTATTTGTTTTAATAATAATAATAATAATAATAATAATAATTATTATTATTATTATTATTATTATTGCATTTATTATAGCATTTACTTATTTTTTATAATTTATGTTAAATAACAAATGACATTTGCAAACTATAATATTTGCTGTTGTTGCTGTTTTGTAATATTAAACCAAAACAAAGGCAACCAAATTTAACCTACTGATTACTCCCGCCCTCAGCTGGTGAAACACTGTTCTCACCTGTAATTAACCATTTATATTTTAACATTTTGTAGTACTATTAGATTTTAAATGCACATTTCTGTTCTTTTCCAACAGAGATCCCTCTCACATAATGGAATTTTTTGTACTGGTTTTGTAATCTGGTTTTAGGCATTTCTCAACAGTTTCTCTTTTTCTCACTTATTTCTCACTTTGTTGACCCATTCTGCTTTAGAGTGAGCTTAGAACAACCTACATTATTAATACATGATATGTACACAGAAAACTGAAATGAATGATTGAAGAACTGTGGAAATACACAAACAGTAAAAAAAATTCCAAAAACAAATATACGTATAAATAATAAATAGATAAATAGATGTAGGAATAAACCGATAGATAGATAAATTGATCGAAATGTATTTTTGGCTATTATTTACACATACTTATTCATGTATAATATATATATATATATATATATATATATATATATATATATATATATATATATATATATATATATATATATTACATCTACATCTGTATGTCTATCTCTTTATCTGTCACTGTATGTCTCTGTCTCAAAGTCATGTCGTTGTTGGTCTTTCTCCTCCTGTATTCTACTTGGTAGGACTATTGTTCCGACCACTAAGGACGGATTCATAAATAACCTGCCTGATTTATCTCAGTTTCTTACTAAACCCATAACTGCTAATAATCTTGATGAAATGGCTAACAACATAGACCTTATCCTTACTAGCACATTAGACACTGTTGCCCCCATCCGGTTAAAAAAGGTTAGAGAACAAGCACCTGCACCTTGGTATAGTAGTCATACGCATGCCCTCAAGAGAACAGCACGTAATCTAGAGAGAAATTGGAGGAAAACAAAATTTGAGGTATTTAGAATTGCGTATAAAGACAGTATGCTCAGCTACAGACAGGCGCTAAAAGCTGCGAGAGCTGAATACCTGAGAAAACTCATAGAAAATAACAAAAACAATCCCAGGTTCCTTTTTACTACAGTAGCTAAGTTAACTACATATCAGGGATCTGAAAAATGTGTTCCATCACAGTTTAGTAGTAAAGACTTTATGAATTTCTTCACTGAAAAAATAGATAACATTAGATAAACAATTGTGGCAGTTCAACCTCTGACAGCATCTCCTGACACAGTTTTACTTTCATCTCCACAACTACACTGTTTTACATGTATAGGACAGGAAGAGCTGTATGATGTTATTATCAAAGCTAAATCTACAACATGTCAGTTAGATCTTATTCCAACAAATCTACTAAAGGAAGTGTTATATACAGCTGGTAAGCCTCTTCTCAATATTATTAACTCCTCACTATCTTTAGGTCACGTCCCTAAATCCCTCAAGCTAGCAGTTATTAAGCCCCTCATTAAAAAACCTAATCTGGATCCAAACACGCTATCGAATTACAGACCAATTTCAAATCTCCCATTTATGTCTAAGATTTTAGAAAAGATTGTCGCTGCCCAGTTATGTTCCCACTTGCAAGAGAAGAATATCTTTGAAGCGTTTCAGTCAGGTTTTAGGCCCCATCATAGCACAGAAACTGCCCTAGTTAAAATCACTAATGACCTGTTTTTAGCTTCAGAGCAAGGCTTCATCTCGCTGTTAGTTTTACTAGATCTTTGTGCTGCATTCGACACTATAGATCATGATCTACTCCTAGATCGCTTAGAGAATTACATCGGCATTCAGGGACAGGCATTAAGCTGGTTTAAATCCTACCTGTCCGATCGTTACCATTTTGTAGATTTAAATGGAGAGCTATCCAGGCTAATGCTAGTGAACTATAGCGTGCCACAAGGTTCAGTTCTAGGATCCCTGCTCTTCACAATACACATGCTTCCCTTAGAAAATATTATAAGAAGGCATGGAATTAGCTTCCATTGTTATGCTGATGATACCCAACTATATATCTCATCTAAACCAGGCGATACAGCTCAATTAACTCGGATAACTGAGTGTGTTAAGGAAATAAGAGATTGGATGACCCATAACTTTCTACTTTTAAATTCTGATAAGACAGAGAAGCTCGTCCATGCGTTTATAACCTCCAGAATAGACTATTGTAATGCGTTACAAAGGTGGATGTCCTGCGTCATTAATAAACAAGCTTCAGTTGGTTCAGAATGCGGCAGCAAGAGTTCTTACTAGGTCAAGAAAATATGATCACATTACCCCAATCTTATCGTCCCTACATTGGCTTTCTGTTAAGTTTCAAATAGACTACAAACTACTGCTACTCATTTATAAAGCACTAAATGGATTAGCTCCCATGTATCTCTACAGTCTTTCAACACGCTACAATCCGTCACGCTCCCTGTGATCTCAAAACTCTGGGCTTCTAGTAGTTTCTATAATAGCAAAGTCCACTAAAGGCAGTAGAGCATTTTCACATTTAGCTCCCAAACTTTGGAATAGTCTTCCTGACAGTGTTCGGGGTTCAGACACACTTTTAGTGCAGATTAAAAACATATCTTTTTAGCAAAGCCTACACATAACACGTCTCACATCATAACCTTGTGCTCCAGAACATCTGATCACATGCACATTTTTAACTTGTGCTGTTAATTTCATGAACAGCAGCTATGCTAATTTCTCTCCACTGCTTCTCTTTCTCTCCCCATCCCGAGGCTTCCTGAGGTTTGGCCAGCTCCAGTCACGTCCCACCTCGTGAAGATTATGGACTTTAAAGAAGTAGATGCTGAACTTGCAAATATCCTGAACCATCTAGAGACGTACCAGTGCCAGTTGGATCCCACTAAATGTGTGGAGTTTTGACATTGGACCTCCTTAAGTGTTTAAAGGCTCTGGCATGGAGAAGCTGTTGCTGGATCTGTGATGATCACAAATGTTAAGCTCAGTAACTCCTACTTTTATACCAAAGACTGTAGAAAGTATAATCTTATACTCCAGTACTCATGTTAGTTCTCACTCTCCAGTGTTCTGTATTGTTGACAGATATTATGATCAAACTCTTGATGTCACCCAAATGAGGAGGGGTTCCCCTTTTGAGTCTGGTTCCTCTCAAGGTTTCTTCCTCATAACATCTAAGGGAGTTTTTCCTTGCCACAGTCACCACGGCTTGCTCATCAGGGATAAATGCACACTATTCACCTTGACTGTTGATTTCTGTAAAGCTGCTTTGAGACAATGTCTGTTGTAAAAAAGCGCTATAGAAATAAACTTGACTTGACTTGTATTTATCTGTCTGTCTCTCTCTATCTACTACTGTCTTTCTGATTCCATATGTTTGTTAATACCTGTATCACTACTTTCATGTTTTTCTTTTTATGTTTACCAGTGACTGTCCATCTCCATCTGTCTCTGTCTTTATGTATGACTATTAATAAATAGTGAAGAGGAAAAAATAATAATGTTCTTCAGCAGAGAGAAGGAGAACTTGTCTACAAAACATTGTGCAGGACGTTTGCAGTTTCTCATTTTTTTATTCTTATAATAAACACATTTAAAACAGTTTTAACACTAACATTTAACAGTTGTGTCTAATTTGTGATACGGTGAGAAGCTTTTTTTAATATTATTTATGGAATGAGTTAACAAGGAAGTCAAGGGCCAAACTGTATGCTGACTCATCGTTCTTGCTGATAAGACCCACCTCGGTCGTGTCATCCGTGAATGATGTATGATGATGTGTGAATAATGATGATAATGAATAATGATGTGATTTTTTACATGTTTCAGACTGTGGATTTGTGGAGCCTTTGGTCACCAGGCCTGGTTTTGCAGCAGAGACAAAAAGTAAAGGACAAAAATAAGTGTAGTTTTTGAGATTGGTGGTTGACTTGCTCTAAGGTGAAGCAATAACCAACACTAAAAAACAGACTTTCTGTAACAGTGGTGTTTAGTATCTGGTTTAACACTAGTTTGTATTGTTGTTGTGGATGATTGTCTTTTTTGGAGCTTATGAAAGGAGAGAAATTTTTAACCCATTAGAGATTATTCCAGGAATCATAATCAGATAATAATGTGGGTCAGAACATAAACACAAATAATATATAATCATAATCACACATAAGATGAGTGGCAGAACATGAGCAGATGTGATTTTAACACTTTATTCCTTTTCCATAAATATATAAACATATTCAAAGGCATTTTATTAGACAGCAATAGTAAAAATTATTTAAATATATTTTGAATAGACACTAGAGTCAATTTCCCATAAATTTAATATAAAAGGTTGTTTTACCTTTTACTGTGAGTTTGATGTCATTAATACTGTTGATCATGTCACACCTGTAAAATCCTCCATCTTCTACAGTCAGGTGTGATATGAGTAGAGAGAGATTTCCTGGAGGATGAATAATGAGCTTATACTCTGTGTGTAGCGATTTGTCTGGTCCTTTGGGAAGATTTCTTTGTAATTAGATTCTTTATAAATGGACCATGTGAAAGATTGTGGTTTGGCTTGTAGTTGAGAGCAGGAGCAGGGCAGAAAAACAGAATGTCCCACATATCCAGTCACATGGTGTCAGGAATCCACCTGCCACACCTGCTTCAGAGGCTGTCATTCAATTCAATTCAATTCATTTTTATTTGTATAGCGCTTTTAACAATGAACATTGTCTCAAAGCAGCTTTACACAGATAATGTGGTGATTAAATGTAAATATGTTCTTTGTAAGTATGTTTGTCCCTGATGAGCAACTGTGGCAAGGAAAAACTCCCCGAGATGGCATAAGGAAGAAACCTTGAGAGGAACCAGACTCAAGAGGGAACCCATCCTCATCTGGGTTGCACCAAATGTCCATTTGAAGCATATATACAAAGTTGCGGGGTACAGTGATGATGATCAGAAGCAAACTGCACTCCCGAGTCAGTGCAGTAGACCGCCAAAACCAACTACAGTCCAATCCGTCCTCAAAAGCACCCGTTCTACTCCGGAATTATATGGAACCACCCAAGGTGTTGATGAGAGACCGTCCCAAGCTGCACAGAAGTGTGAAGATCCACGGAGGGGAGAGGGGCAGGAACAGTGGTCACTGGAGCCTCAGGAGCATGTTTAACTCGACCGAGAGAGAGAGAGAGAGAGAGAGAGAGAGAGAGAGAGAGGGTGACGGGAAGAGAAGGATATGGATTATTAAGTGTAACTATTGGTGTATGAAAGTTAATGTCACTGTGCAGTTTGGACTCCGGCAAGTCTCGCTATGGCAGCATAACTAAAAGGGAGAACCAGAAGGTAACACAGACATGAGGGATCTCTGGGATAAGAGACGACCCACCACACCACCGTCAACAAACCTGAGTGAACGTGTGAATGTGAGGGGACGACAGCATACAAATATACCAGTTCACCAAACACTCTATATCCATGTTCCCTCCAGATCTGAGCCTTTACCTAAGAAAAAAATCTACTGATAAAAGGCTTGACTAAATAAATACGTTTTCAACCTCGACTTGAACACTGAGACTGTGTCCGAGTCCCGAACACTGATTGGAAGGCTGTTCCATAACTGTGGGGCTTTATAAGAGAAAGATCTGCCCCCTGCTGTAGTCTTCATTATTTGAGGAACCAACAGATAGCCAGCACCTTTTGATCTAAGTAGGCGTGGAGGATCATACTGGTACAGAAGTTCACTCAGATACTGCGGTGCGAGACCATTAAGTGCTTTATACGTCAGTAGTAATATTTTATAATCAATGCGAGATTTGATTGGGAGCCAGTGTAGACTAATTAAAACAGGGGTGATGTGGTCGTATTTCCTAGATCTAGTGAGGACCCTTGCTGCTGCATTCTGGACTAACTGAAGCTTATTTATGCACTTACTCGCACACCCAGACAGTAAAGCGTTACAGTAGTCTAATCTAGAAGTAACAAAAGCATGAACTAATTTTTCTGCATCCTGTAACGACATCATATTTCTAATTTTAGCAATATTTCTAAGGTGAAAGAAGGCGATCCTGGTGATATTGTTCACGTGAGACTCAAAGGAAAGACTCGGGTCAATAATCACACCAAGGTCTTTGACAGCCGTACACGCTGAAACAGAAACACCATCCAGAGATGCTACGTAATCGGAAAGTTTATTTCTAGCTGCATGTGGTCCTAGTAAAAGTACTTCCGTCTTATCTGAGTTGAGCAGAAGAAAGTTATTAAGCATCCACTGTCTAATGTCCTTTACACATTTCTCAACATTGTTAAGCTGATCTAGCTCATCTGGCTTTGCTGAAATATACAGCTGTGTGTCATCAGCATAGCAGTGGAAGCGAATCCCATGTTTATGAATGATTTCACCAAGAGGCAGCATATATAAAGAGAAAAGCAGTGGGCCTAAGACAGATCCTTGAGGAACACCAAACTTTACCTCATAGAGTGTGGAGAACTCACCATTTACATCCACAAACTGATAGCGATCAGTCAAATAAGACCTGAGCCAAGAAAGAGCTGTTCCCTTTATTCCTACAACGTTCTCAAGTCTAGCAAGCAGTATAGTGTGATCAATGGTGTCAAAAGCTGCACTAAGGTCGAGCAAAACAAGTAAGGAGACAAAACCCTGATCAGAGGCCAATAACAGGTCATTTACCACCTTAACTAGCGCCATCTCTGTGCTATGATGAGGCCGAAATCCTGACTGATACATTTCAAAAAATGTTATTCATAAGTAGGTGTGAGCATAACTGCTGTGCTACAACCTTTTCTAAAATTTTGGATATAAAGGGGAGATTTGATATCGGTCTGTAGTTGGACAACTGACATGGGTCAAGGTCAGGTTTCTTAATAAGGGGGTGGATAACTGCCAGTTTGAAGGATTTAGGTACATAACCAGTGCTAATGGAAGAGTTAATTATTTTTAAAACAGGTTTGATTATCTCTGGAGTTATCTGTTTAAAGAAACTAGTAGGCAAGGGATCGAGAATGCAGGTTGATGTTTTTGATGAGGAGATTAATGAAATTAAGTCATTTTCATGAATAGGAGTGAAGCTTTGTAGTTGATTGTCCGTTATAATTACACTGCTGTCTACAGGGTTACTTGTAAAATAATTTGGATTTATATTAACCGTCTGGATTTCTTGCCTGATGTTTTCAATTTTATTATTAAAAAAGTTCATGAAATCATTACTACCTATTGGTGGTGTGCATGTTAGTGCAGTGCTTTTATTCCCTGTTAATTTTGCTACCGTGCTGAATAAAAATCTAGGATTATGTTTGTTATTGTCTATGAGGGTGGAGAAATATGCTGATCTGGCAGCACTAAGAGATTTTCTATAATTTAGGAGGCTCTCCTTCCATGCTATTTGAAATACTGTTAATTTTGTTTGACGCCATTTACGTTCTAATTTTCGAGTGTTCTGTTTTAATGTGCGCGTATGATCATTATACCACTGTGCTAATTTTTTCTCCTTGATCATTTTGGTCTTAAGGGGAGCTACATCATCTAAAGTGTAACGTAACGTTGTTTCTAGATGTTCAGTGGCCCAGTCGAGCTCTGCGGGGTCTGACGGAGATCTATCTAATATCGTAATTTCGGGAAGATTATTAATAAAACGCGCTGCTGTTGCTGACGTGAAAGTACGCTTAACACGGTAACGTGGTGAGGTAGAAATGCAATGACTTAGGCAAATTTTAAAAGAGATTAGATAATGGTCTGAAATAGCTTCAGACTGTGGAATTATGACTAAGTTTTTTATTTTTAATCCAAATGTTAACAACAAATCGAGAGTGTGTCCACCACTATGAGTGGGTCCTATAACATTCTGATTAATTCCAACTGAATCTAGAATGGACACAACTGCTGCTCTTAAGGAGTCTTCCTGATTATCAAAATGAATATTAAAGTCTCCAACAATTAATGCTTTGTCTAAAGAAGTAGCTAAATTTGTAATGAAATCTGCAAATTCTATCAGAAAATCAGTGTAGGGCCCTGGGGGTGTCATTGCCTCCGCGTGCTCCCAAGCTCGCAGCGCAAATCAGGCACAGCTGAAGCGCGTTACTCATTCACTCCCGGCTCCAATATAAACCGCTCATTCACCCATTCTCCCGGTCGGTTATTGCACGTTCATGCCCGTTCATGGGTGTTCCTGTGCGTTTGTGGTGTTATGGTTTCGCGTATGCTTATCCCCGCTACGTACCGTTCGACTCGGACTCTCTCCCTATCTCTCTCCCTTCGCGTGGACCGTGTCTCTTTCCAGATGCAACCGGGATTGTTCTTTCCATAATCCGCGGACGTTGAACTGTTGTGGGCCGCGCTGTGTGCGCACCACCGGATTATTCCTTTTCCCCCGGACTTCGTTATCGGATTATCCCTGCGAGCGCAGGTATTTGGTTTGGCTCTGCCTTTGTTATGAATAAAGTTTTGTTTGCTGTTACCCCGGCTTCCGCCTCTGTTTCCCGCATGACACATACGCTGTCTCATGATTCAGTCTGCAACCTGGAGAATAAACAAACATTAACATATTGCATTTGTCAAGAAGACTCCTGCTTCTCCTCCCGTGTGCGCCCCGCCCGCACAGAGCTCCTCACCTTCCTTCTAATCATCCACACCTGACACTCGTTCCCGGCACATATTTAAACCCCTCACTGTCTGTTATTAAATACCGTATGCCTCGCCTTCGGTTGGACTCACCCTGTAATCCTTCGTTACGCTTTTCCCATAAGCATACCTCGGATTACCCTTAAACCATTCTCCTTCTTCCCTGGACCTTGTGGACCACGCTCCTCCTGAGCGCACCACGGATATTACCCTCTTAGACTCTTCTGCCAGTTGGTATATGTTTATGGTATATGTTTATCACTCTGCCTCCTCTCCATTAAAACCTATGCGAACGGAGGTTTTCGCCTCCGCTCCTTCGCCGCATAACAGAATAACGGACCAAATAACGTACCAAACAGCGAGAGAGAGAGGATAAAATCAGCGTTACCTCGACATGGATCCACAACCAGCCCGCTTTCACTGGCAGCCTGATGGCACTCCCGACCACCTTTTCTGGCAAAGCAGCTGAATGCCGCGCCTTTCATCTCCTAACCCCTATTCTTTCTGTCTCCATACTCGCTTTAGTCAACTCCGGCTCAGGAGGGAACTTCATCTCACAGGCCTGCCTCGACCGACTTCAGCTTCCCCGAAAGAGGCGGTCCCACAACTTAGCAGTCCAAACTATCCAGGGACGCTCGCTGGGCCAGGCTTGGGTGAAGTACTGTGCACCTGCAATCACCCTCCAAGTGGGGTTGTTTCACAAGGAGGAGATACGTTTTATGGTGTTGGAGAACTCAACGGTCAGCGTGATCCTAGGGAGACCCTGGTTAACTCCACACACTCCCAAGTGTTCCTGGGATCCCTGCGACATCCTGGAATGGAGCCCCCGGTGTAAAGAGCAGTGCCTTTTTTAGCTCCCCTCGCGTCCTTATGGCAAGGTCACAGTAGGCGCCACCCGGGTGGAAGAGGCCATGACCACGACCCAGGTGGACATTCATGAGGAATATAGGGACTTCTCGGACATGTTCTGTGCACAGGCTGCCATTTGTCTCCCCCCACATACACCATGGGACTGCAGCATTGACTTACTCTCCGGAGCAAAGATACCCAGGGGTCGGGTGTACCCTCTGTCCCATCCTGAACATCGGGCGATGGAGGAGTACGTCCAGCAGGCACTTCGTCAGAGTTTCATAACCCCTTCCTCTTCTTTTGCGCCATTGAGCTTCTTTTTTGTCGGAAAGAAAGACGGGGGCCTCCGGCCCTTATCGACTACCAGCAGCTCAACGCCCAGATCGCACCACTCCCTTATCCTCTCCCGCTCGTACCAGCTGCCTTGGAGGATCCAAGGGAGGCTCGGGTGTTCCCCCGATGTGCCTACAACCTGGTGACGAGTGGAAGACTGCAATCTTAACGCCCTCAGGACATTATGAGTACAGGGTCATGCCATATGGCTTCTCCATCTCTCCCGCGGTCTTCCTCAAGAGCATAGAGAACATGTGTGCACGATCCTGGAGGTTCTCCGCTCACACCAACTATACCTGAAAATCTCCAAGTGTGAGTTACACCATTCAGAGATTTACTTCTTGGGCTACGTCATTAGCTCAGACGTCATCCAGATGGACTAGGGGAAGGTAAAGGCAGTACGAAACTGTCCCATCCCAGAGACCATGAAGGAGCTCCAACGTTTCCTGGGTTTTACCAATTTCTACCGTCAGTTAATCCAGGGGTTCAGCAAAACCCACCGCTCCTCTTACTTCTCTCTTCTGAGGCAAGGCGAAGACCCTACGGTGGACCACAAAGCCATGTAGGCTTTTAACATGCTCCAGAAACAGTTCTGCCACGCACCCTTACTGCGCCATCCTGACCCTGGAAAACCTTTCGTGGTGGAGATGGATGCCTTGTCAACAGGCGTGGGGGCCGCCCTCTCCCAGCTGTCCGGGTCTCCTTCACAACTCCACCCATGTGCGTTCTTTTCACACAAACTGTCAGCTGCTGAGCAGAACTACGATATAGGCAACCGCGAGTTCCTGGCCATCAAGCTGGCATTGGAGGAGTGGAGACACTGGCTGGAGGGAGCTGAACCCCCCTTCTTTGTGATTTCCGACCACAAGAACCTCCAGTACATGCGGGAGGCCCGGAGACTTAATCCCAGGCAAGCTCGCTGGGTCCTCTTTTTCACCTGGTATCGCTTCAACATCACGTACCGGGCAGGTGTCCAAAACAGAAAAGCTGACGCTCTCTTCTGGATGTACGGGCCGGAAGAACCCAGCGAGCCGGAACCCATCATACGCCCCAAACTCATCCTCTGCCCTATCATCTGGAACATTGACGAGGAGATTCGCTCAACCACCCTCCAAGAACCCGTCCCGGAAGGGTGCCCGCAATCTCATCCAGTTAATCCACGAGGGAAATGCACCAGAAGGTCACACGCTACGTCCAGGGATGTCCCACCTGCGCCATCTCTAAAGTCCCACGCCACCTTCCCGTGGGTAAGATGATGCTGCTGCCGATCCCTCAACGCCCCTGGTCCCACCTAGGTATAGATTTCGTGACAGACTTACCGCGGTCGGAGGTTAACACCTGTGTCTTGGTGGCGGTGGATCACTTCTCAAAGACCTGTCGGTTCATTTCCCTGCGGGGTCTGCCCACCGCACTCGAATCAGCTGAGGCCCTCTTCCAGCACGTATTCCGGAACTTTGGCCTCCCAGAGGAAAAGTATCCGACAGCGGCCCCCAGTTCACATCCCACGTCTGGAGAGCGTTTTTTCGGTTACTAGGGGTGTCTGTCAATCTGAGGTCTGGCTACCACCCGCAATCCAACGGCCAGGCCGAACAGAAGATCCAAGAGCTGAGTCGGTACCTAAGGACGTACTGCAGACGGGACCAGGTCGAGTGTTGCCGTTTCTTGCCGTGGGCTGAGTACGCCCGAAACTTGCTACGTCAGGACGCCATGGGACTCACTCCTTTTCAGTGTGTGCTGGGGTTCCAACCACCCCTGTTTCCTTGGTCTGACGAGCCATTTAACGTACCCGCAGTAGATCGTTGGTTCCGGGAGAGCAATCGGCTCTGAGATTCAGCTTACACACAGCTGCAGCGAACCCTTCACAACACCCATAGGCATGCGGATTCGGCGCTTCTGCCTGGGAGACCTCATATGGCTGTCCACCAAGGACCTGAGGCTGGGACACCCTCGTCGCAAGCTGAGCCCCGGTTCATTGGGCCCTTCAGATCACCAACCAGGTCAACAAGGTGTCCTAAAGGCTGGAGCTGCCCTCAAGGTATCGCATACACCGCACTTTTCAAGTGTGTCTGCTAAAACCCTGTGTCTCGCCTATGTCTCGTCCCCAAGGTCACTCCGAGGCGCTCTCCCAAATGGAGATCATGGATCAACCCGAGGTCTATTCAATGCGTGGGATCCTGGATTGCCTTAAGTTGGACCTGTAATCCTTTGTTATGCTTTTCCCATAAGCATACTTTTGATTACCCTTAAACCCTTCTTCTTCTTCCCTGGACCTTGTAGACCACGCTCCTCCTGAGAGCACCATGGATATAACCCTTTTAGACTCTTCTGCCAGTTGGTATATGTTTATAGCCTGTAGGAACATACCAGTTAATGATTTGTTAATGAGCAGTTCACCACCTGCAGAAACTCTACAGAACTACAGACAACCTGTAACTCCTAAACTCACTAAAGTAGGAATGTAACTGAGGATGCAAATGTGAACAGAAAATATGCTGTAAATAAATAAATAGTTACGATTCAGTGTCTGATGTGGAGAATTTACTCATTTACTCTTGTCAATTAAGTTTGTCTGAAGGATTAACAAAGAAAATACAATTGAAATAAGCAATATATATCAGTATATTTTCTGGAATAAATGAAAATCTGGAAATATAATCCACTAGATTTAAGTGGCAGATTCGCCTTCAATGATGTGGAGAAGAAGCAGAAGTAATATTTTCTTACATTTGCTCTTTATTCGCACACACACACCTTTATTTGTCACATACACATTACAGCACAGTGAAATGTTGTTCTTCGCATATCCCAGCTTGCTTGAAAGCTGGGGTCAGAGCGCAGGGTCAGCCATGATACGGCGCCCCTGGAGCACAGAGGGTTAAGGGCCTTGCTCAAGGGCCCAAGAGTGGCAGCTTGGCGAGACCGGGGCTTGAACTCCCGACCTTCCGATCACTAATCCAGCCCCTTAACAACTGGAGCTACCACTCCACCCACTCCCCCCAACTGGAGCTACCACTCCCCCCACTCCCATAAAGTTTCATGACCTTGTCGCCGGTTCACCACTGTTCCTTCCTTGGACCACTTTTGATAGATACTGAACACTGCAGACTGGGAAACACCCCACAAGAGCTGCAGTTTTGGAGATGCTCTGACCCAGTCGTCTAGACATCACAGTTTGGCCCTCGTCAAACACGCTCAAATCTTTACACTTTGCCATTTTTCCTGCATTCTTAATGAGGACCAGAACCCACACAATAATCCAATGACTGTATTAGAGCTGAACACACACTGACTGACTGCTGCACTGCGTCTGATCATAATGAACACACCTTATAGATCACGTTCAGACTCACAGTTCACACAGGAAGGGGAAATTTAGCAGCATGAACTGACCACAGAACTGAAGTTTCTCATCTCTTTTGCACAGCAGGACTGAGCCTATGCTATGAAATCATCTAATGACAATAAACTATTAAAAATTATTAATTTCCATGCCTTAAGCATTGTCTCAAATTTTGAATATAAGATAAAGCATGATATAGTAAAAGTAATCTGCAATCTACTGCATTACTAATCTGACTTTTCAGTCTAGTGGCCTTTCATGGTTACTGCTCCAATTAAACTTACATTAGTTTTTTAAATTTTATATCAAATTTAACAATAACTGTGATGACATTGTTTTACACACAGTATATTATTATATACATTTAAACACTTTATTGACACACTGCCACAGTTAAGACACAGAATCTAAGCAAAGGAGATTTAATTATTGTAATGTTGCATATAACCAATAAAGTGCCATCAAATGTAAACTGTCTGCAGAAAAATAAAGCATGCACCAGGTCACATGACTTCACCTCACTGAGAGAGAGAGAGAGAGAGAGAGAGAGAGAGAGAGAGAGAGAGAAAGAAAGCGACTCACCTCTGGTCAATTGAAGCTGTAGGAGAAGAAGAAAAAAGCACAGCTGCATTGTTAATTTGAACTTCAAACCCACACATTAATCCAAAGAGAGAACTACAGCTAAACAAACACTGACTGACTGCTACACGTGTCTGATCATAATGAACGCTCTATACATCTCACACTGCAAGGTTCCTCCTTTACCTTTTTCCCACCTCCACAGGAAGCGCAACCACAGGAAGTCCAAACTTAGCATTATGTCACTGACCAGGCAAAAATATGTCAAATACAATGTAGGCCAAAAGCACAATGCTGCACTAAACCAAACAACAAATTAAGAAATTAATGAGACATTTAATATCAAATCAGAATGTAAATAAAACCATATATTTGATTTGATATTGTTGATTTGTTTTGTGTGTTACCTCTACATTTATGTGATGAGTACTCAGGGCATTTCTGTTCTCTTTCAGAAGAGGTCACTCTCACATGATGGAACCTTTATTTTTTCTTTCAGGAACTTGAACTGCATCGAAAAACGCTTTTGAACGTACCCGCGTTGTCCACGCTCTGAAATAATGTGTACAATCAGTCTAAAATTGGACGCTAGCCATCACCGGCAGGATGACATCACAACCAGTGCCAGCGTCTGTTTGTTCACGAAGCGCTCTGTTTGTATGTGTATGTTGTTAGTTAATCGGTTGTCAAAAAAGAAAAAAAAAAAGAAAAAATAGAAGAAAATGAAAGCAAGCAGGAAAGTGAAACAAACATTTATGGGGTTTACAGATGGACCTTGCAGAAGGTCAAGAGACGGGCCCTAATTCCAACCTCATCTGCTCGGTTCAGTGTTCGCTCGCAGGCTTCAAAAGCATGCCTTTCGGTGGTTTCTTCCTCCTGTGACGAGTGCATGCAGCTCTGCCTTTCTTCCTCCGAAAGTGGGGGGGTCGCGCTCTGTGACATCGAGGTAGCCAGCTATCCCCGTGAATGCCTCCTGCATTAGGACCCTGACATTACCCCTTGCGTAATACGTTGGCGCTCGTGGGTAAAGGTCAAGCCACTGTGTCCCTGTATATTATGGCGGATCTGGCGTTTAAAGCCACCAAAGAGACCACTAGAGCCATTGACTGGTCTATGGCCACCCTGGTTTCCACAGAAAGGCACCTGTGGTACACTCTGTCCGGCTATTCTATTCTATTCTATTCTATTCTAATCTATTCTAATCTATTCTCTTCTCTTCTCTTCTCTTCTCTTCTCTTCTCTTCTCTTCTCTTCCATTCCATTCCATTCCATTCCATTCCCTTCCCTTCTCTTCTCTTCTCTTCTCTTCTCTTCTCTTCTCTTCTCTTCTCTTCCATTCCATTCCATTCTATTCTATTCTATTCTATTCTATTCTATTCTAAATGTCCAATAGAGATAGGGCCGTGCTGCCTCTTCGGTGATTCCATAAACGCGGTGTTCGAGAGGTTTCAGAAGCGCAAAAAACAGGCGGCGTTCCAGATGTACCTGCTCTAGGATTATCATTTGTTGACTTATTAAACTCTTTTGGGGTTAAACAAAACGTCACCGGACCAACTCATCGCTTTAACCACACATTAGACTTAATAATATCCCACGGAGCAGACGTCACTAATATAGATATTTTACCTCAGAGTGATGACATCACAGACCATTACCTCATACTGTACACACTACCGGTAGAGCAGATTAGCCGTGTTGCACCACGTTATCGACTTGGTAGGACTATTGTTCCAACCACTAAGGACAGATTCATAAATAACCTGCCTGATTTCTCAATTTCTCACTAAACCCATAACTACCAATAATCTTGATGAGATAACTAACAACATAGACCTTATCCTCACTAGCACAATAGACACCGTTGCCCCCATCCTGCTGTTCACAATATACATGCTTCCGTTAGGAAATATTATTAGAAGGCATGGAATTAGCTTCCATTGTTATGCTGATGATACTCAGCTATATATTTCATCTAAACCAGGCGATATAGCTCAATTAAGTCGGATAACTGAGTGTGTTAAGGAAATAAGAGATTGGATGACCCATAACTTTCTACTTTTAAATTCCGATAAGACTGAGATTTTGCTCATCGGACCAAAAACTAGTATACAGAAGCTCCAGCATCTCAACCTGCATTTAGACGGATGTTCTGTAACCACTAATTCAACAGTAAAAGACCTGGGTGTTATTTTAGACAGCGACTTGTCTTTCAAAAATCATATCAATCAAGTTACTAAAACAGCCTTCTTTCACCTTAGAAATATTTCTAAGCTAAGAAATATGTTGTCCATATCCGATGCAGAAAAGCTCGTCCATGCGTTCATGACCTCCAGAATAGACTACTGTAATGCGTTACTAGGTGGATGTCCTGCATCATTAATAAACAAGCTTCAGTTAGTCCAGAATGCAGCAGCCAGAGTTCTTACAAGGTCAAGAAAATATGATCACATAACCCCGATCTTATCGTCCCTACATTGGCTTCCTGTTAAGTTTCGAATAGACTACAAACTATTACTTCTCACTTATAAAGCACTAAATGGTTTGGCTCCCATATATCTATCCAGTCTTTTAACTCGCTACAATCCGCCACGCTCCCTGAGATCTCAAAACTCTGGGCTTCTAGTAGTTCCTAGAATAGCAAAGTCCACTAAAGGTGGTAGAGCTTTTTCACATTTAGCTCCTAAACTCTGGAATAGTCTTCCTGACGGTGTTCGGGGCTCAGACACACTCACCCAGTTTAAGTGTAGATTAAAAACATATCTTTTTAGCAAAGCCTACACATAACACACATCACATCATAACCTTGTGCTCCAGAACATCTGATCACATGCACATTATCAACTTGTGCTGTTAATATCATGAACAGCAGCTACGCTAATTCCTCTCCACTGCTTCTCTTTCTCTTCCCATCTCGAGACACCCTGAGGTTTGGCCAGCTCCAGTCACCTCCCACCTCGTGATGATTACGGACCTTTGAAGAAGTAGATGCCGAACTCACAAACATCCCGAACCATCTAGAGACGTACCAGTGCCATTTGGATCCCGCTACATGTGTGGAGTTTGGCATTGGACCTCCTGGAGTGTTAAAGGCTCTGGCATGGAGAAGCTGATGCTGGATCTGTGGTGATCACAAATGCTGAGCTCATAAAACTCGGAGCTACTAACCATATAGACTGTATAAGACTGCAGAAAGAACATCACTTATAATCTTATACTCCAGTGCTCATGTTAGCTCTCACTCTCCAGTGTTCTGTATTGTTGAAAGATTTATGATCAAACTCTTGATGTCACCCAAAATGAGGATGGGTTTCCCTTTTGAGTCTGGTTCCTCTCAAGGTTTCTTCCTCATAACATCTAAGGGAGTTTTTCCTTGCCACAGTCGCCACAGCTTGCTCATCAGGGACAAATTCGCACCATTCACCTTCACTGTTGATTTGTGTAAAGCTGCTTTGAGACAATGTCTGTTGTGAAAAGCGCTATACAAATAAACTTGACTTGACTTGACCTTCCACGCTGCTCTCATGGGGATGTTCGGCGGGCGCAGCCCCAACCTCAACCCTCCACCTCCCAATGGGAGGTACAAAAACAGACACTGGACTTTCAGGGGATCCGGCTGTAAAAAGGCATGTTGCACTGCAGTATCCAGTGGTTTCTGTACAAAACAACCTCAGACAAAAAAAAAAAAAAAACTTTTATTTAACAATTATTTCTGACTGGCATCAAGTATTTCTCCTCATTTTAAAATTTTCTTGCTTATTTCTCACTTTGTTGACCAATTCTGCTTTGGAATGAGGTTCGGTCAGCCTACCTTATTAAGACATACTGGCCCAAAGTAAAAAATTAAAATAATACAAATAAATGAAGAAATGTGGAATAAATAAACAAATAAATATATAAACAGATAAATAGACAAAGGTAAAAACTTTATTTTTAAAATTAATTTTTCCATTTATTTTTGCATTTACTTATTTATAATTATGGTAAAACATTTGATATTTCTCAGCAAACTACAGTATTCTTATTCTTATTATTTTTTTTTTATTTAATCAAAACAAAGGCAGCCAAATTTAACTTACTGACCACTTCCACCCTCTGCTGGTGGAAATACGGTTCATACATTTCCCACCTGTAATTAAGCAAATGTATTTTACAATGTTAAACTATTAGATTTTAAATGCACATTTTCGTTCTCTACCAGCAGAAATGATGAACACATTTAGACATTTAAAATAATTTTTTTTAAACAATTATCTCTAACTGGTATTAGGTATTTCTTCCCAATTTCTCATTTTTCTTACTTATTTCTCTTTTTGTTAAACAATCCTGCTCTAAAGTGACATTAGGACAGCCTACTTTATTAATACATACTGACCCAGAATACAGAAATGAATGAATGAAAAAATACAGAAAAACATGAATATATGTATACATAAATAGAGAAATAAATATAGGAATAAATAAACAGATAGATAAATATAAAAACTGACCAACATGTATGTATATATTATTTTTGTATTATTATTATTCTGTATTTGCTTATTTATATTTATTCATGTAAAACAATTTGACATTTCTCAGTTCTTACCTACTCACCTCTTCTGCCCTCTGCCGGTGAAAATAATGTTCACACATTTCTTACGTAAAACCAACACAATTCAATATTATTTTATAAGATTAAATTGTGTATAAGATTAAATTGTGGGTAATTGTGTATTCTCCAATTCATCAGGTTCCTCAGTGTTTAAAGACTAAACCGACACCTGTCATCCCCACAAACATACACACATACACTCTTATACTGTCTTATGATGTTTGTACACATCTGCACACATAAAACCAGTTGTTACGTTCCCGCCTTGGCTAGGCCTAGGGGAGTGTGGAACAATAACCAGTTAGATGTTACGGGCCGTTTGAACAAAAAGCAGGACCAGAGTTTAGAGTAGTTATTGTTTAATGGACACGTGCAGTAAGGTAATACTCAAATCCCAAGCGTGCATTACAGAGTCAAGAAGACTAGACTCACACTGGCAAAAGAACATGGACAGTGCCAAAGAAATGAACACAACAAAAGGGGGTACTCTAGGCTGTATTTTGGGAAGCTTAACCTAACTAATAGACAGGAACAGTCTAGCTGACTACTCTAGGCTAAGCTACAAAAAAATACAGTGGGTGGCACCTGCCCTCTAACTAGGGTGTCTAAACAATAGAAAAACCTACGTGGTGGAATGTAGGTGCGCGCACATTCTTACCTGTTCCTAAACCAGGTGAGCTAGGATAACCAAAACAACTAGCAAACAACTAGCAAACAACTAGCAAACAACTAGCAAACAACTAGCAAACAACATGCTCTCTCCTTCTTTCCTCCCCCTACGGGGACTTCCGGAGCTGCTTTTAAATGGAGGGCTCCGCCTCCTCTGGTCAGCTCTTGCTCATCATTGGTCCTTTTTCTCCTCCATTCCAATTACCCGGTAGCTCCACCTATAGCCGGTAAAGTGCTGAGGAAAAAATGGGGGGGGGGGAGAGCAGTAGAAAAAAAAATAGCAGACACGTAACACCAGTCATCAGTGAAGTTTTAATTTCTTTATTAAATATTATTCAAATAAAGTTTCTCAACATTGAACAGTGAAAATCAAACCTTATTAAAAAAGAAATGCAAAAGACTTTTTAAAAACTGCTTAAAAACTGCTGCTTTAATGTTTAAATACATGCAAAATGTTACAAAAACTAAATATTGAAGTCATAAAATTCACTATATACTAAATATCAGGTTGTAAATTGCAAAAAGCATTAATTATAATAATTATTATTACAACATATATTGGTACCTTAATATTATATATCAAATAAAACTGATTAAAAAACACTTTTTTTTTAAAATTATTATTATTGTTTCTATTATAATTAGTTAGTTTTGATGCTGACATATACTGCAGTATCTCCTGATGCCACTGGAGGGCGTGCGGCCCTGTGAGTGTGACTGTAGACTACAGTTGAGTACATTACATCATCTTACAGGAATAGAGCAAAAACAAAACATTATTACACACACACACACACACACACACACACACACACACACACACACACACACACACACACACACACACACACAATACACTTATACAATAATACACACCTTTTCTTCTGCTTTGGTGTCTTCAGGTGGTCAAATAATTTATTTATAAAGAACAGCAGAATCATTCTGTTACAAAATAAATAAATAAAAGCACATGGAACATTAGACCAAACTCTGATACACACACACACACACACACACACACACACACACACACACACACACACACACACACACACACACACACCCTAAACTTAAATATTGTTAGTAATTAACTTAGTCAAGCTGATTAGATGTATGTATTCACCTGCTTCTGCATCCTCTGTCCTGTTTGTCCTTCACTCATCTGTTCTCTTCTCTGTCCTATAGAATAAAACCAGACTCAGTAAGTCTAAAGAAATCTGTGTGTGTGTGTGTGTGTGTGTGTGTGTGTGTGTGTGTGTGTGTGTGTGTGTGTGTGTGTGTGTGTGTATATACTTCTGTGTTTCCGGTACTTGACTCCTCTGAGAATCATCATCAGAAGCAGAACCAAAACAACACCAGAGCTGATGATGATGATAAGGATGTTTGAATCTGGAGACTCTGTGAACAGTAATAACAATAACACAAGGTGTAAAAGACACGTTCATGCTGAAGAAACTCAGGGATTTACATTCAGTATAAAGTTTTAGAGCCTGTATATGAACTTTTAAACTGTTAAAAAATAATAATACAATGTATAGATCATTACCTGTTTCAGATGTTCCAGACTGTGGATTTGTGGAGCCTTTAGTCACCAGGCCTGGTTTTGTTACTGAGACAGAAACTAAAGGACAAAAATAAGTGTAGTTTTTGAGTTTAGTGTGTGAGACTTGCTGAAGGTGAAGAAATTCATGTTCTGTTTCCCATAGTTTATATACAAGAGGCTGTTTTACCATTTACTGTGAGATGGATGTACTTATATTTGTTGTTGTTGATCCAACACCTGTAATCTCCTCCATCCTCTACAGTCATATGTGATATGAGTAGAGAGAGATCTCTAGGGAAGTGAAAGCTTAGCATCACTGACATGTCACTGACCAGGCAAAAAAAATGTGAAATACAAAGTAGGCCAAAAGCACAATGCTGCAAAACCACACAAATCCCAAACACTGATCTAAACAACACAAATAAGTAAAAACACTTAAATGAGACATTTAATATCAAATCAGGAAATACTATAGAGTAGATTTGTTTTGTGTGTTACCTTTAGATTTATTTGATGAGGACTCACTTATTCTCAGTTTTTGCTTTAGTCCAAATATTTTTATTGATGCACTTCAAACAGAAAGACACTTAGGCGAGAGAGACAATGGAACAGTGGTTAATCTAGTCCAACAATAAAAATTGGTCTCTCACCCTCGATGTCCTATATACAATCATAATCATGAATGTGAGCATCATGAACTGGAGAAAGAAAGAAAAAATTAAGCAAAAAAACAACAAAAAAAAAAAAAAAAAAAAAAAACAGAAATTAAAAATAGAAATTAAAAAAAAAAAAAAAAAAAAAAAAAAAAAAACCAATAAAAAAAATAAAAGATTTGCACCCACGTACATTAGCACTCTCAACGATATACGGTCTCCTTCTTTCTTACTACAGCTACCAAGAAGTCAGGGGCAAGGGGAAGAGCTCAAAAAGGCTAAACAAAGAGAACAGGATATTATTTTTTTCCCGTTCCTCTTTCTCTTAAATACAATAAGAATGGTTGCCAGGTGGTGTAAAACTTTTCCGTGATACCAAGTAATGTAAATCTAATCTTTTCTATTTGAATAAATTGCGACAGGTCATGTACCCAATGAGAATAACTGGGTGGGTGAGGATTCTTCCAATTCAGTAATATAAGTCTCTTTGCTACTATAAAACAAAAGGCAAGCATGTTTGACTGTAAGGATGACAAGGAGGGATTTGTGGGCTTGAGTCCAAATAGTGCTATTAGGGGACACGGTTCGATATCTAAAATTAAGTAATCAGAGATCGATTTAAATATTGATGTCCAGAAAGATGTCAGAGCCGGGCAAAGCCAAAAAGTATGATAAAGAGTAGCTGGAGCCTGCCGACACCGGTCACAAGTCGGATCCAAACCCGGGTTAATCTTAGATAGTTTGGTCTTTGTCCAATACACTCTATGCAACAATTTAAACTGTATTAACGAATGACGGGCACATAAAACAAAGTTTTGTTTCTAAAACTCGATCAATCTCTTGTTTGGAGGAGGGTGCGGGAAATGAGAGGATGTGTTCCTTACAAAATCACGAACTTGGAGATATCGGAAAAAATAAGTTTTAGGGAGGTTGAATTTTTCTGACAGGTAGGAAAATGTGACAAATGTATTCTCCTGAAAAAGATCATTAATGTTTACAATGCCCCTTCTAAACCACAGCGCAAAGGATCCGTCTGAAATAGAGGGTAGAAAGGAGGGGTTTTTGTATATAGGAGACAGACCTGATGCTGCCTGGAAACCGAAATGTTTTCTAAATTGTTTCCAGATTTTAAGGCTTTGTAGAACTAAAGGATTAGAGGAGTAATTGGATGTCTTCAATGCTAATGAAGAGCATAATAAAGCATGCAGAGGCACATGAGTACAGGAACTACATTCTATCTCAACCCATGCCGGAACCCATTGGCACAGGCCATAATGTGACTGGCTCCAGTAGAGAATACTATGGATATTCGCTGCCCAGTAATATATTAAAAAGTAAGGGAGCGCAAACCCACCTAGTTTTTTGGGCTGTTGAAGAAACGATTTTTGGATCCTTATTGGGCCTCCATTCCAAACATAATTAGATACTGCTTGATCTAAGGTCTTAAAAAAAAATTTTGGTAGAAAAAGTGGAATACTTTGAAACAGGAAAAGAAATTTGGGAAGAATATTCATTTTTATACTATTGATTCTACCTGCCAGAGAGAGCGGAAGAGTCGTCCATTTGGCAAGATCTTGCTTGGTTTTCTCCAACAATGCAATAAAATTATGCTCAAACAGGTCACCATATATCCGTGTTATTGTTACTCCCATGTATCTGAAGTTGTCCGAGGCTAATTTAAATGGTAATGTTGATACTGGAATAGATCTTGCAGAAGAATTAATTGGGAAAAGCTCACTCTTGTGTAAGTTCAATTTATAGCCAGAGACACCACTAAACTGATTTAAAACATCTAAGACGTAGGGAAGAGACGATTCTGGATCTGAAACATACACCACTATGTCATCCGCATAAAGAGAAATCTTTTGTTCATTTCCTGCTCTAATAATACCAGTGATATTGTGGTTATTACGAAGGGAGATCGCAAGAGGTTCTATAGCCAAAGCAAACAGAAGAGGGGATAGTGGGCAACCCTGTCTGGTGCCACGGTAAAGAGTAAAATAATCTGAGCTAACACTGTTCGTTCTCACAGACGCCAAGGGAGAGGAATATAAGAGTCTTACCCAGGACACAAATCTATCACCAAATCCAAATTTTTTTAATGTAAAAAATAAATAGTCCCACTCAACTAGATCGAATGCCTTCTCTGCATCGAGAGAAACCAAGGCCTCAGGCAAAGAAGAGTCAGATAAAGTGTAAATTATATTCATTAACTGTCTGATATTAAAAAAACCCTGCCTATTCTTAATAAAGCCGGTCTGGTCTGGGTGAATGATGTCTTGGATAACAGTTTCTAATCTAAGAGAGAGAACTTTTGCCAAAATTTTCACATCTACATTGAGGAGTGAAATTGGGCGGTACGATCCACACTCCAGCGGATTCTTATCGGGCTTTAATAGGAGAGAAATTGATGCCTGACGTAGAGAGGAGGGCAGGTAGCCGTCATTCAGAGACTCTTCAAAGACCGAGAGGAGCAGTGGGGAAAGCTGAGGGGAAAGCTTTTTAAAAAACTCTGTTGGGAATCCGTCTGGGCCCGGAGATTTTCCACTCTGCATCTGTGATATAGATTGCATAATTTCTGTTAAGCTAATAGGTTCGTCCAATTTGGCTTTTGATTCGCTATCAATTTGGGGGATGTTAAGTTTATCAAAAAAACTGCTGATAGCGTTAGGATCCTTAAAAGATTCTGACTGATATAACGAGGAATAAAAAGATTTGAATTCGTTATTAATTTCTTGAGGATCAGTTAAAACACTACCTTCTCGGGCTTGGATTTGGGTAATAATCGTTTTTGCAGTTTTAAGTCTAAGTTGTAATGCCAGTGCTTTACCTGGTTTATCGCCAAACTCGTAGAAATGGTGTCGCGATTTAAGCAAAAGCTGTTCAGCTTGAGCGGTGGAAAGAAGGTTAAATTCAGATTGCAAAAAGACCCTTTCATTATATAACGAAGGAGTCGGGTGGCTCGCATAATCCTGATCTAACATGCCAATTTGCTCAGAGAGTTCGAGAAGCCTCTTACTACGGAGTTTCTTAATATGAGCAGAGTGAGAAATAATTTCTCCACGTAAATAAGCTTTAAGTGTTTCCCAAAGTAAAGATGTAGAGATTCCCTCTGTTGAATTAATTTCAAGAAATTTAGAGATCTTTTCAAAGAGAAATTGAACAAAGTGGTTATCTGACAAAAGTAATACATTCATTTTCCAAGCATATAAGGACCTATAGCAGCCAGGGAGGGCCAATTCGAGAGTTACTGGAGCATGATCGGAGATAATTATACTTTCATAAGAGGAAGACTTTACTGAAGGGATGAATTTACTGTCAATGAAAAAATAATCAATACGTGTATACGTGTGGTGAGCTGGAGAGAAAAAGGAAAAGACTCTAGAAAGGGGGTACAGAAGACGCCACACTTCCGTTACTCCGTACAACTCCAAGAGGGAGTTAATTATTTTGGAAGATCGGGATGGGAGAGTTGATTTTGGAGATGACCTGTCCAAAACAGTGTTTAGAATACAATTAAAGTCACCTCCCATAATTAGTTGATAAAGATTTAAGTCTGAAAGTGTGGAGAAAAGCTTAATAAAAAAGTCTGGATTATCCTAGTTAGGCGCATATATGCTTGCCAAAGTAACTTGGCAATTATAAAGGGAGCCTGAGACAATCACATACCTACCATTGGGATCTGAAATAACTTTCGAGGGGCTAAACGGGGTATTCTTATTGATTAGGATGGCGGTACCTCTAGCTTTACAATTATATCCCGAATGAAAGACCTGTCCCACCCAGGACCTGAGCAAGCTTTTGTGGCGAGAGATCTTTAAATGAGTTTCCTGTAAAAAACATATGTTGGCTTTTAGGTTGTTTAAATGAGAAAATACTTTTACACTCTTTACCTTATTATTCAAGCCTTTGACATTCCAACTAATCATCTTAACCCTGCCCCCAGTAGCTTGGTGCATATCAGGCATTTTTAGTCAACAAGGGTTTAATAGAGTCAATAAATTGGTCAGGGGGTTCTAAAGAGAGAGCATTAAAGAGAAGAACAATCAAAAACAAGATGATCGAAGGTGCACAAAACAAACAAACAAAAACAAAAGCATAAACAAGACCTATCCCCTCCAAACATCCAGAGTGGACATAGGGTCTAACACCCATAACTACTACAAACCTAACTGGAAACAGTCAGATACAAAAGAGAACTAACAGGTTCCTTCAATTATTGGCTGCCCTTTCAGCAGTGCTCCGTAAACTGAATTACAATATGTACAAGTTATTATCAGCAGTGTGTTACACATGACTAAATTAACGTGGCTTTATATAACAAATACAGACAGAATAGCAAATTTTACTCTCCCAATTTTTTTTTTTTTTACTTTACTTTATAAGCTTCGGGTAAATTCTGCTCGTCAGGCCTTGTTCGCTGAAGTCTTGATGGAAGCAGTGAAAAAATCACAAAAACACTCCATCGCTGCCCGTGGAGTGTGAAAAACATGTCGCTGTCCCTGAAAGTCGACACGGAGTTTAGCGGGATGTAGCATTCCATAGGTGACGCCCATGCTGCGAAGAGAAGCTTTCACGTCCTTAAACTCAGCACGGCGCCTCACCACCTCAGCCGACATGTCCGGGAAAATACAAATCGCCGCCACCTTAAATTCTAGAGAGCCCCGTTCACGACTAAGCTTTAATATAAGTTCTTTAGTTTGATAGTGGTGGAGTCGGACAAGCATATGCCTAGGATACGCGTTTGGTTGTGGTTTCTGACCAACGCGGTGCGCGCGGTCAATTTCTAAAGGCCTCGTGAAGGCGCTACTCCCGAACAAGTCAGAAAAAAACAAAGTCATGAAAGCGACCGGGCTGTGGCCTTCCAATCCTTCGGATATTCCAATTATCGGTAGGTTTTGCCTCCGTGAGCGATTCTCCAAATCGTCGAGCTTGAGTTTTAAGCTGTCGTTCTCTGCTTTCAACGCATCGCACATGGTCTCCACCACTGTCAATCGAGCATCTGAGTTATTAAGTGCCGTTTCAATGTCCCCAATCTTCTGAGCCTGCGATGAGAGGGTTGCTTGTAGTGTGGACATAGCAGAACGAATCTCAGACAGAAATTCAAATCGCAGTGTTGAAATTTCCGAACGAATAGTGAATGATATTAACTCCCTCAAAGAGGCAGGTGTGAGCTCAGTCTCCGGTTCAGCCATAGCCATAGCGTTAGCTGCTTGCTCGTTTCCCGATTCGGTCGACGTTTCTGCCATATTTCGTACTTGCTTTCCCACTTTTGCCATTTTCCTTGAATATATGTCACAGATAGACTTGATTATGAGTATGTTGCAGAAAAAAAATTAAGATTGCTGAAGAAAAAAAGACTAATGTTCATGGAGCGACTTCCACCTACGTCTAATCACCACGAGGCATACCGGAAGTCCCTCAGTTTTTGCTTTAGAGTGAGGCTAGGACAGTCTAATTTATTAATACATACTGACAATATAGAAATGAATTAATGAAGAAATAAGGAAATACAGAAAAAAAAACATACATGTATGTATAAATAAATAATCAGACAAATGAATGTAGGAATAAATAAAAAAATAAAAGGATACATTTAGAAATTGACCAAAAATATAGAAATATAATTATGTTTAATATAAATATTATTAATATTTATTTAAATTTATATTCATATTAATATAAATTATTTTTTATATTATATTAACCCAACCATTATGGATGCACAAGCCAGTGCACTCTTAGTGCCGGTCCCAAGCCCGGGTAAATGGGGAGGGTTGCATTAGGAAGGGCATCCAGCGTAAAACATGTGCCAAATCAAATATGCGGATCACAAATGAGAATTTCATACCGGATCGGTCGAGGCCCGGGTTAACAACGACCGCCACAGGTATCATTAGCCGACAGGGTACCGGTGGAAATTGGGCTACTGTTGGCCAAAGGAGGAGAAGGAGAGGAGGAAGACGTCTACAGAGACAGCAGGAAAAGGAGCAGTGTAGGAGAGTAGAGGTTTGGGTTGGTACTTTAAATGTTGGTACTATGACGGGTAAAGGGAGAGAGGTAGCTGATATGATGGAGAGGAGAAAGGTAGATATGTTGTGTGTTCAGGAGACCAAGTGGAAAGGGAGTAAGGCCAGGAACATTGGAGGTGGGTTTAAACTGTTTAATCATGGTGTGGATGGAAAGAGAAATGTTGTAGGGGTGATTCTGAAGGAAGAGTACAGTAAGAGTGTAGTGGAGGTGAAGAGAGTTTCTGATAGGGTGATGATCGTGAAGGTGGAAGTTGAAGGGATGATGATAAATGTCATCAGTGCCTATGCTCCACAAGTTGGCTGTGAGATGGAGGAGAAGGAAAGATTCTGGAGTGAATTAGATGAAGTGGTAGATGGCGTACCTAGGAAAGAACGATTGGTGATTGGGGCAGACTTTAATGGGCATGTAGGTGAAGGGAACAGAGGTGATGAGGAGGTGATGGGTAGGTATGGTTTTATGGAGAGGAATGTGGAAGGGCAGATGATGGTAGATTTTGCTAAAAGGATGGAAATGGCAGTGGTGAACACGTATTTTAAGAAGAAAGAGGATCATAGGGTGACGTATAAGAGTGTAGGCAGGTGCACACAGGTGGACTATGTGCTATGCAGGAGATGCAACCTGAAGGAGATTGGAGACTGTAAGGTGTTGGCAGGGGACAGTGTAGCTAAACAGCATTGGATGGTGGTCTGTAGGATGGTTTTGGAGGCGAAGAAGAAGAGGAGGAGAGTAAGGATTGAAAGAAGAATAAGATGGTGGAAACTGAAGGAGGAAGAGTGTAGTGCGAGGTTCAGGGAAGAGGTCAGACAGGGGCTTGGTGGTGGTGAAGAAGTGCTGGATGATTGGGCAACTACTGCAGGAGTGATGAGGGAGGCAGCTAGAAAAGTACTTGGTGTGACATCTGGAAATAGAAAGCAAGACAAGGAGACATGGTGGTGGAATGAGGAAGTGCAGGAGAGCATTAGGAGAAAGAGGTTGGCAAAACAAAAGTGGGATCGACAAAGCGATGAGAAAAGAAGGCAGGAGTACAAGGAGATGCGGCAGCAGGTAAAAATGGATGTGGCGAAAGCCAAGGAAAAGGCATATGAGGAGCTGTATGAGAGGTTGGACACTAAGGAAGGAGAAAAGGATTTATACCGATTGGCCAGGAAGAGGGACCGAGCTGGGAAGGATGTACTGCAAGTTAGAGCAATAAAGGATGGAGAGGGAAATGTGTTGACAAGTGAGGAGAGTGTGTTGAGAAGGTGGAGGGAGTATTTTGAGCAGCTGATGAATGAGGAAAATCAGAGAGAGAGAAGGTTAGAGGATGTGGAGTTGGTGAAGCAGGATGTAGATAGGATTAGTAACGAGGAAGTAAGAGCAGCGATTAAGAGTATGAAGAATGGAAATTCGGTTGGACCAGATGACATACCGGTAGAAGCGTGGAGATGTTTAGGAGAGATGGCAGTGGAGTTTTTAACCAGATTGTTTAACAGGATTCTGGAAGGGGAGAGGATGCCTGAGGAATGGAGAAGGAGTGTGCTGGTACCGATCTTTAAGCATAAAGGAGATGTGCAGACCTGCAGTAACTTCAGGGTAATTAAGTTGATCAGTCACACCATGAAGTTATGGGAAAGAGTAGTGGAAGCCAGGCTGAGAGAAGAGGTGACCATCTGTGAGCAACAGTATGGTTTCATGCCGAGGAAGAGCACAACAGATGCCTTATTTGCTTTGAGGATGTTGATGGAGAAGTATAGAGAAGGACAGAACGAATTGCATTGTGTATTTGTGGATTTAGAGAAAGCGTACGACAGGGTGCCAAGAGAGGAGTTGTGGTATTGTATGAGGAAGTCAGGTGTGTCAGAGAAGTATGTGAGGGTGGTGCAGGACATGTATGAGGACAGTGTGACGGCAGTGAAGTGTGCAGTAGGTACGACAGACTGGTTCAGGGTGAAGGTTGGACTGCATCAAGGATTGGCCCTAACCCCCTTTCCTGTTTACAGTGGTGATGGACAGGTTGACGGACGAGGTCAGACAGGAGTCTCCCTGGACTATGATGTTTGCAGATTATATTGTGATTTGTGGTGAGAGTAGGGAGCAGGTTGAGAAGAGCCTGGAGAGGTGGAGACATGCGCTGGAGAGAAGGGGAATGAAAGTCAGTAGGAGTAAGACAGAGTACATGTGTGTGAATGAGAGGGAGGGCAGTGGAGTGATGCGGTTGCAGGGAGAAGAGGTGGAGAAGGTGGAGGAGTTCAGGTACCTGGGGTCAACAGTGCAAAGTAATGGAGAGTGTGTTAGAGAAGTAAAGAAAAGAGTGCAGGCAGGGTGGAGTAGGTGGAGAAGAGTGACAGGAGTGATTTGTGATAGTAGGGTATCTGCAAGAATGAAAGGGAAAGTTTATAGGACTGTGGTGAGACCTGCGATGTTGTATGGATTAGAGACAGTGGCATTGAGTAAAAGACAGGAGGTGTAGCTGGAGGTAGCAGAGCTGAAGATGTTAAGGTTTTCGTTGGGAGTGACGAGGATAGACAAGATTAGAAATGAGTTTATTAGAGGGACAGCGCATGTAGGATGTTTTTGTGACAAGGTGAGGGAGGCGAGATTGAGATGGTTTGGACATGTGCAGAGGAGGGACATGAATTATATTGGTAGAAGAATGCTGAGGATGGAGCCACCAGGTAGAAGGAAAAGAGGAAGGCCAAGAAGGAGGTTCATGGATGTGGTGAGGGAAGACATGCAGGTAGTTGGTGTGAAAGAGGCAGATGTAGAGGACAGGGTGGTATGGAGACGGATGATCCGCTGTGGCGACCCCTAATGGGAGCAGCCGAAAGAAGAAGAAGATTTTTTATATTATATTAAAAATAATATTATTTTTGCATTTATTTCTGCATACAATCATTTACACGTATTTATGTGAAAAAATATATAGTATTCTTATAATAGTTTTCTTTTCAAAACAAAAAAAAAGTAGCAAAATTCATACTACTGTCCACTTCCGCCCTCTGCTGGTGAAAAGAAAGATTTTACTTGGATTTAATCACTTCTTTTTAAAACGTTTCTATTGAATAATTAGTGCCTGCCAGTGTCTGTATCTTTCACTCTCTTTGTCTGTTTTCTGTCTCTATCTGTTTACTTCTGTCTTTCTGACTCCATACGTTTTGTTCATTATCTGTATCACTGCTTTCCTGTCTGTTTATTTACGTGTCTGTATCTGTAGGTAAGACATATTAAATTAAATGTCGAGGAATTGAGGATTAAAGTTTTTTTAAGGAGAGACAGAGAACTTTATAGGGGTTACATATAAGAAAGGGTTATATATAAGAAATTTCCCCACTGTGGGACGAATAAAGGTATATCTTATCTTAAGGTATATCTTATCTTATAAAATATGGGACAGGGCGATTGCATTTTCTAAGGTGTTTTTTTATCCTGAATATGATAAAGACATTTGAAACATGTTTTAACAGTTGTGTCAAATTTTTGATACAATGAGAAGCTTTTCTATTTTTAATTATTTAACAAAGATGTCTTTGAGAATTTGAGAAGAATTGACAATCTTATATTCCTTAGTAATATGACAAGCTACATTTTATTGTTTTTTTAACTTCACAAAGAAAGAGAACAATTGAAACATATACAATAGATTGTATAATATGGTTAAATACTGTTATATTTAGCATTAAATAGAATGAAATAGCATGAATAAAGTGGAAAAGTATTGTAACGTGTTGCTCTGGTCTGTTAATCAGGTGTGTAAGACTGTCACTGCTGTTATATGTGTGTTCTGTTGATGTTCTTCTTTACTGTAGACTCACTGTTCCATCTCCATCACCTCTGCTGTAATGAACTGTATTAGGAGCTGGATGAAAAAAATAAACAAGTTCATGAAGATAAAATGGTGTGTAAGTGGAGGATACATTTGCACAGAGTACTAAAATTACAAGACGTTGAAAGTGTGTACCTTTCTTTCTGGTGTTGCAGTAAACCACCGCCACGATAATGTGTAGAAAGATCACAGTCACCAAGGCGAAGGGGACGAAGGGAAGAGACTCAGAATCTGCCAGAACATTAGCACTGTTTACACCAGGGGTCACCAACGTGGTAGCCCGCAAGGACCACATGAGTCGCCCGTGAGCCTTTTCTAAAAATATCTGTTTCCTACCTTGTTAAATCATTGTTGATAATTATTGTGAGAAATCATTAACATGATCAGTGTCTTCACATAGATCAGGGGTGTCAAACTCAGTGTCAAATCCGGCCCGACATACAGTTATATCTGTCCCGCGAGATGATTTGATATAGATCTATTATTGTTATTAATGTCCCCGCGATATGTAACGCTGATAGCACAAACTACAGATCCTATAATGCCCTACCGAACGCTAGGCTACCTGGGAACATTCCAGCGTCAATCACGTCGAGCTTCTGTTGATGTATTTAACCCTATTGTACAGTTATTGTGAAGCCCCTCACAATGGCGAAGAGAAAAGTTAAATCTGAAAACAGAGCTTTTCAAAACCGATGGGATTCTGAGTAGATGTTTACTGACACTGCCGGTAAACAAGTGTGTCTTATTTGTGGAGCGAATGTGGCTGATATTAATGAATTGTATCTAAACTGGAACTACGAGACAAAACATCAGGAGAAGCTGAAAAACCTGAATGCAGAGCAGAAGATACAGAAAGTAGAAGAGTTAAAGAAGAATCGGACATTTCAGCAGACGTTTTTCACCACAGCAAAATCACAAAGTGAAGCTGGTGTGAAAGCAGAGGAGAAATCAGTCACATCAGCCAGTTATTTACCCAGGAAGAGTTTCTGAAGAGCTGCATGATAAAGCTGTGGGACGTCTGGTGTTTGACAGGAGATATTTTTATGGAGGGCAAAATATTTTAAGTAATTTAAAGTTTGAATTCATATTTTTATGAAATGGCACAAGAGCAAAGAAATCTGATTGTTTTGATTTGTTGTTATTTTAACGTTTACTTAAAAGCACAATTTAAATTTATTTTTTCAGTGATTTTTTGCAGCATGTTCATATTTCTAACTAATTTTGACAGGAGATATTTATATAGAGAGCTGTTTATTTAATTTGGAATAATTTCCAGATTTATTCTGGAATAATATTCCTCTGTTTTCTATTCATATTCATGTTAAAAAAACATTGTTTTAGTGTGTTCAATAAATGTTTATCCTGTTCGGCCCACGACCTGAAGTCAGGAATCCAACTGCCACACCCCCTTCAGCGGCTGTCATTGCTTCTGTGTGCTCCTGATCTCTCGGCTTCATTGGGCACACCTGAGGCTCATTCATCTAATCATCCGCAGCTCCTATATAAACCCCTCATTCACCCACACTCCCTGTCTGTTATTGTAGGTTCATGGTGGTATGTGTTATCGCGTCTGCGTATCCCGCTATGTACCTTTCCTACTGGACTCGGCTGCGCTTTCCTTCCCAAAGCGCACCCTGGATTACCCCGATCCTCCTGTTGCTGTTTCTACGCATACGCTGCTTGTGCTACGTTTTCCCGTTGATGCCGCAGCACCGCGCTTCCCCGAAGCGCACTCTTGGATTTGTATATACGGACTGCCTCTCACCAGTTCAAGACTGCGTAGGCCGCACTCCCGAAGTGCAACACCGGATTATTCCCTATCACAGCGAGTATTTATGTTGGCTCTGCCTTTTGTGTGAATAAACATTGTTTGCGTGTACTTCGGCTTCCGCCTCGCATTCCTCGCATGACACCTAAAGTGTGCTTTGAGATTTGGCCCCCTGTGCAATTGAGTTTGACACCCCTGACCTAGTTGAATATCATTAATTATTAATAATAACATATAATTAAAGGTAAATTGAGCAAATTTGTTATTTCAGAAGTGTGTATCAAACTGGTAGCCATTCACATTAGTTGGTACCCAAGAAGTAGCTCTCAGTGTCAAAAAGGTTGGAGACCCCTCCTTTTCACTGTATTACACTCAATGTTGTACTTAAAGGAAACAATAATGGAAAGTGTAAATGAAGAACAAGGTTGATATGTGCAACTTAAATTAGGATTTATAGCCTAGAAAAATCTGAATGGAATGAAATGCTAGATAGTTAAAATATTTGTTTCATTTTCATACAATGGGTACATATTTTTCAATGCTTCCACATTTCTATAAATCATCTGGATCGTAGAAGCCATTTTATTTCCTGGAAACATTATTCAAACACAAAACACAAAAAAAAAATAAGATTTATCAATCATTACCATTTTCAGATGTTCCAGACTGTGGATTTGTGTAGCTTTTGGTCACCAGGCCTGGGTTTGGAGGAATCATAATCAGATGAGAATGTGGGTCAGAACACAAACACAAATAATATACAATAATAATCAGAAATAAATATGAAACAATAATGAAAAGTGTAAATGAAGATCAGTTTGATATGCGAGTGACTTCCATCAAGGGGTTTATAGATTTGCAAGTTCTCATATAAATTCTTAATGTAAGATCCAATCCATCATATAATTAATTCTTAATATACTTACTTTAAAATTCTCATTTGTATAAAACCGCAGTTTCAAAAGTTGGGATGCAGGGTAAAATGATATCAAAAAACAGAATGCAATGATTTGCAAATCTCATAAACCCATTTTATATTCACAATAGCACATCAAGTCAAGTCAAGTTTATTTGTATAGCGCTTTTCACAACAGACATTGTCTCAAAGCAGCTTTACACAAATCAACAGTGAAGGTGAATGGTGTGAATTTGTCCCTGATGAGCAAGCTGTGGCGACTGTGGCAAGGAAAAACTCCCTTAGATGTTATGAGGAAGAAACCTTGAGAGGAACCAGACTCAAAAGGGAAACCCATCCTCATTTTGGGTGACATCAAGAGTTTGATCATAAATCTTTCAACAATACAGAACACTGGAGAGTGAGAGCTAACATGAGCACTGGAGTATAAGATTATAAGTGATGTTCTTTCTGCAGTCTTATACAGTCTATATGGTTAGTAGCTCCGAGTTTTATGAGCTCAGCATTTGTGATCACCACAGATCCAGCATCAGCTTCTCCATGCCAGAGCCTTTAACACTCCAGGAGGTCCAATGCCAAACTCCACACATGTAGCGGGATCCAAATGGCACTGGTACGTCTCTAGATGGTTCGGGATGTTTGTGAGTTCGGCATCTACTTCTTCAAAGGTTTGTAATCATCACGAGGTGGGAGGTGACTGGAGCTGGCCAAACCTCAGGGTGTCTCGGGATGGGGAGAGAAAGAGAAGCAGTGGAGAGCAATTAGCGTAGCTGCTGTTCATGATATTAAGCACAAGTTGATAATGTGCATGTGATCAGATGTTCTGGAGCACAAGGTTATGATGTGATGTGTGTTATGTGTAGGCTTTGCTAAAAAGATATGTTTTTAATCTACACTTAAACTGGGTGAGTGTGTCTGAGCCCCGAACACCGTCAGGAAGACTATTCCAGAGTTTAGGAGCTAAATGTGAAAAAGCTCTACCACCTTTAGTGGACTTTGCTATTCTAGGAACTACTAGAAGCCCAGAGTTTTGAGATCTCAGGGAGCGTGGCGGATTGTAGCGAGTTAAAAGACTGGATAGATATATGGGAGCCAAACCATTTAGTGCTTTATAAGTGAGAAGTAATAGTTTGTAGTCTATTCGAAACTTAACAGGAAGCCAATGTAGGGACGATAAGATCGGGGTTATGTGATCATATTTTCTTGACCTTGTAAGAACTCTGGCTGCTGCATTCTGGACTAACTGAAGCTTGTTTATTAATGATGCAGGACATCCACCTAGTAACGCATTACAGTAGTCTATTCTGGAGGTCATGAACGCATGGACGAGCTTTTCTGCATCGGATATGGACAACATATTTCTTAGCTTAGAAATATTTCTAAGGTGAAAGAAGGCTGTTTTAGTAACTTGATTGATATGATTTTTGAAAGACAAGTCGCTGTCTAAAATAACACCCAGGTCTTTTACTGTTGAATTAGTGGTTACAGAACATCCGTCTAAATGCAGGTTGAGATGCTGGAGCTTCTGTATACTAGTTTTTGGTCCGATGAGCAAAATCTCAGTCTTATCGGAATTTAAAAGTAGAAAGTTATGGGTCATCCAATCTCTTATTTCCTTAACACACTCAGTTATCCGACTTAATTGAGCTATATCGCCTGGTTTAGATGAAATATATAGCTGAGTATCATCAGCATAACAATGGAAGCTAATTCCATGCCTTCTAATAATATTTCCTAACGGAAGCGTGTATATTGTGAACAGCAGGGGTCCTAGAACTGAACCTTGCGGCACGCCATAATTTACTTGCATTAGCCTGGATAGCTCTCCATTTAAATCTACGAAATGGTAACGATCGGACAGGTAGGATTTAAACCAGCTTAATGCCTGTCCCTGAATGCCGATGTAATTTTGTAATCGATCTAGGAGGAGATCATGGTCTATAGTGTCGAATGCAGCACTAAGATCAAGTAAAACCAACAGCGAAATGAAGCCTTGGTCTGAAGCTAAAAACAGGTCATTAGTTATTTTAACTAGAGCAGTTTCTGTGCTATGATGGGGCCTAAAACCTGACTGAAATTCTTCAAAGATATTGTTCTCTTGCAGGTAGGAACATAACTGGGCAGCGACAATCTTTTCTAAAATCTTAGACATAAATGGGAGATTTGAAATGGGTCTGTAATTTGATAACGTGTTTGGATCCAGATTAGGTTTTTTTAATGAGGGGCTTAATAACTGCTAACTTGAGGGATTTAGGGACGTGACCTAAAGATAGTGAGGAGTTAATAATATTTAGAAGAGGTTCACCAGTTGTATATAACACTTCCTTCAGTAATTTAGTAGGAATTGGATCTAACTGACATGTTGTCGATTTAGCTTTGGCAATAACATTATACAGCTCTTCCTGTCCTATACATGTAAAACAGTGGAGTTGTGGAGTTGAAGGTAACACTGTCTCAGGAGATGGTGTCAGAGGTTGAACTGCCACAATTGTTTTTCTAATGTTATCTATTTTTTCAGTGAAGAAAATCATAAAGTCCTCACTACTAAACTGTGATGGAACACAATTTTCAGAGCCCTGATTTGTAGTTAGTTTAGCTACTGTACTGAAAAGGAACCTGGGATTGTTTTTGTTGTTTTCTATAAGTTTGCTCAGGTGTTCAGCTCTAGCAGCTTTTAGCGCCTGTCTGTAGCTGAGCATACTGTCTTTATACGCGATTCTAAATACCTCCAATTTAGTTTTCCTCCATTTTCTCTCCAGATTACGTGCTGTTCTCTTGAGGGCATGCGTATGACTATTATACCAAGGTGCAGGTGCTTGTTCTCTAACCTTTTTTAACCGGATGGGAGCAACGGTGTCTATTGTGCTAGTGAGGATAAGGTCTATGTTGTTAGTTATCTCATCAAGATTATTGGTAGTTATGGGTTTAGTGAGAAATTGAGATAAATCAGGCAGGTTATTTATGAATCTGTCCTTAGTGGTTGGAACAATAGTCCTACCAAGTCGATAACGTGGTGCAACACGGCTAATCTGCTCTACCGGTAGTGTGTACAGTATGAGGTAATGGTCTGTGATGTCATCACTCTGAGGTAAAATATCTATATTAGTGACGTCTGCTCCGTGGGATATTATTAAGTCTAATGTGTGGTTAAAGCGATGAGTTGGTCCGGTGACGTTTTGTTTAACCCCAAAAGAGTTTAATAAGTCAACAAATGATAATCCTAGAGCATCGTTTACATCATCTACATGAATATTAAAATCTCCTACAAACAGCACTTTATCAAAATCGATCAAGAGATCTGATAGAAAACAAGCAAACTCTTGAAGAAAATCAGCGTAGGGCCCTGGGGGTCTGTACACGGTGACCAGAGCGAGTTTTCTATGTCTGTCTGAAAATACAACTTTAAGAACGAGCACTTCAAATGATTTAAAACTGAATCCTAACATCTGACTAACATTAAGAGAGGCAGTATAAATGGTTCCTACACCCCCCCCCCCACGACCAGTCTGACGCGGCTCATGCTTATAAACATATCCTGACGGTGTCGACTCGTTTAGACCCATATAATCACCTGGTTTAATCCAGGTCTCAGTGAGACAGAGTGCATCGAGATTATTCTCTGTGATCATCTCATTTATAATCAGCGCTTTGGGTGCAAGTGATCTAATGTTTAAAAGACCAAACTTTAAAACTTTTTGGTGTTTGTTTATCTGGCATTTTTCAGTTTTAACTTCAATGAGATTATTTCTGGATCTTGTGTATTTAATTCTTGGTTTTGCTACACGAGGAATAGATACGGTTTCTATAAACTGGGCTGTGTGTGAACTTGTAACTATTTGGTCTGTTGTATGCGTGTTCTCATTGTCGTAAATTTCCTGATGTCTTACCAGTCAGATGGTGTGAAGTATCCTAGAGATGTTATCTGATAGCACTGCTGCTCCAACTCTGCTGGGGTGCAGGCCATCAGGGCGGAAGAACCTAGGACGCTCCCAGAAACAGTTCCAGTTATTAACAAAGAGAAGTTTATGTTCTCGACACCATGACTGTAACCATTCATTTAGAGCTAAAAGTCTACTAAACTTCTCAGCCCCTCGCTGGTAAGTGGGAAGGGGTCCTGACACTATGATCCTCGTTGTGGGTGATGTGCTGCGTACCGTCTCCACCAGGATCCTGAAATCCCTCTTTAATGTCTCCGTTTGCCTCAGCCTGGTGTCGTTTGTTCCGGCATGAAGAACAACCGCTCCGAAGTTCTCCTTCAGGATCGCGGGTACCTGCGCAGCGACATCAAGAACACGAGCACCAGGAAAACAGCGAGTGTGCACCTTACCTTTAGCTCCGGTAGCGCGGACATGCCGGACGATGGAATCTCCGAGAATCACAGTGTCGCGTTTCGTCTCGCGGAGAGGGGCGAAGTGGTTCTCGGTCGAGATCTCGAAGGCCTGTAGTGGTGGCGGGGGAGACGTCCTCGACCGGGGCTTTGCTTGTCTCTTCCGCCGCTGCCGCATCCAGGGTCCATGTTGCACCTTTGCCGGAGATGTAGGTGCGCTGGGTCTGGGCAGAGAAACACGCGGAGTTGAGGTGCTGGGAGCGTTGGGTTCAGCCCGGGAATTTACCTGGGACGAGTGCGCGTCCGCCCGGGATGTTTCCAGCGCCGCTTTCCGCTCTCGCAGCCGGGCATGCTTTTCATGCAGCTCGCGAATCTGTTTCTCCAAAACCTCCATCTCCAACGCCAACGTTTGCAAATCGAACGAGTCCTCACCTGTGCTCAAAGTCAGACACACAGCCGGCATAGTGCTCATAATCACGAACAGATTTCAGATACACAAATAAGATAAAGTGAGAGAAAATATAGTGGTAGTCGAGTTTAACTGACTACAGGCACAAGTCAGGAAGACAAACAATTTAGGATTATTAAAAGAGAAAAACACAAACAAACGAATATAAACACGAATACAAACACGGAACTCGCGGCAAACAAGTCAAACACAGGAAGCTACGTCACCGGAAGCTCCAAGCCAAACAGGGGTGAACAAAGATGAGGTGGCATGAAAGGCTGTCTACAGTTGAGCATCAAAATGATATCCAATGTTAAACTGAGGAAATTGAGCATTTAAGAAAAATATTTTAAATAAAATGTAATGGATAATTAGGGACAGGGTCATGTTTACCACAACAACAGTCTAAATACATCTGAGTACTGAGGAGACCAGTTGCTGGAGTTTTGGCAGAGGAATGTTGTGAAATTTGTGCTTGAAACAGGATTCTAGCTGTTCAACAGTCCTGTTTTTTCTTTGTCATGTTTATTGTTTTAGAATGCACCAAATGTTTCAGATGGTGAAAATTCAGCACCCAGACTCTCCTACTATGAAGCCATGCAGCATGCAGTTTTAGCATTTCCTTGCTGAAGTATGGGGAGGTGGAAGCCCAGTGGTTAATGCTTTGGGTTACTGATCAGAAGGTTGGGGTTCAATCCTTCGATATCACCTGCCACTCTTGGGGCCCCTGGACAAGGCCCTTAACCCTCAGCTCATTGGTGCTGTATCATTGTTGACTCTGATTGATCTGACACCAGCTGCTAAAATTGTTGGAATATGTGAAGAAAACATTTCCCTGTTCTGGAAAGTACATGTGATAAGTATAAAGCAGCAAATATGCAAGACCTTCCCTGAAAAAGACACTGTTTGGAAGGAGGCATATGGTGCTCTAAAACCGGTATAACCCTTTAAGCACTGATGTGCCTTTCTAGATATGCAAGCTGACTATTCCATAGTCACTAATGCATCCCATACCATCTGAGACTCAGGCTGTTAAACTGAGAACTGATAACAAATAGTTTCTCTTTAGTTTTCTGGATCATGTATTTTGAAAAGACTAAACTCTCCTGAAACCGTGTTATAACTCGACTTGACTGCTTGTTTGACAAGTTTAATTGTGCTACATGAGTGCAGTTAAAGCAACTTAAATTAGGATTTATAGCCTAAAAATATCTGAATGGAATGAAATGCTCGGCAGCTAAGATATTTGTTTAATTTTCATACAATGGGTACACATTTTTCAATGCTTCCACACTTCTATAAAACATCTGGATCGTTTCTGAATATTTAGAAGTCGTTTCATTTCCTGGAAACATTATTCAAACACAAAACACAAAAAAAAAATAAGATTTATCAATCATTACCATTTTCAGATGTTCCAGACTGTGGATTTGTGTAGCTTTTGGTCACCAGGCCTGGGTTTGAAGCTGAGACAAAAACTTAATGACAAAAATAATTGTAGTTTTCAAGTTTAGTGTTTGAGACTTGCTCTAAAATGAAGAAATAACCAGCACCAAAACACTTTCTATTACACTGGTGTTTAGTACTTGGTTTAGCAGTGGTTTGGATTGTGGTTGTGGATGGTGAAGGTCTTATTGGAGCTTCTGTAAGGAGAAATATTTAATCCATTAATCCAGGATTAATCCAGGAATCATAATCATTAGGATTTATAGCCTTTACTACTAGGATATTATATTATACTATGAAACAAATAATTTCAATCCTTCAGATTTTTTTAGGCTATAAATCCTAATGATTTACTACTATGCGCCGCCCAAGTGGCAGCCTGTTGCAGTGGCTCCCGTTACGTTTGTGCTTTTGAAAAAAAATCTTATAGTGTTCCGGCACTTTGTGTTTTTTTCCTTTTTGAGTGTACGCGTGAAAAAATAAAAACTGCACAATGGACATTAACAAAGTCACAGAGTTTGCTCTACTTTTCCTGCTTCTTTGGACTTTTTTCACAGTCGCGTCTGGAAACTCTGTTCACAGCCGCGGTCCTATTGTTTACACCAGGGATCAGCTGGTAGTATTCCGCAACATGCCGATGCTACTAAAAGAAAAAAGATATTCCCTGCGAACTAAGAAAGAGAAGACAGGGGAACCGTGCTGGAGCTATGTGTCGGACTAAAAGGAGACGTTACAGACCAACTCTCCCGTCCAACATGGGAAATGTAAGATCTTTACCCAACAAGATGGACGAGCTAGCTGCTCTTACTCGGCATCAGAGGGAATCCTGGAAATGTAGCATCATGCTGTTCACGGAGTCATGGCTAACCAAGCTAACACCGGATACGACCATGGCTCTAAGTGGAGGCTTATACATCAGCCCTTGGGAAGATCGGATCACAACCTGGTTCATCTCCTACCTGTGTACAAACCCCTTGTATGCAGGCAACCAGCTGCCTCCCACACAGTGACGACATGGTCTGATGAGACAAGCGAGGCTCTGAAAGACTGTTTTGAAACAACTATGTGGAAGGAATTGTCTAACAGACTGTCAGCCAGCCGCGCGTGCACTTCCGGCGCTTCCGCTTCCGGGGTAGCGCGAACTCTCAACCGTCCCGGCCGCCATCTTGCCATTGCATAAATAGACATGAATTCCTCACGCTCTCTGCCAGATTGTCTTGTTGGCTTCTGTGTACATTTGAGACTTTCCTGCCCCTTGTTTTTGTTTCCTGCATTTTTGGTTTCGGTTTTGGATCTTCCATTTTTTTTTTTCGGCTTTGCGCCGTGCCGCCGGTATTTTTTTATTTCCCTATTTTTCCATTCACAGACTGGCTCTCTCTTTCTCAGCTTATCTCCCGCTCGGCATAGTGGCTGTAAGTTTTCGGACACTTTGTTTTGTGTGTTTGTGTGGATTACTTCAGCCTTATGGTCATAAGTTTTCAGACACTTTGTGTTTTTTGTATGTTCTTTTTACGGATTAATTCAGCCTGATGGTCATAAGTTTTTGGACACTTAGTTTTTGTGGGGTTTTTTTCACATGTGGACTACTTCTGCCTGGCTGTCATAAGTTTTCGGACACTGTGGTTGTGTGCCTTTTTATTCAAAGACATCGTATTTGCCTTGATTGGTGTTGTTTGTTAAAGACTTCAAACATATACTTTTGCTGGAGTCCTGCATTTGGGTCCAACTCCTCGCATTCCTGACACAGACTGTATTACTGACTACATTAACTTCTGTGTGGAGAATATTGTACCCACCAGTACTGTACAGTGTTTTGCCAACAACAAACCATGGATCAACCCTGATAGAAAGACTCTCCTTAAAGAGAAGGAGGGTGTTTAAATCAGGAAACAAGGAAGAGCTAAAAACTGTCCAGAGAGAACTGAGAAAGAAGATCAGGGAAGGAAAAGCTTGCTACAGGAGGAAGATGGAGGATCAGCTACAACAGAACAACATCAGCGGTGTGTGAAAGGGGCTCAAAACCATCACTGGTAATAAGAAGCCAAGCTCTCAGGCTGAGGGTGTCCAGAAGTGAGTGAATGATTTTAATCTATTCTTTAACAGATTTCGATCAGCTACCCTCCCCTGCCCCCATCCAGTCGCCCCTGCTGCAATCCCCCTTCTCTGCTTTTACAGCAAGCAGCTCCAGCCCCACCTCTCTCTGCACTGATTAGAGTTTACAGTCAATACACAACACACCTAACTTCCCTCCAGTCAACACTCCAACCACTACACACTACCCCTCACAGAAGCCCAGGTGAGAATGGAGCTAAGGAAGATCAAAGCGAGGAAGGCTGCAGGCCCAGATGGCATCAGTTCCTGGCTACTTAAGACCTGTGCAGATCAGCTGTGCGGCATATTGCTGTACATGTTTGACCTGAGCCTGAAGCTGGGAAAGGTGCCACAGATATGGAAAACATCCTGCTTGGTGCCTGTTCCAAAGACGTTGCGCCCAAAAGACTTTGGAGACTATCGACCAGTAGCACTGACCTCGCATCTGAGGAAGACATTGGAGAGGCTGGTGCTCACTCATCTCCGACCTCTGGTGAGTCCATCAATGGATCCACTTCAGTTTGCCTACCAACCTGGCATTGGAGTGGAAGACGCAGTCATCTTCCTCCTAAATCGGGCTATTTCACACCTGGAAAAGGCTGGCAGCACTGTGAGAGTCATGTTTTTTGACTTCTCTAGTGCTTTTAACACCATCCAACCTGAACTCCTGATGGATAAGATGTGTACATGGGAGTGGACCATCATCTGTCTGCCTGGATACTGGACTACCTCACAGACCGACCACAGTATGTGAAGACTCGTGACTGTGAGTCTGACATGATTGTCTGCAACTCTGGAGCCACGCAGGGAACGGTTCTAGCCCCGTTTCTCTTCCCCGTCTACACTGCAGACTTCATGTTCAGCTCAGCAACCTGTCACCTGCAGAAGTTCTCTGATGACTCTGCCATCGTCGGTCTGATCATGGATGATGATGACAGGGAGTACAGAGGACTGATCCAGAACTTTGTGGACTAGTGCCAACGGAGCTGCCTCCAGATAAATGCGGGGAAAACCAAAGAACTGGTGGTGGATTTCCGTAGGCACAAACAAACCTTATCACCAGTAAACATTCAGGGAAAGGACATTGTGAGAGTGGACTCTTACAAATACCTGGGTGTTCACCTAAACAACAAACTGGACTGGACAGACAACACTGAGGCAAGGGCAGAGCAGACTCTTTCTGCTGAAGACTACGGTCTTTTGAAATGCAGGAAGACCTACTGAAGACCTTTTTTGACTCTGTGGTGGCTATATTCTATGGTGTGGTCTGCTGGGGCAGCAGCATCTCTACTGCAGACAGGAAGAGACTGTACAAGCTGATCAGGAAGGCCAGCTCAGTCCTAGGGATTCCCCTGGACACTGTACAAGAAGTGAGAGGAAGGAGGATGGTAGCAAAACTATCATCAGTGCTGGAGAATGCCTCTCACCCCCTGAATGTAACCGTTGTTACATCCTAAGTGTCTGAAGGAGCATTACAGAAGGTCTTTTTTCCCTGCTGCTATTAGACTTTACAATCAAAGCTGCTCCCAGTAAACCAGTCACCAAAATACACACTGTTATTACTGTTTAACTGTGTAATAACATTACCTGTGTGCAATATTACCTGCAACATGTGCAATATTACCTGCAACAGGAGCAATACCACCTGTGTGCAATATTACCTGCAATACATACTTTTTCATTTTTTTCTTCCCTCATTTGTATTTATACATTGTACTGGGTTTATACTGTATATTATAGTATGTGTATATTCTTTTTATATATTTGCATTAATTTTTATTTCTTTCCTTTGTTGCTGAATCAAAGAATTACCCCACTGTGGGACGAATAAAGGTATATCTTATCTTATTTTATCTTATAATCAGATGTGAATGTGGGTCAGAACACACACAAATAATATACAATCAAAATGAGAAATACAGATGAGGGGCAGAACATGAAACAGAACCTTAGCAGATGTGATTTTGACACTATTCATTTTCCATAAGTATATAAACATTTTTAACGGAATTTTATTATACAGCAGTAGTCAAAATATTCCAGATATTATATCGAGACACTGGAATCAGTTTTCCATAGTTTATATGCAAGAGACTTTTTTTTTACCATATATTGTGGGATGGATATACTTATAGGTGGGGTTGTTGATCCTACATATGTATTATCCTCCATTCTCTACACTATCCCACTATCACTGAAGTTACATTGTGAATAAAAAATGAGTTATTTACCTTTAACAGTGAGTCTGATGTATCTGTATCCACTCCGTATGATACAAGCGTATAATCCTCCATCCTTTACAGTCAGGTGTGATATGAGCAGAGAGAGATTCCCTGAACTATGATCATTAACCAGCTGAAATCTGTCTTTGTACTGTCCACTCTCAGGAGATATCTGTACACAATCATTAATGTATTTCATCCATCTGAAGTTCTGAGGTTTGGTGTGGAGGTCAGTGCAGGAGCAGGGCAGCAGTACTGAGTCTCCTGTGTATGCAGTGATCTGTGTGTCTCTATTTCCTTCCAATCTGCAGCCTGTAGGAACACACCAGGTAATGATCTGTTAATGAGCAGTTCACCATCTGCAGCAACTCTACAAAACTACAGACAACCTGTACCTCCTAAACTCACTAAAGTAGGAATGTAACTGAAGATGAAATTGTGAACAGAAAACATGCTGTAAATAAATAAATAGTTACAATTCAGTGTTTGACATGGAGAATTATTAATTTACTCTTGTTTATAACGTTTGTCTGAAAGATTCACAAAGTAAAACATTTAAAGAAACAATATTTAACTGTATGTTTTCTGGAATAATTGATAAAGAAGAAGTAGATAAAATCTGCACATCAACATTTTTAATAAAGGGAACGAGATGCTGCGTCGTAACACTTTGGGAATGCCCCTGCGTTGTCTGTGCTCTGAACCACGTGTGAAATCTGACCAATAGGCGAGTCGTGACTTCATCGGCTGGCGACATCGCGTAAACCAGGAAGCTTCAAATGGCTGCGCGATAGTAGCGACGCTAGCTTCTGCACAGAGAGAAGGTAAGTGCCGCAGGGATGCAGGGAGTGTGGCAAGGAGACGCAGCGTCCTGTTCACTCTGGGAATTAAGGTTACATTCGTAACCTAGAGACGTTCTCCATTCAGGAACTCGAGCTGCGTCGTAACGCTTTGGGAACAAGTGTCCAATCACGCCACACTGACCAGACCCTGCCTAGTGTGTGAGGGTCTCGGCACCTACCCATAGGACAGAGGAGTCCGGAGTGGCTCTAAGGTCAAGGTCCTAAAACCGGACAAAGGTTAGCAGGGTGGACCAACCCACAGCGTCACAGATGTCCTGGAGTGACACTCCAGTGGACCAGGCCATAGAGGCCGCCACACTCCGGGTGGAGTGAGCTCTTACTCTGAGTGGTGCGGGGGGGCCAGAGAATTTGTAAGCCGACACGATAGCATCCACTACCCACCTGCTTAACGTCTGCATATTGGCCGGAAAACCTTTCCTATTAGGGCCATTGCAGATGAACAGCTGCTCCTAATCCCTCCATGGACTCGTCCTGTGGAGGTAAGTTGGTTCTGTTGCTCCTGGTCGGGGGCTATAAACGGAGGAGGGCAGAAAGCCAGTATCGTGACAGGTCGTGTGGGAGCCGTAGGCACCTTAGGTACGTTCCCAGGTTTCGTGTATAAAAGCACTCTGGCCATGCCAGGGGCAAATTCCAGGCGGGATGGGGCCAAGGACAGAGCCTCCAGATCCCTAATCATCTTTAGGGAGGAAATCGCCAACAGGAACGCGGTCTTGACTGACAAGAACCCAAGGACCACCTCGGCCAAGGGCTTGAAGGGGGGCTCGGATTTGTGCCCACCTGGGCTCTGTAGAACCTCTGACCTACCTGCTCCACTACCTCGAGGTGGAGTCGCCATTCCCCAGGCCTCGACAGGGTGTCTGCTCTGACATTCAACCGTCCCGGGATGTAAATGGCTTTCAATGAGAGGAGTTTGTGCTGGGACCACAGGAGGACCTCTTGCGCCAGTTTGTACAAGGGGCGAGACCGGAGGCCCCCCTGGTGGTTGATGTACGAGACCACCACAGTATTGTCCGTGCAGACCAACACATGGTGGTCCCTTAGGTCTGGGAGGAAGTGTTTCAACCCCAAAAACACTGCCATCATCTCCAGGCAATTTATGTGCCACGAGAGACGTGGGCCGCTCCACAGACCCTGGGCGGTGTGGGCACTCATGACCGCTCCCAACCCCATGAGGGAAGTGTCTGTCGTTAGCGTTACACGATGACACAGAGTCCCTAAAATGGGGCCTCGGGACAGAAACTTTGGGTCCTTCAACACATCCTAGGCTCGAAGGTCACGCTGCAAGACCTTGATGGTACGGTACAGATTCCCTCTGGGGGAGAACCCTCTGCCCCGGAGCCACCACTGGAGGGGCCTCATGTGGAGGATGCTGAGTGGAATTACACTGGACGCTGCCGCCATGAGACCCAGCAGCCTCTGGAACTGCTTCACATTGAGTGGCTGGCCTTCTCTTACACTCCTGACTGTGGTGATGATGACATTGGTCTGGGCGGGAGACAACCGTGCCCGCAACCTGGCCGAGTTCCACACCATGTCCAGAAAAGCAAGCAAACCTCAGGAACCTCCGAAAACTGAAAGCAAACCTCAGGAACTTCCTGTGTGCGAGAAGGATGGAAATGTGGAAATATGCGTCCTTCAGATCTATCGTGATGAACCAGTCCTCGGACCTGATCTGAGTCACGACCTCTTTGAGGGTAATTATCCTGAACCTGAGCTTAATAAGTGAGCGGTTCAAGGAGCAAAGATCCAGAATGGGAAGCAACCCGCCATCGTTCTTCGGAACAACAAAGTACGGGCCTGTAGTAGCCTGACTCTCGAACTGAGGGGGGAACCACCTTGATGGCCCATTTACCCAGGAGAGTGCATACCTTCTGTTCCAGGACCAGAGCCTGCTCGGGTCCCACCAGGATGTGAAATAACCCATTGACCTGGGGAGGAGAAGAAGCGAACTGAATAGTGTAGCCCCTTCTCTATAGTCTGCAAGACCCACTGGAAGACCTCTGGCAGCCCCTCTCAAGCTGCCAGAAAGTTCCTCAGGGGAACCAACCCCTCGAGGCTGGCCTCTGACCCACTCAGAGCAGCTGAGGTAGTGCCCTGCAACTTTCAGGTGGAAAGATGGGGAGCGAACCACTGGAGGGAGGCTGTGCCCTGAAGCATGTCTTGTGGCAGGGCTAACAGACTGGCCTCCTGGACCCGAATGGCTGGAGCAGTGTACTGCGGCCGTTGACACCTCCTGAGAGGTGGCGGGTCTCCCCCATCCGTACCGAGACTTTGGGGGGAAATGGAGGGAGACATCCGCTGGAGGGGGGCTGTGCTCTGAAGCACATCTTGTGGCAGAGTCAACGGCCTAGCCTCCTGGTGGTGCAGGGGGAGACGGGCACTGTAGCGTTAGGTGTACACTATCCCCCCAATCGTAGATTGTCAGGATCTACGCACCACAGCCCATTTGTTGGAGGCAACGGTGACCCTCAGGTCAGCCTGCTCCTTCTTGGGTTTAAAGCGTCGCCAGGGCTCCTTAGGCCCTGCCTGCAGAGATCAGGTGGCCACGCTCTGTTTCTGGGCCTTGCGGTGCCCGGAAGGAATGGGCTGGGGCTGCCGAACAGCCCCACAAGATTGGCGAGGAAGGTACTGCTGAAATGCAGCCGACTGATTTTTTTTTTTTTACCCTACTAAGACTGGCTTAGTAGGGAACACTGGGGACTTTAGCGACAATGCTACGCTAGGGGAGAGATAGCTAGCTAGCGTTTCTTCCACACGCAGCATCGCCCCATAGCCGCACTCCTTCGCCCCAACCACGTTTGCGTACGGGGTCTCCCAGGACCTGGACAGCTCGGCGTGCAGGTCGGGGAAGAACGGAAGGCTCCGGCACCAAAGTAGTGACACAGGATGCAGGAAACGCTCATCCAGCTTACTGGGTGCGCGCTTCTTCTGCCTTTCCACCAGCCAAGCTAGATGCAGCTTGGATACGGCTCGTGTCACGACCTCAAGGAGCTCCTCGTACAGATCAATGTGTTTCTATGCAAAAAAAACCAAAAACTAGTTAAAAAAACACAAAAACACACAAGAATTCGACTGTGAATAACTGAAAGAAAGTTCTGTTAAAAGACGAGATGAAATATGACATTTTCTGCTTGAACAGATAAAGATGGAGAACAGGATTGAAGATGTTAACAAGTTCAAGTTTAGGTTTATTTCTATAGCGCTTTTCACAATGGACATTGACTCAGAGCAGCTTTAGAGAACTTATGAATTAAAGTGAATGATGTGTATTTATCCTTGATGATGAATCCTGAGGAGACTGTGGAAAGGAAAAACTCCCTTAGATGTTATGATTAAGAAACCTTGAGAGGAACCAGACTCAAAAGTGAAACCTATCCTCATTTGGGTGATTTTAAGAGTGTGATTATATATTTTAAAACAATACAAAACACAGAGGGTGAGAACTACAATAAGCACCGGAGTGTGTGATTATGGGTGATGTCCTTTCTACAGTCTTCTACAGAGAGTTGATGATATTAACAGACTGCTTCACACCCACAGTCAAACATTGAGGTGGAAGTTTTTTTAGTTTGGTTTGTTTTGGAGCAGACAAGAGGTGAATTCTGTGTGAAACGAATCCTCAACCAACATGGCTACCCTTCTATACTTCATACCCAATTGGAACCAAAGTCACTATACAATCACACAATCATCCACACACAAGGGTGTAGGTGATTGTTTGGTCTGGGTGTGTAAGTTTCTATCCACTTCCTGCATATTACATGATGATGATGATAATAATGATGTTTATTATCAATATTATTATTAATTTTATATATTACAATTATGGAAAATAGACCCATCAAGTATTAACAGCATGAACTTCTTCAGCAATGTGAGCTACAGGAGCTCGTCTGTTCAATAGAACCACAGACATATTGCATGATTGTTACATCATCATATTATTCTGTCATGAGATTATCACTGAAGTAACATTGTGAATAAAAATGAGTTATTTACCTTCAACAGTAAGTCTGATGTTTCTGTCTTCACTCTCTGTGCTACACCTTTATTCTCCTCCATCCTCTACAGTCAGGTGTGATATGAGCAGAGAGAGATTTCCTGAACTGTGATCATTAACCAGCTGAAATCTGTATTTGTACTGTTCACTTTCAGGAGATATCTGTACCCAATCATTAATGTATTTCTTCCATGTGAATATCTGAGGTTTGGTGTGGAGTTTAGTGCAGGAGCAGGGCAGCAGTACTGAGTCTCCTGTGTATGCAGTGATTGTTATTAAGTCTCTATTTCCTTCCAGTCTGCAGCCTGTAGGAACACACCAGTTAATGATCTATTAATGAGCAGTTCACCATCTGCAGCAACTCTACAGAACTACAGACAACCTGTAACTCCTAAACTCACTAAAGTAGGAATGTAACTAAAGATGAAATTGTGAACAGTAAACATGCTGTAAATAAATAAATAGCTACAATTCAGTGTTTGACATGGAGAATTTACTTATTTACTCTTGTTTATAAAGTTTGTCTGAAAGATTTACAAAGTAAATCATTTAAAGTGAACAATATTTAACCGTATGTTTTCTGGAATAAATGATAAAGAAGAAAAAGATAAAATCTGCACATCAACATTTTTAATAACTCAGAGTCTGTTATTACTAATTCAGTAATGTTCATAAGAAACTACACACTGTGTTGAAATATTTTCTCTTGGAGATTCTTTTCATGCAAACACACACACACACACACACACACACACACACACACACACACACACACACACACACACACACACACCACAAACAGTGATGTAATATTTTTCATTTCTTTTTTACAGGTTATATACAATCTATACACTAACCCAGCCATTAGTGCGGCACAAGCCAGTGCACTCTTAGTGCCGGATAAATGGGGAGGGTTGCGTTAGGAAGGGCATCCAGCTTAAAACGTGCCAAATCGAATACCGGATCGGTCGAGGCCCGGGTTAACAACGACCGCCACAGGTATCGTTAGCCGACAGGGTACCGGTGGAAATTGGGCTACTGTTAACCGAAGAATGAAAGGGAGAGGAGGAAGACGTCTACAGAGACAGCAGGGAAAGGAGAAGTGTAGGCGAGTGAACGTTTGGGTATCTGCCTATATTCCCCCCCTCTGCTGACAGTGAATCGGCATGCAATGTCCTGCATTCTGTTGTTAACAGACTGTAAACACAGAGCCCAAACACCCTTCTCATTATCTCTGGAGATTTTAATCATGCCTCTTCATCCTCCACTCTGCCCACATTCACCCAGTATGTTTCATGCCACACCAGAGACAATAAAATACTGAATTTATTCTATGCAAACTCAAAGGAGGCTTATACATCAGCACCCCTCCCGCCCTTGGGAAGATCGGATCACAACCTGGTTCATCTCCTACCTGTGTACAAACCCCTTGTATGCAGGCAACCAGCTGCCTCCCGCACAGTGACGACATGGTCTGATGAGACAAGTGAGGCTCTGAAAGACTGTTTTGAAACAACTATGTGGGAGGAATTGTGCAATACACATGGGGAGGATATTGTCAGTCTAACAGACTGTATTACTGACTACATTAACTTCTGTGTGGAGAATACTATACCCACCAGGACTGTACGGTGTTTTCCCGAAAACAAACATGGATCAACACTGATATAAAGACTCTCCTGATTGAAAAACCCTCTTCTCTTTAAGGAAACAAAGAAGAGCTGAAAACTGTCCAGAGAGAGCTGAGAAAGAAGATCAGGGAAGGAAAAGCTTGCTACAGGAGGAAGATGGAGGATCAGCTGCAGCAGAACAACGTCAGCGGTGTGTGGAAGGGGGATCAAAACGATCACCGGTCATAAGGAACACAGCTTTAAGGCTGAGGGTGACCAGAAGTGGGTGAATGATCTTAATCTATTCTTTAACAGATTCGATCAGCTACCCTCTCCTACCAACATCCAGTCACCCCTGCTGCAATCCCCCTTCTCTGCTTTCACAGCAAGCAGCTCCAGCCCCACCTCTCTCTGCACTGCTATCAGCTCACAGTCAATACACAACACACCTAACTTCCCTCCAGTCAACACTTCAACCACTACACACTACCCCTCACAGAAGCCCAGGTGAGAATGGAGCTAAGGAAGATCAAAGCGAGGAAGGCTGCAGGCCCAGATGGCATCAGCTCCAGGCTACTTAAGACCTGTGCAGACCAGCTGTGCGGCATATTGCTGTACATGTTTCACCTGAGCCTGAAGCTGGGAAAGGTGCCACAGATATGGAAAACATCCTGCGTGGTGCCTGTTCCAAAGACGTCGCGCCCAAAAGACTTTGGAGACTATCGACCAGTAGCACTGACCTCGCATCTGATGAAGACATTGGAGAGGCTGGTGCTCACTCATCTCCGACCTCTGGTGAGTCCATCAATGGATCCACTTCAGTTTGCCTACCAACCTGCCAATGGAGTGGAAGACTCCATTGGAGCTGGCAGCACTGTGAGAGTCATGTTTTTTGACTTCTCTAGTGCTTTTAACACCATCCAACCTGAACTCCTGATGGATAAGATGTGTACATGGGAGTGGACCATCATCTGTCTGCCTGGATACTGGACTACCTCACAGACCGACCACAGTATGTGAAGACTCGTGACTGTGAGTCTGACATGATTGTCTGCAACACTGGAGCCATGCAGGGAAAGGTTCTAGCCCCGTTTCTCTTCACCATCTACACTGCAGACTTAACGTTCAGCTCAGCAACCTGTCACCTGCAGAAGTTCTCTGATGACTCTGCCATCGTCGGTCTGATCACGGATGATGATGACAGGGAGTACAGAGGACTGATCCAGAACTTTGTGGACTGGTGCCTAACGGAGCTGCCTCCAGAAAAACCAAAGAACTGGTGGTGGAAAACCAAAGAACTGGTGGTGGATTTCCGTAGGTACAAACAAACCTTATCACCAGTGAACATTCAGGGAAAGGACACTGTGAGAGTGGCCTCTTACAAATACCTGGGTGTTCACCTAAACAACAAACTGGACTGGACAGACAACACTGAGGCAAGGGCAGAGCAGACACTTTCTGCTGAGGAGATTAAAGTCTTTTGGCGTGCAGAGAGAGCTATTGAAGACCTTTTTTAACTCTGTGGTGGCCTCAGCCATATTCTATGTTGTGGTCTACTGGGGCAGCAGAATCTCTACTGCAGACAGGAAGAGACTGTACAAGCTGATCAGGAAGGCCAGCTCAGTCCTGGGGATTCCCCAGGACACTGTACAGGAGGTGGGAGAAAGGAGAATGGTAGCAAAACTATCATCATTGCTGGAGAACGTCTCTCACCCCTGTATGAAACCGTTATATCGTTGAGCAGCTCCCTCAGTGACAGACTGTTACATCCTAAGTGTCTGAAGGAGCGTGAAAGAAGGTCTTTTCTCCCTGCTGCTATTAGACTTTACAATCAAAGCTGCTCCCAGTAAACCAGTCACCATAATACACACTGTTTTTACTGTTTAACTGTGTAATAACATTACCTGCGTGCAATATTACCTGCAATACCACCTGTGTGCATTACTGCCTGCAATGCGCACTTTTTTTTTCTTAATTGTATTTATACATTGTACTGTGTATATACTGTATTATTATAGTATGTATATATTCTTTTAATATATTTGCATTTATTATTATTTCTTTCATTTGCTGCTGTAACAAAGAAATTTCCCCACTGTGGGACGAATAAAGGTATATCTTATCCTATCTTATAATCAGATGTGAATGTGGGTCAGAACACACACACACATAATATACAATCATATTCAGAAATACAGATGAAACAATCATGGAAAGTGTAAATGAAGATCAGTTTGATATGTGAGTGATTTCCATTAAGGGGTTCATAGATTTGGAAGTTCTCATATAGTTTCTTGTTGCAAGATCCAATCCATCATATAATCAATTTTTAATATACTCACTTTAAAATTCTCATTTGTATAAAACCGCAATTCCAAAAAAATAAAAAAAAAGTTGTGATGCCGGGTAAAATGAAATAAAAAAAACAGAATGCAATGATTTGCAAATCTCATAAACCCATTTTCTATTCACGATAGTACATCAAAATGATATCCAATGTTAAACTGAGGAAATGGAGCATTTAAGAAAAATATTTTAAATAAAATATAATGGATAATTAGGGACAGGATCATGTTTACCACAACAACAGTCCAAATACATCTGGGAACTGAGGAAACCAGTTGCTGGAGTTTTGGCAGAGGAATGTTGTGCCATTAGTTCCTGAAACCGGAATTTAGCTGTTCAACAGTCCTGTTTTTTCTTTGTCATGTTTATTGTTTTAGAATGCACCAAATGTTTCAGATGGTGAAAGTTCAGCACCCAGACTCTCCTACTATAAAGCCATGGAGCATGCAGTTTAGCATTTCTTTGCTAAAGTATGGGGAGGTGGAAGCCCAGTGGTTAAGGCTTTGGCTTACTGATCAGAAGGTTGGGGTTCAATCCTTCGATATTACCTGCCACTCTTGGAGCCCCTGAACAAGGCCTTAATCCCTCAGCTCATTGGTGCTGTATCATTGTTGACTCTGCTATCTGACACCAGCTGCTAACATTGTTGGAATATGTGAAGGAAACATTTCCCTGTTCTGGAAAGTACATGTGATAAGTATAAAGCAGCAAAAATGAGAAGTCGTTTCGTTTCCTTGAAACATTATTCAAACACAAAACACAAAAAAATGAAGATTTATCAATCATTACCTTTTTCAGATGTTTCAGACTGTAGATTTGTGTAGCTTTTGGTCAACAGGCCTGGTTTTGTAACTAAGACAAAAATTAAATGACAAAAATAAGTGTAGTTTTTAAGTTTAGTGTTTGAGACTTGCTCTAAAATGAAGAAAAAACCAGCACCAAAAAACATTTTCTGTTACAGTGGTGTTTAGTACCTGGGTAAGCAGTGGTTTGGATTGTTGTGAATGGAGAGAAATATTTGATTAATTAATCCAGGATTAATCCAGGAATCATAATCAGATGTGAATGTGGGTCAGAACACACACACAAATAATATATAATCATAATCATAAATACATATGATGGGCAGAACATGAAACAGAACCTTAGCAAATGTGATTTTGACACTATTAAGTCAAAATATTTCAGATATTTTATCGAGACACAGGAATCAGTTTTCCATAGTTTTTATACAAGAGACTGTTTTACCATTTACTGTGAGATGGAAATACTTATTGGTGGTGTTGTTGATGCTACAAATGTAATATCCTCCATCCGCTACACTATCCCACTATCAATGAAGTTACATTGTGAATAAAAAAATGAGATATTTACCTTTAACAGTGAGTATGATGTATCTGTGATCACTCTCTGTGTTACACCTGTAATCTCCTTCATCCTCTACAGTCAGGTGTGATATGAGCAGAGAGATATTTCCTGAACTGTGATCATTAAACAGCTGAAATCTGTCTTTGTACTGTTCACTCTCAGGAGATATCTGTACCCATGTATTAATGTGTTTCTTCCATGTGAAGTTCTGAGGTTTGGTATGGAGGTCTGTGCAGGAGCAGGGCAGCAGTACTGAGTCTCCTGTGTATGCAGTGATATTTTTTGTCATCTCTTTATTTCCTTCCAGCCTGCAGCCTGTAGAAACACACCAGTTAATGATCTGTTAATGAGCAGTTCACCATCTGCAGCAACTCTACAGAACTACACAAAACCTGTACCTCCTAAACTCACTAAAGTAGGAATGTAACTGAAGATGAAATTGTGAACAGAAAACATGCTGTAAATAAATAAATAGTTACAATTCAGTGTTTGACATGGAGAATTATTAATTTACTCTTGTTTATAAAGTTTGTCTGAAAGATTCACAAAGTAAAACATTTAAAGAAACTAAATTTAACTGTATGTTTTCTGGAATAAATGATAAAGAAGAAGAAGATAAAATCTGCACATCAACATTTTTAATAATTCAGAGTCTGTTATTACTAATTCAGTAATGTTCATAAGAAACTACACACTGTGTTGAAATATTTTCTCTTGGAGATTCTCTTCATGCAAACACACACACACACACACACACACACACACACACACACACACACACACACACAGTGGTACCGACAGTGTACCGGTAGAAATTGGGCTAATGTTGGCCGAATGAGGAAAAGGAGAGGAGGAAGATGTCTACAGAGACAGCAGGGAAAGGAGAAGTGTAGGATAGTGGAGGTTCGGGTTGGTACTTTAAATGTTGGTACTATGACTGGTAAAGGGAGAGAGATAGCTGATATAAGGAGAGGAGAAAGGTAGATATGTTGTGTGTTCAGGAGACCAAGTGGAAAGGAAGTAAGGCCAGAAACATTGGAGGTGGATTTAAACTGTTCTATCATGGTGTGGATGGAAAGAGAAATGGTGTAGGGGTGATTCTGAAGGAAGAGTACAGTAAAAGTGTAGTGGAGGTGAAGAGAGTTTCTGATAGAGTGATGAACATGAAGGTGGAAGTTGAAGGGAGGATGATAAATGTTATCAGTGCCTATGCTTCACAAGTTGGCTGTGAGATGGAGGAGAAGGAAAGATTCTGGAGTCAATTAGATGAAGTGGTAGATGGTGTACCTAGGAAGGAATGATTGGTGATTGGGGCAGACTTTAATGGGCATGTAGGTGAAGGGAACAGAGGTGATGAGGAGGTGATGGGTAGGTATGGCCTTAAGGAGACGAATGTGGAAGAGCAGATGGTGGTGGATTTTGCTAAAAGGATGGAAATGGCAGTGGTGAATACGTATTTTAAGAAGAAGGATGATCATAGGGTGACCTATAAGAGTGGAGGAAGGTGCACACAGGTGGACTATGTTCTATGCAGGAGATGCAACCTGAAGGAGATTGGAGACTGTAAGGTGTTGGCGGGGGACAGTGTAGCTAGACAGCTTCGGATGGTGGTCTGTAGGATGGAAGCTGAAGGAGGAAGAGTGTAGTGTGAGGTTTAGGGAAGAGGCCAGACAAGGGCTTGTGGTGGTGACGAGGTGTTGGAATATTGGGTAACTACTGCAGGAGTGATGAGGGTGGCAGCTACAAAAGTACTTGGTGTGACATCTGGAAATAGAAAGGAAGACAAAGAGATGTGGTGGTGGAATGAGGAAGTGCAGGAGAGCATAAGGAGGAATAGGTTGGCAAAACAGAAGTGGGATCGACAGAGTGATGAGAAAAGTAGGCAGGAGTACAAGGAGATGCGGCACCAGGTAAAGAGGGATGTGGCAAAAGCCAAGGAAAAGGCATATGAGGAGTTGTATGAGAGGTTGGACACTAAGGGAGGAGAAAAGGATTTATACCGATTGGCCAGACAGAGGGACAGAGTTGGGATGTATTGCAAGTTAGAGCAATAAAGGATGGAGATGGAAATGTGTTGACTAGTGAGGAGAGTGTGTTGAGAAGGTGGAGGGAGTATTTTGAGCAGCTGATGAATGAGGAAAATCAGAGAGAGAAAAGGTTGGATGAGAAAAAGTGAAGCAGGAAGTGGATAGGATTAGTAAGGATGAAGTGAGAGCAGCGATTAAGAGGATGCAGAGTGGAAAGTCGGTTGGACCAGATGACATACCGGTAGAAGCGTGGAGATGTATAGGAGAGATGGCAGTGGAGTTTTTAACCAGATTGTTTAACAAGATTCTGGAAGGTGAGAGGATGCCTGAGGAATGGAGAAGAAGTGTGCTGGTACCGATCTTTAAGCATAAGGGAGATGTGCAGACCTGCATTAACTACAGGAAATTAATTTGATCAGTCACACCATGAAGTTATGGGAAAGAGTAGTGGAATCCAAGCTTAAGAGAAGAGGTGACCATCTGTGAGCAACAGTATGGTTTCATGCCGAGGAAGAGCACCACAGATGCCTTATTTTCTTTGAGAATGTTGATGGAGAAGTATAGTGAAAGAGGCAGATGTAGAGGACAGGGTGGTATGGAGACGGATTATCCGCTGTGGCGACCCCTAATGGGAGCAGCCGAAAGAAGGAGAAGAAGAAGATACAATCTATACAATATACAATCAGACAATCACCCACACACAAGGGAGTTGGTCACTATTTGGTCCGTAACTCAGGTGTGTAGATTTTTTTTGTGTGGTTTTTTTTATTGTTTAACAGTCCAAACTTTAAAGTACAGTTGAACCTGGTTATGTCGCCGGCCTAGGGGTTTGCCAAAAGGCGTCGAGATAACCGATGATCGAGATAAACGAAAACCAATATGGCGGCAATATATTAACGTGCTTGAAATTTCTTTATGTACATGATGTGCGTTAATAAATGAGAATGTGCATGCACGTGTTTTTGGAGGTTTTTTACACAACAGCGTTGCCGCGATTTGTTTGATGAAGGCATGCTATAAAAATGTTCATACATGTTTGCTAACAACAAAAGGCATATGTGCACCAACTAACATCAGAGATTTACCAGTATACAATACAAACCACCGTCGATTCTCGTTACAAACCTTGATTATATTCTCCAACATTGCAAACACAAAGATCGCTCACAAAATCACAAAAAACGTGCATTGTGTAGTTAGTTTTTACAAAAAGCTAACCAGTGTCAAAATTTAATTCTCGAGTCATTTCACTCTAACACAGCTTTGAAAAGTATCCTACACTCCTGTGCCTTCTCTTCCAAGATTCTTTAAGCTTCTGTAAGGCTTGATTTCTCCGCCACTTCCGCAAGTTCTTCTGCGGCTGCACAGCACTGTGCCTGAAACTCATCATCGGAAATATCCTGAATGACGCAGTGCATCCAGCAGTTTGAGATTGTTTCCTTCTTCACGTCATTCCAGGCTGAAACCTAATATAAGACGCACCCTGGGTGAGGGGTACGTAAAACTTTATATAAGAAGCGTCTTATATACGCGAAAATACGGTAGTGAGATGGTGAAATGGCATCGATAACTAACATTTTCAAAAAGCCGGCGATTGGTCATGGAGATCGAGATAACCGACGTTAAGTGGCAAATTTGTCCCTCTTTTGTGCTCGAGATATTAGGGTTCAGCGCCATAAATGAATCGACATAACTGATGAGAAATTGCTAAGACAAAGAGAGAATTTGGCGGTTCCACTTTAAAAACGTCGACTTAATAGGGTTGGCGAGTAAACCGAGGTCGAGAAAAGTGGATTCGACTGTATTATTATTATTAAATGATAATTATAATAATTTATTATTAAAGGTGGAAAATGATTTTTAGAAAATTTATTTGACTCTGAACAGCAAAACTCCTTTTTTAAAAAACACACCAAAAAAACCCAGGAAACCGATGGTGTGAACAAACCACAGTAGTGACGTCCTCCCCACATCCTGTTAACAGTGTACACTGTACAAAATGTTTGGTACGAAGTCTTGTAGTATAAGCTCATGTACGACACTGTAAGAACCACGACGAGTAACAGAGAATGAAAGAAGAAACTGTAGTGGAGTGAAACAGTTCCATGATGAACTTTTTCTCATGTTAATATTTATATTTGGTTTGATGGCAAACGGAAAAACTCCAAAACTCACTAAATCTCTTCAAATGTTCAGTGTTCACTTTACATTTCTATATCATGAGAAAGTTTACTGTATGACTATGTTAAAGGCCTTAAATTATATATTTACATTTGAAAGGGGAGAGAGAGAGAGAGAGAGAGAGAGAGAGAGAGAGAGAGAGAGAACAGCAGCATACTCACCTTCAGTGATATGAAGCTGTATGAGGAGGAGAAGAAAACACACCTGCATTCTTACTGAGGACCAGAACCCACACAATAATTAAAAGACTGTATTAGAGCTGAACACACACTGACCAACTACTTCACCACGTCTGATCATAATGAACACTCTATAGATCACATTCAGACACTTACAGTTCACACAGGAAGTGCAGATTTAGCAAGATGGCCTTAACAACAGAATTGAAGAAGCTTCTTATGTCTTTTGCACATTAGAACTGAGTCTATTCTCTGAATACTTACATTATCAATCATCTAATTGCAATAAATTAATAAATATTATTCATTTATATGCCTAAAACAAAACAAAGCCTTTTTCTTACTTACAAATATGCATATAAGATTGTGCATGACATAGTGCTAGTAATCTGCAGTCTACTTCATCATTGATCTGAATTCTCAGTCTAGTGACCTTTCATGGTTACTGCAACAATAAAGCTAATTAATTAATTAATTAATTAATTAATTAATTAATAACCCAGCCATAAGGGAGGCACAAGCCAGTGCACTCTGAGTGCCAGTCCCAAGCCCAGATAAATGGGGAGGGTTGCGTTAGGAAGGGCATCCAGCGTAAAACATGTGCCAAATCGAATATGCGGATCACAAATAAGAATTTCATACCGGATCGGTTGAGGCCGGGGTTAGCAACGACCGCCACAGGTATTGTTGGCAGACAGGGTACCGGTGGAAATTGGGCTACTGTTGGCCGAAGGAGGAAAAGGAGAGGAGGAAGACGTCTACAGAGACAGCAGGAAAAGGAGAAGTGTAGGAGAATGGAGGTTCACGTTGGTACTTTAAATACTGGTACTATGACTGGTAAAGGGAGAGAGATAGCTGATATGATGGAGAGAAGAAAGGTAGATATGTTGTGTGTTCAGGAGACCAAGTGGAAAGGGAGTAAGGCCAGGAACATTGGAAGTGGGTTTAAACTGTTCTATCATGGTGTGGATGGAAAGAGAAATGGTGTAGGGGTGATTCTGAAGGAAGAGTTCAGTAAGAGTGTAGTGGAGGTGAAGAGAGTTTCTGATAGGGTGATGAACGTGAAGCTGGAAGTGGAAGGGATGATGATAAATGTCATCAGTGCCTATGCTCCACAAGTCAGCTGTGAGATGGAGGAGAAGGATAGGGGCACCAGCAGCACAGGTTATGTGTATACCGGGAGCCAGGGCGCCGGACATAGCAGGTCAGCTTAGATTCTTAGGAAAGCACAGGTTCTCTAAGATAGTTTTTCACACAGGAGCTAATGATATAAGCCTTCGACAGTCAGAGGTTACTAAGAGTAATATTATAGAGGTGTGTAAATTAGCAAAGGCAATGTCCGATGCTGTAACATGCTCTGGCCCCATCCCAATGTGATGTGGCGATGTAGCCTACAGCAGGTTATGGTCGATGAACTGCTGGATGTCCGAGTGGTGCTCCAAAAACAATGTGGGCTTCATTAATAATTGGAGCATTTTTGAGAGCAAGGCTGGCCTGTTAGGGCGGGAAGGTATCCATCCCACCCAGGAAGGTGCTGCTCTCATTTCTTGTAGTATAGGTAATAGTCTCAGAACAGCACTAGTTAACAAGTGACTGTCTAGAGCCAAGGCCAGGGAACAGACAGACAGGCTAAACCGACCGTCTGCTAGCTGCACAGATTCATCACTCAGGATCCACCATATTGAGACTGTGTCTGTCCCCCGAGCAAAACCAAAATATAGGAATTATCAGAAAGTCTGTTTTAGTAACCTGATTAACATTAAATAGGACTGATCGCACAGCCAGCACCTCTGATCTAAAAATAGGATTGTTGAATATTAGATCTCTCACGTCAAAAGCGCTTACTATAAACAAAATTATTACCGACCAGGAGTTTAATATAATGTGTTTGACAGAAACCTGGATTAAATCAAATGAATATGTAGCATTAAATGAAGGGAGTCCTCCTGGGTATAGTTACATACACCAACCCCGTCTAAATGGCAGAGGAGGCGGAGTCGCAGCTATCTATAATAATAATCTAAACGTCACACAAAACACTAAACACAAATGTAAAACATTTGAAGTGTCCGAAAGCAGGTCCAGTCAGTCAATTCCACTAATTATTATTTATAGACCCCCAGGGCCCTACTCTTATTTTCTCATAGAATTTGCAGATTTCTTCACAAATTTAGCTACTTCTTTAGACAAAGCATTAATTAGTGGTGACTTTAATATTCATTTTGATAATCAGGAAGACCCCTTAAGAGCAGCAGTTGTGTCCATTCTAGAGTCAGTTGGAATTAATCAGAATGTTATAGGACCCACTCATAGTGGTGGGCACACTTTCGATTTGTTGTTAACATTTGGATAAAAAAAAAAAAACTTAGTCATAATTCCACAGTCTGAAGCTATTTCAGACCATTATCTAATCTCTTTTAAAATCTGCCTCAGTCATTGCATTTCTACCTCACCATGTTACCGTAGCACGTTTTATCAATAATCTTCCCGAAATTACGATATTAGATAGATCTCCGTCTGACCCCGCAAAGCTCGACTGGGCCACTGAACACCTAGAATCAACGTTACGTTACACACTAGATGATGTAGCTCCCCTTAAGACCAAAATGATCAAGGAGAAAAAATTTGCACAGTGGTATAATGATCATACGCGCACCTTAAAACAGACCACTCGAAAATTAGAACGTAAATGGCGTCAAACAAAATTAACAGTATTTCAAATAGCATGGAAGGAGAGCCTCCTAAATTATAGAAAATCTCTTAGTGCTGCTAGATCAGCATATTTCTCCACCCTCAGAAAATAACAAGCATAATCCTAGATTTTTATTCAGCACGGTAGCAAAATTAACAGGGAATAAAAGCACTGCACTAACATGCACACCATCATTAGGTAGTAATGATTTCATGAACTTTTTTAATAATAAAATTGAGAACATCAGGCAAGAAATCCAGACGGTTAATATAAATCCAAATTATTTTACAAGTACCTCTGTAGACAGCAGCATAATTATAGCAGACAATCAACTACAAAGCTTCACTCCTATTCATGAGAATGACTTAATTTCATTAATTTCCTCATCAAAATCATCAACCTGCATTCTCGATCCCGTGCCTACAAGTTTTTTTAAACAGATAACTCCAGAGGTAATTGAACCTGTTTTAAAAATAATAAACTCTTCCATTAGCACTGGTTATGTACCAAAATCCTTCAAACTGGCAGTTATCCACCCCCTTATTAAGAAACGAAGAGGTGGAGAGGTGAGGAAGAGAGGAGAAGAGGTGGAGAAGGTGGAGAAGTTTAGGTACCTTGGGTCAACAGTGCAAAGTAATGGAGAGTGTGTTAGAGAAGTAAAAAAAGAGTGCAGGCAGGGTGGAGTAGGTGGAGAAGAGTGACAGGAGTGATTTGTGATAATATCTAATAATGATATCTGCAAGAATGAAAACTAAAAGTTTATAGGACTGTGGTGAGACCTGCGATGTTGTATGGATCAGAGACAGTGGCATAGAGTAAAAGACAGGAGGTGGAGCTGGAGGTAGCAGAGCTGATGATGCTGAGGTTTTCGTTGGGAGTGACGAGGATGGACAGGATTCGAAATTAGTTTATTAAAGGGGCAGCCCATGTAGGATGTTTTGAAGACAAGGTGAGGGAGGCGAGATTGAGATGGTTTGGACATGTGCAGAGAAGGGGCATGAGTTTTATTGGCAGAAGAATGCTGAGGATGGAGCCACCAGGTAGGAGGAAAAGAGGAAGGCCAAGGAGGAGGTTCATGGATTTGGTGAGGGAAGACATGCAGGTAGTTAGTGTGAAAGAGGCAGATGTAAATGACAGGGTGGAATGGAGACGGATGATTCGCTGTGGCGACCCCTAATGGGAGCAGCCGAAAGAAGAAGAAGAAGATGTAAAAGGAATTTTACTTCAAATTTAACAATAACTGTGTTGACATTGTTCCTGTTGTTGTACGTCTTCAACATTATTTTGTGTAATATCCCTTTTCACACAGTATAATTATTATATCATTATAGACACTTCAGAATCAGAAACAGTATCATTGCCTGATATCAGGGTTTGCATGTACATGGGATTTGTCATGTGGCGTGGATATGGCATTACTCTGAAGATTCCTTGTGGTGTCACACTTCCAGGTCAGAGCCAAATTGAGGTGGTAAGCGAATAGGTTTGCACTATGGGCAAGGCCTAAGACGTCACCTTTCAACTTCCTCCATAATGTATAAGAGTTTTTTTAAATATCACATGCCCATTTCTGAGCAACTTAGTGTTTTTTTGCCAATTTGGACTGATTGTGGGGGCGTGGCTTGAGGTGATGCCACGTGACGTCACTATATTACCGACAGTGCAACTCCCTATGCTGGACTGAGTCTGTTGATATATCACAAGTTCCCCCTTATTTGTTTTTGTGACTCCACCCACTTTTTTGCCCCTGCTCCCCTTCCCCCATTCAGTGTGAGATAAGAGCATGTCCCTTTATGCAATTCCCCCCACCGGGCTGTTTGGTTTCCCATTCATTTCAATGGGTGGGTGATTAATTGCCCCTTACCCATTGCCCCTTAATTGCCCCTTACATTTTGTGGTATCATTCGTGGTGCAGGGGCAAAAACTGCGGCACGAGTTATGAGAACATTTGTCATTTTCATGCAGCACTAATGATAAAATCTTGAGTAAAGATTAAGACATTAACTGTAGAGTTTGTGCAGTGTATGTAAAGTAAGGCAGTAAAAATAATAATGTAATTGAGGCAATGCATTGATTATTTTTCTGAATAAGTCCAAGGTTTAGATTTGCAGAGAAAGAGAGAGAGAAAGAGAGAGAGAGAGAGAGAGAGAGAGAGAGAGAGAGAGAGAGAGAGAGACTGAGAGAGAAAGAGAGGGAGAGAAAGAGCACAGATTCACCTTTTGTTATATGAATCTGTATGAGGAGGAGAAGAAAACACAGCTGCATTCTTAATGTAAATTCGAACCCACACATTAATCCAAAGAGAGAACTACAGCTAAACACACACTGACTGACTGCTGCATGTGTCTGATCATAATGAACGCTCTAAACATTTTACACTGCAAGTTTACTCCTTTAACTTCTTCACACCTCCACAGGAAGTGCTACCAACCACAGAAAGTGCAAACTTAGCATCACACTACTGACCATGCGAAAGTGTGTGAAATACAAAGTAAGCCAAAAGCACAATGCTGCAGAGAAACACACAAATCCCAAACACTGTAATAAAACAGAAAAATGACAAAAGACACTTAAATGAGACATTTAATATCAAATATTGAAATAAATATAGAACTATATATAGAGTAGATTTGTTTTGTTACCATTAAAAATATGTGAAGATGCATTTCTGTTCTCTTCCAGCAGAGGTCACTCTCACATGATGGAACATTACGCATTTTTATTTAATCATTATTTCAAACTGGCATCAGGTAGTTTATAGCTTTCTGGTCATGACGTCACCCCGCTGGTATTGGACAGATTACACACGTGATTCAGAGCGTGGACAATGCGGAAGTGTTCTCAAAGTGTTGTGACGCTGCTTGAGTTCCTGAAAGGGAACAAAATTCAACCTACTGGTCACTACCGCCCTCAGCTGGTGAAAACACTGTTCTCACCCATAAATAACCATTTATATTTTAAACATTTTGTCAAATTATTAGATTTTAAATGCACATTTCTGTTCTCTTCCAACAAAGGTAACTTTAACGTGATGGAATTTTTTGCACAAAAATAATAAAAGTTTAAACCGTTTTTTAACAATTATCTCTAACTGTTTCAGGTATTTCTCTCGTTTCTTTTTTTTTCACTTTTTTCTCACTTTGTTTACAAATCCTGGTTTAGAGTGAGTTTTGTACAGCCTACATTATTAATACCTGATATTTACACAGAATACAGAACACAGAAATAAATGAATGAAGAAATGTGGAAATACATAAATAATAAAATAAAATCCAAAAACAAACAAACAAACAAAAAAATTATATATATATATATATATATATATATATATATATAATATATATATATATATATATATATATATATATATATAAACATTTTCTTTTCATTTATTTATATATAGATATCGTTTTTTAGATTTAACCACAAAAATAAAAAAAATACAGCAAACCCACTGACCTCTTCTGCCCTCTGCTGGTAAAAAAAAGACTGTTTACACAATTCCCACACATACAGTGCCCTCCACAATTATTGGCACCCCTGTTTAAGATGTGGTCGTGGACTTCTAAAAATTCTCCTTTTTTTTAAAACAACATAGAACCCAAATGCAAAAAAAGAGAAAAATCCAACCTTTCATTTAAGTACATTACTTTGGTGGTAAAAAAATCACACATTTAGAAAAAAAACAACAACTTGAAATCATGTGTGCCACAATTATTGGCACCCCTGATGTTAATACTTTGTACAACCTCCTTTTGCCAACAAGACAGCACTTAATCTCCTCCTATAACATTTCACAAGATTGGAGAACACAGAGAGAGGATTTTTGACCATTCTTCTTTGCACAATCTTTCTAGATCATCCAGTGTCCTGGGTCCTCTCTTATGCACTCTTCTCTTTAGCTCTCCCCACAGGTTTTCGATTGGGTTGAGGTCTGGGGACTGAGATGGCCATGGGAGGACCTTGAGTTTGTGACTGCTGAACCACTTTTGTCTAGATTTTGCCACATGTTTTGGATCATTATCCTGCTGAAAGACCCAATGACGACCCATCTTCAGCTTTCTGGCAGAGGCCATCAGGTTTTTATTTAAAATATCCTGGTACTTCAAAGCGTTCATAATGCCATGCACCCTAATAAGGTTCCCAGGGCCTTTGGAAGAGAAACAGGCCCACAGCATCACAGATCCTCCACCATACTTCACGGTGGGCATGAGGTGCTTTTCGGCATACTCATTCGCCAGACCCACTTAGAGTGTTTGTTGCCAAAAAGCTCAATCTTAGTCTCATCTGACCAAAGCACACGATCCCAGTTGAAGTCCCAGTACCGCTTAGCAAACTCCAGACGTTTACGTTTGTGAGTGTTAGTGAGAAAAGGCTTTTTCCTTGCATGCCTCCCAAACAGCTTGTTGGCATGTAGAGAGCGTCTGATGGTTGTTTTGGAGACTCTGTGACCCCAAGATGTCACTCTTTGATGCAATTCTGTGACGGTGAGCTTGGGAAATTTTTTTACTTCTCTTACCATCCTCCTCACTGTGCGTTGTGGCAAGATAAACTTGGGACCTCTTCCAGCCTTGTTTGTCACTGTTCCAGTTGTTTTAAACTTCTTAATAATTCCTCTGACTGTAGATACCGGCAAGTTAAGGCGAGTGGCTATTTTCTTGTAGCCATTGCCTGACTTATGAAGGTCGACACACATCTGCCTTACTTGAATGGTGTGCTCTCTTGTCTTTGCTTGTTGACAAATGGGTAAGAGAATTAGGCCTCTGTGTCACGTCATATTTATACCCCAGGGAAACAGGAAATCATGAATTACTAATTAAAAGTCCCTAGATACCCTGACCAACCTTAGCAACTACAGAAAAATATATATATAAAAAAAAAAATAAATTTTTCAGAGGAATTGTTAGGGGTGCCAATAATTGTGGCACACATGATTTCAAGTTTTTTTTTTTTTTTTTTCTAAATGTGTGATTTTTTTACCACCAAAGTAATGTACTTAAATGAAAGGTTGAATTTTTCTCTTTTTTTGCATTTGGGTTCTATGTTGTTTTAAAAAAAAGGAGAATTTTTAGAAGTCCACGACCACATCTTAAACAGGGGTGCCAATAATTGTGGAGGGCACTGTATAACCAAACATGAGTCAATTGAATTTTAAACATTTCGATGTTAAACTATTAGAATTAAATGTTATGAGATTATTTCTGGATTATTGCATAATGAATGCATTTACATCTTAATAGAACTGCTCAGGTAAAATCTGAGAGGGTGACAGTCTTCCTGAGTTCTAAATCAGGTTTTATATTCATCAAGTGCTGACTCTGTATTATACACTGAATATATGATCAAATTTATCCCAGGACCAAACCTTTATTAAAGCCCTTAAATCTCCTTTTGGAGCTGAATTTAAGAGCTTTAATAAAGTCACTGATACAAAGATATTTTACCTCAGAGTGATGACATCACAGACCATTACCTCATACTGTACACACTACCAGTAGAGCAGATTAGCTGTGTCTCACCACGTTATTGCCTTGGTAGGACTATTGTTCCGACCACTAAGGACAGATTCATAAATAACCTCCCAGATTTAGCTCAATTTCTCACTAAACCACTCAATGCTAATGATCTTGATGAATGGCTAACAACATAGACACTATCCTCACTAGCACATTAGAGACCATTGCTCCATCAGATTAAAAAAGGTAAGAGAAAAAACACCTGCACCATGGAATAATAGTCATACGCATTCCCCTTAAGAGAACAGCCTGTAATCTAGAGAGAAAATGGAGAACAACTAAATTGGAGGTATTTAGAATTGCGGATAATTTTGTCCTTTTAACTTCATAAAGAAAAAAGAGAAGCATATCAAGTATATTTTACAACATGCTAAAAAACAACAGATCAGCAAAGCTTCCACCTTGTGGACCAAGTTGCTCTCTGGTCTGGTAATCAGCTGCAGAAGTACCCAGACTCTTTTTTACCAAGAATCCATGCTGATGTAATAGTAAAAAGTGTAGTTTTTGAGTTTAGTGTATGAGATTTGCTCTATGGTGATTAACCTGCAGAAACATTTAACTCAAACAGTTTAACTCAAATTAGGGTTTATACACTAGACAAATACAAATGGAATAAAATCCAAGCTATTTCAAGTATGTGTTTCATTGTGATACAATGGGTACACTCTTTATTAAAATACTTTCACAATTCTTAAGATATCTGGATCATTTTTGGGATAATTGGAAGTCCTTTTATTTTCTGGAAATATTAGTCAAACACAAAACACCAAAAATTAAGATTTATCAATCATTACCTTTTCACATGTTTCAGACTGTGGATTTGTGGAGTCTTTGGTCACCAGGCCTGGTTTTGCAGCAGAGACAAAAAGTAAAGGACAAAAATAAGTGTAGTTTTGTGATTAGTGGTTGACTTGCTCTAAGGAGAAGCAATAACATGCAAATGGACATGCACCTACGATCACAATTTCAGACCCCTCCATTTTTTCTAAGTGGGAGAACTTGCAAAATAGCAGGGTGTTCAAATACTTATTTTCCTCACTGTAAGTAGAGAGAGATTTCCTGGAGGATGATCATTAAAGAGCTGAACTCTGTGTGTGTAGCAATTTGTCTGGTCCTTTGGGAAGATTTCTTTGTAATTAGATTCTTTATAAATGGACCATGTGAGAGTTTGTGGTTTGGCTTGTAGTTCAGAGCAGGAGCAGGGCAGAAGAACAGAATGTCCCACATATCCAGTCACATATGCTGTTTCATGATTCAGTCTGCAACCTGGAGAATAAACAAACATCAACATATTGCATTTGTCAGGAAGACTCCTGCTTCTCCTTCCGTGCGGGCCCACCCACACGGAGCTCCTCACCTTCCTTCTAATCATCCACACCTGACACTCGTTCCAGGCACATATATAAACCCCTCACTCACTCCCATTCGCCGTCCGTTATTAAATACCGTATGCGTCGCGTTCGGTTGGACTCACCCTGCAATCCTTTTCTTACGCTTTTCCCATAAGCATACCTCGGATTAACTTTAAACCCTTCTCCTTCTTCCCTGGAGCTTGTGGACTGCGCTCCTCCTAAACGCACCATGGATATTACCCTCTCAGACTCTTCTGCCAGTTGGTACATGTTTATGGTATATGTTTATCGGTCTGCCTCCTCTCCTTTTGCCTCCGTTCTTTCGCTGCATAACAGAATAATGGACCGAACAGCGAGAGAGAGAGAGAGGATAAAATCAGCGTTGCCTCGACATGGATCCACAACCCGCTGCTCCTTCCGACACAGTCCGTGACCTTACCCCTCTCCGAGCCGCCTTTCCATCTGTCGCCGCTCGCCAGAACCAGCCCGCTCTTACTAGCAGCCCGATGGCACTCCCGACCACCTTTTCTGGCGAAGCAGCCGAATGCCGCGCCTTTCTTCTCCTAACCCCCACTCTTTCTGTCTCCGTACTCGCTCTAGTCGACTCCGGCTTAGCAGGGAACTTCATCTCACAGGCCTACCTCGACCGACTTCGGCTTCCCCAAGAGAGGCGGTACCATGACTTAGCAGTCCAAACTATCTAGGGACGCCCGCTGGGCCGGGGTTGGAAGAAGTACTGTGCACCTGCAATCACCCTTCAAGTGGGGTTGTTTCACAAGGAGGAGATACGTTTTATGGTGTTGGAGAACTCAAAGGTCAGCGTGATTCTAGGGAGACCCTGGTTAACTCTACACACCCCCAAGTGTTTCTGGGATCCCTGCGACATCCTGGAATGGAGCCCCCGGTGTAAAGAGCAGTGCCTTTTTCAGCTTCCCTCGCGTCCTTATGGCAAGCTCACAGTAGGCGCCACCTGGGTGAAATATCGGGCCTTCTCGGACATGTTCTGTGCACAGGCTGCCACTCGTCTCCCCCCACATAGACCATGGAAATGCAGCATTGACTTAATCCCCGGAGCAAAGCTACCCAGGGGTCGGTGTACCCTCTGTCCCCTCCCAAACATTGGGCGATGGAGGAGTACGTCCAGCAGGCACTCCGTCAGGGTTTCATAACCCCTTCCTCTTCCCCTGCGGTGTCAAGCTTCTTCTTTGTCGGAAAGAAAGACAAGGGCCTCCAGCCCTGTATCGACTACCAGCAGCTTAACGCCCAGATCGCACCACTCCCTTATCCTCTCCCGCTCATACCAGCCGCTTTGGAGGATCTAAGAGAGACTCGGAGTTCTGCCTACAACCTGTTGCGTATCCGAAAGGGGGACAAGTGGAAGACTGCATTCATCATGCCCTCAGGACATTATGAGTACAGGGTCATGGCGTACGGATTCTGCATCTCTCCTGCGGTTTTCCAGGGTTTCATGAATGAGGTGTTCCGGCCGTGACCTCAGAGATTCGTCATCGTCTACATCGACGATATCCTGATCTATTCCCAGAATCCTCAAAAGCATAGAGAACACGTGTGCACGATCCTGGAGGTTCTCCGCTCCCACCAACTATACCTGAACCTCTCCAATTGTGAGTTCCACCATTCAGAGATTCACTTCTTGGGCTACATCATTAGCTCGTATGGCATCCAGATGGACGATTGGAAGGTAAAGGCAGTACAAAACTGGCCCATCCCAGAGACCGTGAAGGAGCTTCAACGTTTACTGGGTTTCGCAAATTTCTACCGTCGGTTAATTCAGGGGTTTAGCAAAACCGATCGCTTCCCTTACTTCTCTCCTCTGAGGCAAGGCGAAGACCCTACGGTGGACCCACAAAGCCAGGTAAGCTTTCCACATGCTCCGGAAACAGTTCTGCCACTCACCCTTACTGCGCCATCCTGACCCCCGAAAACCTTTTGTGGTGGAAGTGGATGCCTTGTCAACAGGCGTGGGGGCCACCCTCTTCCAGCGGTCCGGCTCTCCTCCACAGCTCCACCAATGCGCGTTCTTTCACACAAACTGTCAGCTGCTGAGCAGAACTACGATATAGGCAACCGCAAGCTCCTGGCCATCAAGCTGGCATTGGAGGAGTGAAGACACTGGCTGGAGAGAGCTGAACACCTCTTCTCTGTGATTACCAACCACAAGAACCTCCAGTACCTGCGGGAGGCCTGGAGACTTAATCCCAGGCAAGGTCGCTGGGCCCTCTTTTCACCCGGTTTCGCGTCAACATCACGTACCGGGCCGGTGTCCAGAACAGAAAAGCTGACGCTCTCTCCTGGATGTACGGGCCGGACAAACCCAGCGAGCCAGAACCCATCAACCCATCGGAACTCATCCTCGGCCCTATCGTCTGGAACATCGACGAGGAGATTTGCTCAACCAAGAATCCGTCCCGGAAAGGGTGCCCGAAGGGATGAGTTTACATCCCCTTATGACTCTGCGTTCACTCTCTGTGTTACACATGTAATATCATCTATCCTGATCTATTCCCAGAATCCTCAAAAGCATAGAGAACACGTGTGCACGATCCTGGAGGTTCTCCGCTCCCACCAACTATACCTAAACCTCTCCAAGTGTGAGTTCCACCATTCAGAGATTCACTTCTTGGGCTACATCATTAGCTCGTATGGCATCCAGATGGACGATTGGAAGGTAAAGGCAGTACGAAACTGGCCCATCCCAGAGACCGTGAAGGAGCTTCAACGTTTACTGGGTTTCGCAAATTTCTACCGTCGGTTAATTCAGGGGTTTAGCAAAACCGATCGCTTCCCTTACTTCTCTCCTCTGAGGCAAGGCGAAGACCCTACGGTGGACCCACGAAGCCAGGTAAGCTTTCCACATGCTCCGGAAACAGTTCTGCCACGCACCCGAACTGCGCCATCATGACCCCCAAAAACCTTTTGTGTTGGATGTGGACACCCTGTCAACAGGCGTGGGGGCTGCCCTCTCCCAGCGGTCCGGGTCTCCTCCACAGCTCCACCCATGTGCGTTCTTTTCACACAAACTGTCAGCTGCTGAGCAGAACTATGATATAGGCAACCGCGAGCTCCTGGCCATCAAGCTGGCATTGAAGGAGTGGAGACACTGGCTGGAGGCAGCTAAACACCTCTTCTCTGTGATTACCGACCACAAGAACCTCCAGTACCTGCGGGCGGCCCGGAGACTTAATCCCAGGCAAGCTCGCTGGGCCCTCTTTTTCACCCAGTTTCGCGTCAATATCACGTACCGGGCCAGTGTCCAGAACGGAAAAGCTGACGCTCTCGCCTGGATGTACAGGCCAGACAAACCCAGCGAGCCGGAACCCATCATTCGCCCCGAACTCATCCTCAGCCATATCGTCTGGAACATCGACGAGGAGATTCGTTTAACCACCCTCCAAGAACCGGTCCCAGAAGGGTGCCTGAAGGGATGAGTTTACGTCCCCACCATCTGCCGATGCAATCTCATCCAGACGATACACAAGGGACCCGGATCGGGTCACCCAAGCAAGAAACGAACGATACAGCTCATCCAGACTCGCTATTGGTGGCCGAGAATGCACCATAAGGTCGCACGCTCTGTCAATGGATGTCCCACCTGCACCATCTCTAAAGTCCCATGCCACCTTCCCATGGGCAAGCTGATGCCGCTGCCGATCCCTCAACGCCCCTGCTCCCATCTAGGTATAGATTTCGTGACAGACTCACCACGGTCGGAGCTTAACTCTTGTGTCTTGGTGGTGGTGGATCGCTTCTCAAAGGCCTGTCAGTTCATTCCCCTGTGGGGTCTGCCCACCGCACATTCGAAACAGCTGAGGCCCTGTTCCAGCACGTATTCCGGAACTTTGGCCTCCCGGAGGAAAACTTTGGCCTCCCGGAAGAGCGTTTTTTTCGTTTACTGGGGGTGTCTGTAAATCTGAGGTCTGGCTACCACCCGCAATCCAACAGCCAGGCGGAATGGAAGATCCAAGAGCTGAGTCGGTACCTTAAGGACGTACTGCAGTCGGGACCAGGCCGAGTGGTGTCGCTTCTTGCTGTGGGCCGAGTACGCCCAAAACTCGCTCGGGACTCACTCCTTTTCAGTGCATGCTGGGGTTCCAACCACCCCTGTTCCCTTGGTCTGATGAGCCATCTAACATACCCGCAGTAGATCATTGGTTCCGGGAGAGCAATCGGTTCGGGGAGTCAGCTCACACACAGCTGCAGCGAGCCCTTCGCAACACCCGCAGGCATGCCGACGCGAGGCGACTAAAGTCCCCGCGCTTCCACCCGGGGGACATTATTACATTTACATTTATATAGCGCTTTTCTGCAGCACTCAAAGCGCTTTACATATGAAAGGGGGGATTCTCTTCAACCACCACCAATGTGCAGCATCCACCTGGATGATGCGATGGCAGCCATATTGCGCCAGAACGCCCACCACACACCAGCATATTAGTGGAGAGGAGATAGAGTGAAAACCCGTCATATGGCCGTCCACGAACGACCTGAGGCTGGGACTCCCTTGTCGCAAGCTGAGCCCCCGATTCATCGGGCCCTTCAAGATCCCCAACCAGGTCAACAAGGTGTCCTACAGGCTGGAGCTGCCCTCATGGTATCGCATACACCCCACGTGGGATCCTGGATTCCCGTCAGCATGGGGGTCGCCTCGAGTATCTTGTGGACTGGGAGGGGTACAGTCCGGAAGAGCGCTCTTGGGTGGCTCGACAGGACGTGCTGGACCCAACACTGCTGGTGGAGTTCCACGCCACGCATCCGCACCGCCTAGCACCCCGGGCGAGGGGCAGACCCTGGCCCAGGGTTAGGACGTCCGAAGCCAGGATGGGGTGGTGTCAGGGAGGCTCTTCCTTCTCCTCCCGTGCACACCCTGCCCGCATGGAGCTCCTCACCTTCCTTCTAATCATCCACACCTGACACTCATTCCCGGCACATATATAAACCCCTCACTCACTCTTATTCACCGTCCGTTATTAAATACCGTCTGATGACTCTGTGTTCACTCTCTGTGTTACAGGTGTAATATCCTCCAACCTCTACAGTCAGGTGTGATATGAGCAGAGAGAGATTTCCTGAACTGTGATCATTAACCGTCTGAAATCTGTCTTTGTACTGTTCACTCTCAGGAAATATCTGTACCCATGTATTAATGTATTGCTCCCATGTGAAGCTCTGATGTTTGTTGTGGAGGTCAGTGCAGGAGCAGGGCAGCAGTACTGAGTCTCCTGTGTATGCAGTGATCTCTTTTATCTCTCTATTTCCTTCCAGCCTGCAGCCTGTAGGAACACACCAGTTAATGATCTGTTAATGAGCAGTTCACTATCTGCAGCAAACCTACAGACCTACAGACAACCTGAACTCCTAAACTCACTAAAGTAGGAATGTAACTGAGGATGCAGTTGTGAACAGAAAACATGCTGTAAATAAATTAATAGTTACAATTCAGTGTCTGAGGTGGAGAATTTACTCATTTAACTCTTGTCTATAAAGTTTGTCTGGAAGATTCACAAAGAAAATACAATCAAAATAAACAATATATATCAGTATATTTTCTGGAATTAATGATAATCTGGAAATATAATCTACTAGATTTAAGTGGCAGATTTGCCTTCAATGATGTGGAGAAGAAGCAGAAGATAAAAAACACATCAGCATTTTTAATAACTCAGAATCTGTCAGTACTAATTCAGTAATGTTCATAAGAAACTACACACTGTGTTGTAATATTTTCTCACATTTGCTCTTTATGCACACACACACACACACACACACACACACACACACACACACACACACACACACACACACACACACACCACAAGCAGTGATGTAATAGTTTCCATTTCTTGTTTACTGGTTGTATACAATCTATACTCTACACAATCAGACAATCATCCACACACAAGGTGTAGGTGACTGTATGGTCTGTAACTTAGGTGTGTAAGTTTCTTGACCTTGACCTTAAAGTTTCATGACCTTGTTGCCGGTTCACCACTGTTCCTTCCTTGGACTACTTTTGATAGATTATGAACACTGTGTTGTGCTGCAGTTTTGGAGACGCTCTGACCCAGTCGTCTAGACATCACAGTTTGGCCCTCGTCAAACTCGCTTAAATCTTTACACTTGGCCATTTTTCCAGCTTCTAACATTAACCTTGAGGACAAACTGTTCACTTGCTGCCTACTAAATATGTCCACCCACTAACAGGTGCCATGATGAAGAGATCATCAGTGTTATTTACTTCACATAAATAAACTCTTGCATATATTTAAAAGAAGAGAGAGAGAGAGAGAGAGAGAGAGAGAGAGAGAGAGGGAGAGAGAGAGGGAGAGACAGAAGAACAGACTTACCATCAGTAATTTGAACCTGTATGAGGAGGAGAAGAAAACACACCTGCATTCTTACTGAGGACCAGAACCCACACATTACTCCAAGACTGTATTAGAGCTGAACACACACTGACTGAATTCTGCACTGCATCTGATCATAATGAACACACCTTATAGATCACGTTCACACACTCACAGTTCACACAGGAAGTGCACATTTAGCAGCATGAACTGACCACAGAACAGAAGTTTCTCATCTCTTTTGCACAGCAGGACTATACTATAAAATCATCTAATGACAATAAACTATTAAAAATGATTAATTTTCATGCCTTAAACATAAAATGTAATTTTACTTTCTTGCAAACATGCATTGTCTCAAATTTTGAATATAAGATAAAGCGTGATATAGTCACAGTAATCTGCAATCTACTGCATTACTGATCTGACGTTTTAGTCTAGTGGCCTTTCATGGTTACTGCACCAATAAAACTTACATTAGGTTTTATAATTTTATATCAAATTTAACAATAACTGTGATGACATTGTTCCTGTTTTACACAAAGTATATTATTATATACTTTTAAACACTTTATTGACACACTGCTACAGTTAACACACAGAATAAGCAAAGGAGATTTAATTATTGACTTTTGCATATGTATCTCCATCAAATGTAAACTGTCTGCAGAAAAATAAAGCGTGCACCAGGTCACATGACTCCACCCTACTGACCATGAAGAAAATACACACATATCACACCACACTTAACCTACACAGGAGAGAGTGTGAAAGAGAGAGAGAAAGAGAGAGAGAGAGAGAGAGAGAGAGAGAGAGAGAGAGAGAGAGAGAGAAAGAGAGAGAGAGAGAGAGAGAGTGAGAAAGCGACTCACCTTTGGTGAATTGAAGCTGTAGGAGAAGAAGAAAAAAGCACAGCTGCATTGTTAATTTGAACTCAAACCCACACATTAACCCAAAGAGAGAACTACAGCTAAACACACACTGACTGACTGCTGCACGTGTCTGATCATAATGAACGCTCTATACATCTCACACTGCAAGGTTCCTCCTTTTCCTTCTTCACACCTTCACACGAAGCACAACCACAGGAAGTCCAAACTTAGCATTATGTCACTGACTAGGCAAAAATATGTCAAATACAATGTAGGCCAAAAGCACAATGCTGCACTAAACCAAACAACAAATTAAGAAATAAATGAGACATTTAATATCAAATCTGAATACAAATAAAACCATGTATAAAGTTGATATTTTTTTTTGTGTTACCTCTACATTTATGTGATGAGTACTCAGGGCATATCTGTTCTTTTCCAGCAGAGGTCACTCTCACATGATGGAACCCTTATTTCCCTTTCAGGAACTCGAGCTACATTAAAATGCTTTTAATCATACCTGTGTTGTCCACGCTCTGAAAAAATGTGTGCAATTGTGTACTAATTTTAGTGCATTTATTAATGTATACAACTGTTCAGGTAAAATCACAGAAATCCTGTTTCAAATCAGATTTTATGTTGATAGAGTGCTGAGTCTTCACCTCACACTGAATGTCTGATCAAATTTTAATTCAGAACCAAACTTTTATTAGAAATCTCAAATACTCCATACACCCCTCATACAAACTATTTTACAAAAAAAACTAAATATTGAAGTCATGAAATTCACTATATATTAAATATCAGGTTGTACATTGCAAAAAGCATTAACTATAATAATTATTATTATTACAACATATATTGGTACCCTAATATTATATATCAAATAAAACTGATTAAAAAAACTTTTTTTCCCCTTCATGTTAGATAGTATACAGGTGTAGACATACAGTCACAAATGTGAACTGAAAAACCTGACAGATGTAAGAACGGATTAAATCTGCCAGGTTCTTCAGTTCAGTTTTTATTAATATTTCTATTATAATTAGTTAGTTTTGATACTGGCATATAATGCAGTATCTCCTGATGCCACTGGAGGGCGTGCGGCCCTGTGAGTGTCACTGTGGACTACAGTTGAGTACATCATGTCATCCTACAGAAATAGAGCATAAACAACACATTATTACACACTTACACACACACACACGCAAACACACACACACACACATATACAATAATACACACCTTTTCTTCTGCTTTGGTGTCTTCAGGTGGTCGATTAAATTATGCATAAAGAACAGCAGAATCATCAAGCTGATTAGATGTATGTATTCACCTGCTTCTGCTGCTGCGTCCTCTGTCCTGTTTGTCCTTCACTCATCTGTTCTCTTCTCTGTCCTATAGAATGTAACCAGACACAGTAAGTCTACAGAAATCTGTGTGTGTGTGTGTGTGTGTGTGTGTGTGTGTGTGTGTGTGTGTGTGTGTGTGTGTACTTCTGTGTTTCCGGTACTCGACTCCTCCGAGAATCATCATCAGAAGCAGAACTGCAACAACACCAGAGCTGATGATGATGATGATGGTTTTTATATCTGGAGACTCTGTGAACAGTAATAACAATAACACAAGGTGTAAAAAAACATTCATGCTGAAGAAACTCAGGGATTTACATTCAGTAACATTCAGCCACTAGGCCTGGTTTTGAGGCTGAGACAAAAACTGAAGGACAAAAATTAGTGTAGTTTTTGAGTTTAGTGTTTGAGACATGCTCTAAGGTGAAGCAGTAACCAGCACTAAAAAAAACACTTTCTGTTACAGTGGTGTTTAGTACCTGGTTTAGCAGTGGTTTGGATTGTTGTTGTGGATGGTGAAGGTCTTATTGGAGCCTCTGCAAGGAGAGAAATATTTAATCCATTAGAGATTAATCCAGGAATCATAATCAGATGTGAATATGGGTCAGAACACAAACACAACCAGTCAGATACACTCTCTCAGTATTCTTTGTGCAACCTGGAGAATAAACAAACATCAACATATTGCATTACTGTTACAACATCAGATGAATCTGTGATGAGATTATCACTAAATTAACATTATGAATATAAATGAGTTATTTACCTACAACAGTGAGTCTGATTAGTCTGTTTTCACTCTCTGTGTTACACGTGTAATCTCCTCCATTCTCTACAGTCAGGTGTGATATGAGCAGAGAGAGATTTCCTGAACTGTGATCATTAACCAGCTGAAATCTCTCATTGTTCTCTTTACTCTGAGTAGGTGTATGTACCCATCCAGTAATGTATTTCTTCCATGTGAAGTTCTGAGGTTTAATGTGGAGGTCAGTGCAGGAGCAGGGCAGCAGTACTGAGTCTCCTGTGTATGCAGTGATCTGTTTTATTGTCTGACTATTTCCTTCCAGTCTGCAGCCTGTAGGAACACACCAGTTATTGATCTGTTAATGAGCAGTTCACCATCTGCAGCAACTCTACAGAACTACAGACAACCTGTAACTCTTAAACTCACTAAAGTAGGAATGTGACTAAAGATGAAAATGTTAAAAGAAAACATGCTGTAAATAAATAAATACAATTACAAGTCAATGCCTGAGCTGCAGTATTAAAAAATGAATCTTGAAATAAATACAAATAAATCAAATCTACAAATAGATTAGGGTGGTAATGACTATCATAACAGAGAGAACACACACACACACACACACACACACACACACACACACACACACACACACACACACACACACACACACACACACACACACACACCACAAGTATTGATGTAATAGTTTCCATTACTTCTTTACTGGTTGCTTCCTCTTTCAAAGTTTCATCACATGATGCAGCAATTACACACATAAAAAAACTAATAATATCTAAGTTTGGAAACACAGACTTTTATTAAATGTTTCATGAGATGCACGGTGAAGTATTTCAGCAGATTGTTATGAGAAAGGAACTGTCCAGGTGCTGAAAGACTGTGCCACCACTTCTAACTCCACCACCCTCATCAAGTTTGCTGATGACACTGTTGTGGTGGGCCTGATCTCCAACAACAACAAGACAGCCTACCTAAAGGAGATTTAAAAACCTAAAGACTAAAGAAACCCAATAACGTCTGTACCATCTGAGAGATCTAAGGGATTTTAAACTACCTTTTCAGTGCTAAAGATTTTTACACCTGCACCATTGGGAGCGTGCTGACGGGGAGCATCACTTCCTGGTTTGGGAACAGCACCATGCAGGACAGACGATCCCTCCAGAGGGTGGTGCGGTTCAGCTGAACGTACCAACCACACCGAGCTCCCAGGGCCGGGAAGATTGTGAAGGACCTCAGCCATCCTAACAATGGACTTTTTTCTTTGTTGCGTTCAGGGAAGCGCTTCTGATTCTTGAAAGCAAACACAGGGAGAATGAGGAGGAGCTTCTTCCCACAGGCCATTCGGAGTTTAACCCAGGAGACACCCAGCAACTAGCACCTGGACTTCTCTCTCCTTCTCACTTCCTTCGCTGCACAACTTTTATTCACATTTATAGTGAATACAAATATTCATTAAGAATGACAACTCAGTAATGTACACACCACAGTAATGACCACAATGACCCAATGTGCTTAAATGCAACACACACAGACAAACACTTGCACATAATGGAGCAACAGCTTTTTACAGATTTTTACTTCCTCCTTCATCTGTTTTAACCCACACAGATTTACACAGTCACATAAAAACTATCTATCTATCTATCTATCTATCTATCTATCTATCTATCTATCTATCTATCTATCTATCTATCTATCTATCTATCTATCTATCTATCTATCTATCTATCTATCTATCTATCTATCTATCTATCTATCTATCTATCTATCTATCTATCTATCTATCTATCTATCTATTCAACTAGTTCTTGGCCCTGTGGTTTTTTTTGTTGTTTTTTTTCTGTTTCTGTGACTGTTGTTTTTGTTGTTGTATGTAGCACCTGGGTTCTGGAGGAACATTGTTTCATTTCACCATGTACTGCATCAGCTATATATGGTTAAATGACAGTAAAAAAAAAGCTTCTTGACTTGACTTGATCTATCTATCTACAGTGAGGAAAATAAATATTTGAACACCCTGCTATTTTGCAAGTTCTCTCACTTAGAAATCATGGAGGGGTCTGAAAATGTCATCGTAGGTGCATGTCCACTGTGAGAGACATAATCTAAAAAAAAAAATCCAGAAATCACAATGTATGATTTTTTAGCTATTTATTTGTATGATACAGCTGCAAATAAGTATTTGAACACCTGAGAAAGTCAATGTTAATATTTGGTACAGTAGCCTTTGTTTTCAATTAAAGAGGTCAAACGTTTCCTGTAGTTTTTTTACCAGGATTGCATACACTGCAGGAGGGATTTTGGCCCACTCCTCCACACAGATCTTCTCTAGATCAGTCAGGTTTCTGGCCTGTCGCTGAGAAACACGGAGTTTGATTTCCCTCCAAAGATTCTCTATTGGGTTTAGGTCTGGAGACTGGCTCGGCCACGGCAGAACCTTGATATGCTTCTTACAGAGCCACTCCTTGGTTATCCTGGCTGTGTGCTTCGGGTCATTGTCATGTTGGAAGACCCAGCCTCGACCCATCTTCAATGTTCTAACTGAGGGATGGAGGTTGTTTCCCAAAATCTCGCAATACATGGCCCCGGTCATCCTCTCCTTAATACAGTGCAGTCGCCCTGTCCCATGTGCAGAAAAACACCCCCAAAGCATGATGCTACCACCCCCATGCTTCACAGTAGGGATGGTGTTCTTGGGATGGTACTCATCATTCTTCTTCCTCCAAACACGTTTAGTGGAATTATGACCCAAAAGTTCTATTTTGATCTCATCTGACCACATGACTTTCTCCCATGACTCCTCTGGATCATCCAAATGGTCATTGGCAAACTTAAGACGATGCATGATTTCAAACTATGACGTCTTAGTGTATTACCAACAGTAACCTTGGAAACGGTGGTCTCAGCTCTTTTCAGGTAATTGACCAGCTCCTCCCGTGTAGTTCTGGGCTGATTTCTCACCTTCCTTAGAATCATTGAGGCCCCACGAGGTGAGATCTTGCATGGAGCCCCAGTCCGAGGGCGATTGACAGTCATGTTTAGCTTCTTCCATTTTCTAATGATTGCTCCAAAAGTGGACCTTTTTTCACCAAGCTGCTTGGCAATTTCCCTGTAGCCCTTTCCAGCCTTGTGGAGGTGTACAATTTTGTCTCTAGTGTCTTAGGACAGCTCTTTGGTCTTGGCCATGTTAGTAGTTGGATTCTTACTGATTGTATGGGGTGGACAGGTGTCTTTATGCAGCTAACGACCTTAAACAGGTGCATATAATTTAGTATAATAAATGGTAGTGGAGGTGGACATTTTAAAGGCAGACTAACAGGTCTTTAAGGGTCAGAATTTTAGCTGATAGACAGGTGTTTAAATACTTATTTGCAGCTGTATCATACAAATAAATAGTTTAAAAATCATATATTGTGATTTCTGGATTTTTTTTTTTAGATTATGTCTCTCACAGTGGACATGCACCTACGATGACAATTTCAGACCCCTCCATGATTTCTAAGTGGGAGAACTTGCAAAATAGCAGGGTGTTCAAATACTTATTTTCCTCACTGTATCTATCTATCTATCTATCTATCTATCTATCTATCTATCTATCTATCTATCTATCTATCTATCTATCTATCTATCTATCTATCTATCCACTTTCTGCTTATTACATGATGTTGATTATTATGAACTAATTATTATTGTATATTACTATTATGAAAGGTACAAAATGATTTAACACCATTTAACACACCATCAAAAAGACCAACTACTGGTGAAGTGTGAACCCACCACATGGGTTAGCAGTGGCCAATCATAATAAAGGAGACTTAGTGTTAAACATGAATCCAGAAAAAAAGCTGGGAATTAATAAGTCAGACAAAATGGTTATTTAATATGTTTTAAACATTCCCAAGATGAACATTTTATAATGATTATATTTATATTTGGCTTCACGGCCAACAGAAAAACGACAAAACTCGCAAAATCATTTCAACAATTCAGTGTATACTTTACATTTGAAGGCTTTTATATATTTAAAAGGAGAGAGAGAGAGAAAAAGAGAGAGAGAGAGAGAGAGAGAGAGAGAGAGAGAGAGAGAGAGAGAGAGAGAGAGAGAGAGAACTGCAGACTCACCTTCAGTGATATAAAGCTGTATGAGGAGGAGAAGAAAACACACCTGCATTCTTACTGAGGACCAGAACCCACACATCAATCCAAAGACTGTATTAGAGCTGAACACACACTGACCGACTGCTGCACTGCATCTGATCATAATGAACACACCTTATAGAGCACAATTACACACACATTTTACACAGGAAGTGCAGATTTGGCAGCATGAACTTAACCATAGAATTGAGGAAGTTTCTTACTTTTTTTTTCTAACAGTTGGGCTACTCGCTGAATACTGACGTTACAAATGATATAATGGCAATAAACTATTAAACTATTAAACAAAGCCTTTTTTTCCCTTGCAAATTCTAGAAACTTTGCATATATGATCATGTAAGAAATAATGAGCACTGATAGACTTCATAATATAAATATATATATATATATATATATATATATATATATATATATATATATATATATATATATATATATATTAAACCAAAAAATGCAGCAAACCTACTGATTTCTTCTGCCCTCTGCTGATGAAAACATTGTTCACACAATTCTCACCCATAAAAAACAATCACGGGTCAATTATTGTTTTACCCATCGAAATAACAGATCTACCTGTTTGAGATGTTTAAATATTCAGGTAAGTTTTTAAACCATTTACACTCTAGTCATCTGCTTGTTAGATTGTTTGTATGTTTTTTTCCGCATATTCCCTTCATCTGCAATGATTCGGTTAGTCATGAACTGAGAGATCAAACAGGTCTATGAGATTAGGCCAGACACACACAAAACAGATCTACATTGGTCAGTCTTATCTCTATATCTGTCTCTGTATGTGTGTCTGTTTTAAAGTCATGTCTTTGTTGGTCTTTCACACTTGTAGTGTTTCTCCATCTTTCTTCTGCTGTATTACTCAGTCTCCAGTTTTCTGTCTACCTGTCTCCATCCACCTACCTGTGTCTGTATCTTTTACTCTCTTTTTCTATTTTTTCCATATTTCTATCTCTCTATAAACTACTGTCTATCTGACCCTATGTATTTGTCAATATCTGTATCACTGCAATCAGCACACACACACAGACACACACACACCGTTATAATATATAAGAAACAGAGTTTTACTGATTGAATCTACTTACTTCATTACATTTACAAACTTTAAACCGAGTAAAGTATTACAATGAGCATATACAAAAAAAAAAGATAAAAAAAATACTCGACCAATCAGAACAAAGGACTGTAATGGATACGTTCCTTTATTTAATTTCAAATATAAATCAGTAAGAGTGCAGACAGATATAGTTTTCCCGACAAATATTATATTAACATGTGTTTTTTGAAGAAAATAATTAGTGACTATCACAAACCATAAATTACCAAATGTGGAATTATTTAAATGACATCATTTAAATAAAATAATTATTTAAAAAAAAAATCTTTTGTGTAGCAAAAAAGCAGCAATTCCTGACAAACAATGTCCTCAGTATTAAAAGTTTGAATGACATTGTGTTAATATATTTAAATACAATGTTGAGGAATTGAGGATTAAAGTGTTTTTCAAGAGAGACAGAGAACGTATAGGTTATATATAAAATATGTGACCGGAAGTTTGCATTTTATTAGGTGTTTTTTATTCTAAATGAAACAAATCATTTAAAACACGTTTTAAAAGTTGTGTCTTATTTGTGATACAATGAGAAGCTTTTTGGAATTACAGTCGAACCCACTTATCTCGACCAGATATCTCGGTTAACTCGCCAACCCTATTAAGTCGCCGTTTTTGAAGTGGAACCGCCAAATTCTCGCTTTGTCTCAGCATCTTTTAATCGGTTATGTCGATTCGTTTATGTCGCCGAACCCTAATATCTCGAACACAAAAGAGGGGCAAATTTGCCACTTAACGTCGGTTATGTCAGGAATCCCCCTGCCCCGCCCCCTTCGGCGGGTGTCAAACCTCGGCATTCCCCGAAGCACCCTGCTTCTTCTCCCGTGCATGCCCCGCCCGCACGGAGCTCCTCGCAGTCACACACACCTGAATCTAATTCACTCACTCATCCCATCTCTTATTTAAGCCCTTCGCCTCCACACACTCGCGGTCCGTTATTGTTTGTGCATGATCGTATTTGTTGGTTCATGGTGGTCTGTGTAATCGCGTATAAGTATCCCGCTACGTACCCTTCTTCTCGGACTCCGCACCCTTCTTCTTGGACTCTGCATTCTCTCAACGGCACCCCGGATTACCCCGATCCTGCTGTTTTCCATGTTCACGTTGTCTGCACCACGTTTATCCGTTGCTGCCCAGTGCTGCGCTTTCCATAGCGCAGATCCGTGGATTCTCTACACACACTTTGTTTGCGTTTACTTCGGCTTCCGCCTCCTTATCTGCATTACAGGTTTTCTTATGCCTTTTTCTTATGCCTTTTGTTGTTAACAAACATGTATGTACATTTTTATAGCATGCCTTCATCAAACAAATCGCAGCAACGTTGTTGTGTAAAAAAAAAAAACTCCAAAAACACAAGCATGCACACTCATTTAATGACGCACATCATGTACATAAAGAAATTTCAAGCACATTAATATATTGCCGCCATATTGGTTTTCGTTTATCTCGATCATCGGATATCTCGACACTTTTTGGCGTCCCCTAGGCCGGCGACATAACCGGGTTCCACTGTATTTAACAGAAATGAGAAGAGTTGACAATGTTATGGTCCTTAGTAATTTGACAAGCTGCATTCTTATGTTCTTTTAACTACATAAAGAAAAGAGAAAAAGGGATGTGTATATACAATAGATTGTATAATAGGGTTAAATACTGTAATATTTAGCATTAAATAGAAGGAAATAGCATGCATAAAGTGGAAAAGTATTGTAACAAGTTGCTCTCTGGTCTGTTTATCAGGTGTGTAAGACTGTCACTGCTGTTACATGTGTGTTCTGTTGATGTTCTTCTTTACTGTAGACTCACTGTTCCATCTCCATCAACTCTGCTGTAATGAACTGTATTAGGACCTGGATGGTAAAATAAACAAGTGCATGAAGATAAAATGGTGTAAGTGGAGGATACATTTGCACAGAGTAGTAAAATTACAAGACGTTGAAAGTGTGTACCTTTCTTTCTGGTGGTGCAGTAAACCACAGCCACGATAATGTGTAGAAAGATCACAGTCACCAAGGCGAAGGGGAAGTAAAGAAGAGACTCAGATTCTGCCAGAAAAGTGTAAATGGAGATCAGGTTATGTGCAACTTAAATTAGGATTTATAGCCTAGAAAAATCTGAATGGAATGAAATGCTAGATAGTTAAAATATTTGTTTCATTTTTATACAATGGGTACACATTTTCAATGCTTCCACACTTCTTTGAATATCCAAATCTTGGATATTTAGAAGTCGTTTCATTTCCTTGAAACATTATTCAAACTCAAGACACAAAGAAATTAAGATTTATCAATCATTACCTTTTTCAGATGTTCCAGACTGTGGATTTGTGTAGCTTTTGGTCACCAGGCCTGGTTTTGTAGCTAAAACAAAAACTAAATGACAAAAATAAGGTTTTTTTCAAATTTAGTGTTTGAGCTCTAAAATGAAGAAATACCCAGCACCAAAAAACACTTTCTATTACAGTTGTGTTTAGTACCTGGTTTGGCAATGGTTTGGATTGTTGTTGTCGATGGTGAAGGACTTTTTTGGGCCTCTGCAAGGATAGAAATATTGGATCTATTAATCCAGAAATAATCCAGGAATCATAAACAGATGTGAATGTGGGTCAGAACACAAACACAAATAATATACAATCATAATACAGATAAAACAATGAAACAATAATGGAAAATGTAAATGAAGATCAGTTTGATATGTGAGTGATTTCCATCAAGGGGTTTAGAGATTTGCAAGTTCTTATATAATTTCACAATGTAAGATCCAATCCATCATATAATCAATTTTTTATATATTTACTTCAAAATTCTCATTTGTATAAAACCACAGTTCCAAATGTTGATTTGCAAATTTTTGCAAATTTTATAAACCCATTTTCTATTCACAATAGCACATCAAAATGATATCCAATGTTAAACTGAGGAAATGTAGCATTTAAGAAAAATATTTTAAATAAAATGTAATGGATAATTAGGGACAGGATCATGTTTACCACAACAACAGTCCAAATACATCTGGGAACTGAGGAGACCAGTTGCTGGAGTTTTGGCAGAGGAATGTTGTGAAATTAGTGCTAGAAACAGGATTCTAGCTGTTCAACAGTCCTGTTTTTTCTTGTCATGTTTATTGTTTTAGAATGCACCAAATGTTTCAGATGGTGAAAGTTCAGCACCCAGTCTCTCCTACTATAAAGCCATGCAGCATGCAGTTTTAGCATTTCCTTGCTGAAGTATGGGGAGAAGGGTGCCCAGTGGTTAAGGCTTTGGGTTACTGATCAGAAGGTTGGGGTTCAATCCTTCGATATCACCTGCCACTCTTGGGGCCAATGAACAAGGCCCTTAACCTTCAGCTCATTGGTGCTGTATCATTGTTGACTCTGCTATCTGACACCAGCTGCTAAAATTGTTGTAATATGTGAAGAAAAAGATTCCCTGTCTTGGAAAGTACATGTGATAAGTATAAAGCAGCAAATATGCAAGACAGCTAAAACTCGGCAGCTAAGATAATTGTTTCATTTTCATACAACGGGTGCACATTTTTCAATGCTTCCACACTTCTATAAAACATCTGGATTGTTTTTGGATATTTAGAAGTCGTTTCACTTCCTGGAAACATTATTCAAACACAAAACACAAAAAAATGAAGATTTATCAATCATTACCTTTTTCAGATGTTCCAGACTGTGGATTTGTGTAACTTTTGGTCACCAGGCCTGGTTTTGTAGCTGAGACAAAAACTAAATGACAAAATAAAGTGTATATTTAAAGTTTAGTGTTTGACACTTGCTCTAAAATGAAGAAATAAAAAGCACCAAAAAACATTTTCTGTTACAGTCGTGTTTAGTACCTGGTTTAGCAGTGGTTTGGATTGTTGTTGTGGATGGTGAAGGTCTTTTTGGAGCCTCTGCAAAGAAAGAAATATTTAATACATTATAAATAAATCCAGGAATCATAATCAGATGTGAATGTGGGTCAGAACACAAACACAAATAATATATAATAATCAGAAATATATATGAGCAGTGAAACAGAACATTTGCAGATGTATATAAACACTCAATGACATTTAATTATACAGCAGTAGTAAAAATATATTTTAGACACTACAGTCCATTTCCCAAATATTTGATAAAAATTGTTTTACCTCTTGCTGTGAGATGAATGTCCTTATAGTTTATGTTGGGGACCTCACACCTGTAATCTCCTCCATCCTCTACAGTCAGGTGTGATATAAGCAGAGAGAGATTTCCTGAACTGTGATCATTAAACAGCTGAAATCTGTCTTTGTACTGTTCACTCTCAGGAGATATCTGTACCCAAACATTAATGTATTTCTTCCACATGAATATCTGAGGTTTTGTGTGGAGGTCAGTGCAGGAGCAGGGCAGCAGTACTGAGTCTCCTGTGTATGCAGTGATCTGTTTTCTATCTCTATTTCCTTCCAGTCTGCAGCCTGTAGGAACACACCAGTTAATGATCTGTTAATGAGCAGTTCACCATCTGCAGCAACTCTACAGAACTACAGACAACCTGTACCTCCTAAACTCACAAAAGTAGGAATGTAACTGAAAATGAAATTGTGAACAGAAAACATGCTGTAAATGAATAAATAGTTAGAATTTAGTGTCTGAGATGGAGAATTTCATTCAATCATTTTCTCTTGTTCCTAAAGTTTTTCTGAAAGATTCAGAAAGTAAAACATTTAAAGTAAACAATATTTAACTGTATGTTTTCTGGAATAAACTATAAAGAAGAAGAAGAGAAAATCTGCACATAAGCATTTTTAATAACTCAGAGCCTGTCATTAATTATTGAGTAAGAAACTACACACTGTGTTGAAATATTTTATCACATTTGCTCTTATATGCACACACACACACACACACACACACACACACACACACACAAACACACACACACACACACACACACACACACACACAAACACACACAAACAAACCACAAGTAGAGATATAATAGTTCCCCTTCAGGAACTCGAGCTGCGTCGAAACGCTATGGGAACGCCCCTGCGTGACCACGCTCTGAACCACGTGTGAAATCTAGCCAATAGGCAAGCCGTGACGTCATAGACAGGCAACGTCGCGTAAACCAGGAAGCTACAAGATGGCTGTGCGGTGGTAGCGACATTAGCTTCTGCTCGTTCAGGTAAGCGCTTTGAGTGTGTTATCTGTGCAGTCATGAGCTTGTATGCAGGCAGAATTCTGATGTGTTGTTTGCTTAGCTTAGGAGCGTGCTTAGTCGGCTCTCGAGGGTATCGGCTGTTAGCATTTAGCCGTGTGGCTATGCGCTCCCGGCTGCTAGCCGAGCTCCCGTTCCCCGGGGTGAGAGCTCGTTTGGTATCGGTTCTTTCCCGGTGTGTGTGAGACGTGGTGCTCCGTATTTCTTCCTCCGAGGTGGATGAAATTTCGGGAGATTAGGGGAAGCATGCCTGGCGGCTGCTTCTTCTCCCGGTGCGGGCAGCGCAGCATTGCATGTCTCTCTCTCCAAGGAGGATGAGCTGGTGGATGCTAGCGAACCTGCGGGCTACTCACAGCCTGTGCTGTATATGGAGCTCCTTGAGGTCGTGGCACGGGCCGGGTCCGAGCTGGATATAGCTTGGCCGGTCGTGTGGCAGAGGCAGCGCGCACCCAGTGAGCTGGTCGTGCGTTTCCTGCGCTGTGTCGCAGCCTCAGCACCTCCCCTGATCTGCGCACCGAGGTGTCTGAAGGGGCCATCAAGGTGGTCCCCCCCTCAGTTCGCGAGTCAGGCTGCTACAGCCCGTGCTTCGTTGTTCCGAAGAAGGACGGTGGGTTGCATCCCATTCTGAATCTCCGCTACTTGAACCACTCACTTTTGAGGCTCGGGTTCAGGTTTTCTCGTTTAGAGAGGTCGTGTCTCAGGTCAAGTCCGAGGACTGATTTGTCATACGCTAGATCTGGAGGTTGCATGCTCCCATGCAGCCGTCCTTCACCGTGCACGGGAGGTTCCTGAGGTTGCTTTCGGGGCGAAGCTTACCTATGTCGGTCCTTCCGTGCGGCCTAGCGCCCTCACCCCGTGCCTTCACAGAGTGCGTGAACGCGGCACTGACCCCGCTGCGGCTTCAGGGCATCCGCATTCTGTATTATATCAACGATTGGTTGCTGTTGGCTCGTTAGAGCACCTGGCGGTTCGACATTGGGATGCTGTTCCCGCCTGCATGAAGGTACTGGGGTTCAGACTGAGACGCCGGGTAGTGTGTACTTTTCCCAGTGCGGAGGGCCACTTTCTCGGCGTGGTGTGGGACTCGGCCGAGTTGCGGGCACGGTTGTCTCCCGCCCGGTTTGTAGTCATCCTCACTGCAGTCAGGAGGGTAGGGGCAGGCCACCTAGTCACTGTGAGGCAGTTCCAGAGGCTGCTGGGTCTCATGTCGGCAGCGTCCAGTGTATTACCACTCGGCTTTCTCCGCATGTGGCCCCTCCAGTGGTGGCTCCGGGACAGAAGGGTTCTCCCCCTGGGGGAGTCTGTATCGTCACATCAAGGTCTCATGGTGTGCCCTTTGAGCCTTGGTTGTATGGTGGAACCCTATGTTCTGTCTCGAGGACCTGTTTTAGGGACTCCTTGTCATCGCGTAACGCTAACGACGGACGCTTCTCTCACAGGGTGGGGAGCGGTCATGAGTGGCCACTCCGCCCAGGGTCTGTGGAGCGGCCCACGTCTCTTGTGGCACATAGGTTGGCGGGAGATGCTGGCAGTGTTGTTGGGGTTACAACACTTCCTCCCAGTCCTTGGAGATCGCTATGTGTTGATCCGCACGGACAATACTGCGGTGGTCTCATACATCAACCACCTGGGGGGCCTCCGGTCTCGCCCTTGTGAGCAACTGGCGCAGGAGGTCCTCTTGTGGTCCCGGGATGAACTTCCTCTCATTTAGAGCCGGTTACATCCCGGGATGGTTGGATGTCTGAGCAGCCGCCCTGTCGAGACAGTGGCTGCCGTGGGACGGTCTTGGCCGAGGCTACGCCTGTACGCCTTTCCCCGATTGCGCTGCTCTCGGGAGTTCTGGAATAGGTTCGCCGGTAGGGAGTCTGTCTCCTCCGGGTAGCACCTCGTTGGCGGGTGGAACCCTGGTTCACCCCCGTTCGGTGTTGTGGAGACTGTGGCCCCTGAGGGGACACGGTTCGTAGCGGCTGTTCTCTCTACCGAGGTAGCAGAGGCCTTTCTCCACTCCAGAGCTCCCTCCACGAGGAGGTCGTATGCCGCACGATGGCGACTGTTCGCGTCACGGTGTGAGCACCGTGACTCGGACCCAGTTAACTGCCCGGTTGTTTCAGTTCTGGTGTTTTTGCAGGTACAGTTTGCCGCAGGGTTAACCCCTTCGACCCTGAGGGTTTCCGTATTTGCTGGGTAGGTCCCATTGGTGACACGTTTCCTCCGCGGCGCCCGGAGGCTGTGGTCCAGGACGCGACTCGAAGTGCCTGTCTGGGACTTGGCAGTTGCCTCGTCCCACCTGGAGTTGCCCCCTGGCATGGCCAGAGTGTTCTTTAAACGAGGCTGGGTGCTCCCACACGATGTGTCGTGTTACAGGCATTCTGCCTCCTCTGTTTATAGCCCCCGACCAAGGGTTACGAGACCCGGCTGTGTCCAGTGCGAGCACTGGGTGCTTTTCTCCACAGGACGAGTCCTTGGAGCTGGTCGGTGCAGTTGTTCGGCTGCGAGTCCTGGTCCCCGCTCCGATCGCGGTCAGGGCTCCATTACTTGTTTACTGGTTACTTTGTCTTTCATATGTTTCATCACATGATGCAGCAATTACACACATGAAAACATATAAAATATATACATTTAGAAAAACCTAAACTTTTGTTATTAAATACACATGCATGATCAATTTGTTTCTATGCAAAAATAAATAAATAACTAAAAGTACTAGTTAAAAGTCAAAAACACACAAGAATTGGACTGTGAATGACTGAAAGAAAGTTCTGTTAACAGAGAAGATGAAATATGACATTTTCTGCTCATACAGAAGAAGATGGAGAACAGAAGTGAAGATGTTAACAAGTTCAAGTTCAGGTTTGTTTTTATTGTGCTTTTCACAATGGACATAAGCTTTAGAGAACTTGAGAATTAAAGTGAATGACGTGTATTTATCCCTGATGATGAAACCTGGGGAGAGTGTGGCAAGGAAAAACTCCATTAGATGTTATGAGGAAGAAACCTTGGGAGGAACCAGACACAAAAGGGGAACCCATCCTCATTTGGGTGACATCAAGAGTGTGATTATAAATTTTAAAACAATACAAAACACCAGAGGATGAGAACTACAATAAGCACTGGAGTGTGTGATTATGGGTGATGTCCTTTCTACAGTCTTCTACAGTCAGTTGATGATGTTAACAGACTGCTTCACACCCACAGTCAAACATGGAGGTGGAAGTTTATTAGTTTGATTTGTTTTGGAACAGAAAAGAGGTGAATTCTGTGTGAAAAGAATCCTCAACCAACATGGCTACCATTCTATACTTTATACCCAATTGGAACCAAAGTCATTATACAATCAGAAAATCATCCACACACAAGGGTGTAGGTGACTGTTTGGTCTGTGTCTCAGGTGTGTAAGTTTCTATCCACTTTCTGTGTATTACATGATGATGATGATGATAATAATGATGATGTTTCTGATAATTATTATTATTTTTATATATTACCATTATGAAAAATAGACCCATCAATCATTAACAGCATTGAACTTCTCCAGCATTGTGAGTTACAGGAGCTCGTCTGTTGGATCGAACCACAAACATCAACATATTGCATTACTGTTCCATCATCAGATTAATCTGTCATGAGATTATCACTGAAGTAACATTGTTAATTAAAATGAGTTATTTACCTTCAACAGTGAGTCTGATGACTCTGTATTCATTCTCTGTGCTGCACATGTAATCTCCTCCATCCTCTATAGTCAGGTTTGATACGAGCAGAGAGAGATTTCCTGAATTGTGATCATTAACCAGCTGAAATCTGGCTTTGTTCTGTTCACTCTCAGGAGATATCTGTACCCATGTATTAATGTATTGCTCCCATGTGAAGCTCTGATGTTTGTTGTGGAGGTCAGTGCAGGAGCAGGGCAGCAGTACTGAGTCTCCTGTGTATGCAGTGATCTCTTTTATCTCTCTATTTCCTTCCAGCCTGCAGCCTGTAGGAACACACCAGTTAATGATCTGTTAATGAGCAGTTCACCATCTGCAGCAACTCTACAGAACTCTTCCAGTTTTCTGGAATAAATGATAAAGAAGAAGAAGATAAAATCAACATTTTTATTAACTCAGAGTCTGTCAATACTAATTCAGTAATGTTCATAAGAAACTACACACTGTGTTAAAATATTTTCTCATGTTTGCTCTTTATGCACACACACACACACACACAAGCAAGCCTGGACAGGTTTAAGGCGTGAAACATGAAAGGTGGGATGGACACGTAAGACTCTGGGAAGGCGGAGGCGGACGGCCGCAGGATTGAGGACCTTGGATATAGGAAAGGGTCCAATAAAACGAGGGGCCAGTTTCCTGCATGCGACCCTCAGCGGCAGGTCCTTGGTAGAGAGCCAAACCGTCTGGCCGGGGGCGGTAAACGGGCGCTGGTCGGCGTCTGCGGTTGGCCCAGCGGGCATAGCAGTGGGAAGACCTGAGGAGAGCCACCCGGGTCTTCTTCCAGGCACGTCGGCAGCGCCTGACCAAAGCACCAGCCGAGGGTACTGAGGTCTCAACTTCGTGAGATGAAAAAATGGGCAGGTGATAGCCATAAGCGGCTTGGAAAGGGGAGAGACCAGTGGCTGAGGATGGCAGAGTATTATGGGCATATTCAGCCCATACCAATTGCGAAGCCCAGGAAGCATTGTCGTCAGTGCAAAGGATGTGAAGGGCTGTCTCCAGGTCCTGGTTTAACCTTTCAGCCTGCCCATTGGTCCGCGGGTGAAACCCGGAGGACAAGCTGACCGAGATACCCAGGAGGCGGCAGAATTCCTTCCAAAAATTGGCAGTAAACTGCGGACCCTGATCCGAGACGATATTACTAGGGAGACCATGGAGCCAGAACACGTGCTGCAGCAGAAGCTGGGCGGTTTCTTTGGCTGAGGGCAGTTTAGGAAGGGGTATGAAATGAGCCATCTTAGAAAACCGATCTATAACAGAAAGAATGGCGGTATGGCCAGCTGAGGGTGGTAGGCCGGTAACAAAGTCAAGGGCTATATGGGACCATGGGCGATGCGGAACAGGAAGTGGGCGGAGGAGACCCGCCGGGGGGCTTCTGGAGCGCAAACAGGACAGGTGGCCACAAACTGACGAACGTCTTCCCTAATAGTGGGCCACCAAAAACGTTGCCGCAGAAGGGCCAAGGTGCGAGGGGTTCCCGGGTGGCAGAAGAGTCGAGAGCAGTGGCACCACTGGAGTACCTGAGAACGGAGCTGGTCCGGAACGTAGAGCCTTTCATCTGGACAGCCATCCGGGGTGGGTTGTCCCAAAGTGGCCCTGTGCACCCTGCGTTCAATGTCCAAATGAAGGACCCTGACGGAAACGGATGAAGGTAGGATGTGACACGGTTCTTCGCCTTCCTCCTCGCCGCAGGAACCCAGTCAGGACAGGGCATCCGGTTTGCAGTTCTTGGAGCCCGGACGGTAGGAGAGGGTAAAGCAAAAACGCCCAAAAAACAGCCCCCACCTGGCCTGCCAGGGGTTGAGGCGCTTGGCTGCCCGCAGATACTCCAGGTTACGATGGTCCGTCCACACAATGAACGGGTGTTCGGCACCCTCCAACCAATGACGCCATTCCTCAAGCGCCAGCTTGACGGCTAGCAGCTCGCGATCCCCAATGGAGTAGTTCTGTTCCGCGGGACATAGTCGGCGCGAGAAGAAGGCACACGGATGGAGGCGGTTGTCGGTGGCACCTCTCTGAGACAGAATGGCCCCCACACCCTTGTCAGAGGCATCAACCTCCACAACAAATTGCCAGGATGGATCAGGCAGGGTAAAAACAGGTGCAGAAGTGAACCGGGTCTTGAGCTCCAGAAAGGCCTGTTCCGCCTCAGAATTCCAAGTGAATGGCTGACGAGTAGTGGTGAGTCGGTGTAGTGGAGCCGCAATGGTGCTAAAACCGCGGATCAACTTGCGGTAAAAATTAGCAAAACCAAGGAATCTTTGCAGTTGCTTGCAATTCTCCGGTTCGGGCCACCCCTCTACGGAGCGGATCCGGGTCGGATCCATTTGAACATTCCCTGCCGACAAGATGAAGCCCAGAAAAGAAGTGCTGGACACATGGAATTCACATTTCTCGGCCTTCACATACAACTGGCTCTGAAGTAGACGGGTTAGCACAGTGCGTACATGGCAGGTGTGTTCCTCCAGGAAGCGGGAGTAGATCAGAATGTCATCCAGGTAGTCAAACAGAAACCGATGGAGCATGTCCTGAAGAACGTCATTGACCAGGGCCTGGAAAACAGCAGGGGCATTAGTGAGGCCAAACGGCATTACCAGGTACTCATAATGGCCTGCTGGGGTGTTAAAGGCTGTCTTCCATTCATCCCCCTCACGGATGCATACCAGGTGGTAGGCGTTCCGGAGGTCAAGCTTGGTAAAGACGGTGGCTCCCTGGAGGAGCTCAAAAGCAGAGGACATCAAAGGCAAGGGGTACCGATTCTTAATGGTGATTGAGTTAAGTTCCTGGTAGTCGATGCAGGGGCGGAGACTCTTGTCCTTCTTTTCCACAATAAGAAACCTGCCCCCGCCGGGGAGGAGGAAGGGCAGATGATCCCAGAAGCGAGGGACTCCCGGATGTAGTCCGCCATAGCTTCCCTTTCAGGACCAGTCAGGTGGTAGAGGCGGCCTCGGGGAGGAGTTGTTCCCGGCAACAGGTCAATACCACAATCATAAGGACGGTGGGGCGGTAGAGATAAGGCTCTCACTTTACTGAAAACAACGCCCAGATCATGGTACTCCGCAGGGACAGAGCTGAGGTCGGACAGGGATTCCCCACCAGAACGAGTAGGAATCTGGGGAATCGAGGAGAGGCAGCTGGCACGACACGAAATCCCCCATTCCAACACCCGGCCACTGGTCCAGTCCAGGCAAGGGTTGTGCCTCTGCAACCACGGGAAACCAAACATGGCCGGCGCTCGCGGTGATGGGATGATGAGGAACGATAACCATTCACGATGTTGTTCAGCGATGGAAACGAGGAGAGGCTTGGTGCGGTGGACATCGACCCGAACCTTGAGCAACGGCCTATAGGGGGCTGGAAGTCCTTGGCCCGGCGCTGGCCCCATGTTCAACGCCGAGCCCTCTCTTTTGATGGACAGGTGGCGGCCATGTGTCCCGCCTTGCCACAATACAAGCAGAGTCCCTGAGAGCGACGCCTCTCCTTTTTACTAGTGAAGAGGTGGCGGCGGCCAATCTCCATGGGCTGCGGAGGTAGACTCGACAAGGTGCTGAAGTGAGATGGGTTGGAGGAAGAGACGGGCTGGCAGGATCTACGGAACCCCCCGTCCGAGCGGAATTCCCTCATACGTCGGTCGATTCGAGTGGCTCATTCTTGATTTCCGCGTTGAGCCCCCTAAGAAAGACGTCGTAAAGCGCCGTGGAATCCCACTCACTCTCGGCCGCGGCGGTGCGGAAATCCGTGGCGTATTCAGCAACAAATCGCCCGTCTTGAGTGGTCTGGAACAACGACCAGGCGGCGTCCTGCCGGGGGGTGGCTGAGTGGAAATCTTGCGTAACTCTTTAGAGAATGCGCGATAGGAGGCACAGACCGAGGAACGGCGTTCCCACTCCGCCGTCGCCCACCGTTTTGCCTTACCCGAAAGAAGGGAGATCACATAGGCCACCTTGGTGAGTTCATCCAGAAAAGAAGAAGGCTGAAGCTGAAAAGTTATTTCGCAGCTCAACAGGAACGGACGGCACTCCCCTGGTTGTCCTGCGAAGCGCTCGGGAGTCGGCAGATGGACCCCACACCTAGATGCTGGTGGCGGGACGGGCGCCGGAATGGCTGACGCGGCGGCATGAGCAGTGGGGTTCTCTGAAACAGATGTCTGGGCTACAGGGGCTGGGTTGCGCTGGAGAGCCAGTTCACGAATTGCGCTTGCCAGTTCCTGTATCTGCTGGTGATGAGAGGTGGTGAGCTGCACCAAAAAGGAGAGCTGAGACTACAGATCGTCCGCTGGGTCCATGTCTGGCCAGATTGTACTGTCAGTAATGCAAAAATAACCCAAATGCAGGACGCAGCAATAAAGCAAAACAGAAGTCTTTAATACGAAATAATCAAGAAACAACAAAAAACAAAGTGTCCAAAAACTTATGGTGCTCAGGGTAAGGTAATTCACACAAAAAAAAACACAAGAGCAAAGTGTCCAAAAACTTATGGTCCCATGTGTAAAGTCCCCTGTGGTGGCGCGGCACGAATCCAAGGAAAAACTAAAACGAAAAGAAAACCGGAAGATCCGAAACCGAAAGCGGGAAAAAAAAACCAGAGGGGCAAGGATGTCTAAAAAAAAAAAACACGGAAGCCAACGAGACAATCTGGCAGCGAGCGTGAGAAAAACGTGTCTATTTATGTGATGGCAAGATGGCGGCCGGGACGGTTGCGAGTTCGCGCTACCCTGGAAGTGGAAGCACCGGAAGTGCCCGTGCCGCTGGCTGACAACTAGTCACTATGAGTGGAATACAATCATAATAAAAGCACATGGAAATTAAACAGTTGTTAATCAGTCCTATTTATTCAAACCATTTTTATATGTTGCCAAAAAATGATCCCATGTTTTCTTCATTTCTCCCTCACTATACAGTCTCCCCAACATGCTCTCGTATGAAGCAAATTCAATCCTCCCATTAATCCAGTCTTTAAAGTCTGGGGTTTTGAGGCATTTCCAATTGTGTAAAATCATCCTGGCAGCTGTAATACAACCAATCTTAATTAGGGTAAATACATTTTTTGCTATGTTGAGTACCACTGATTTATCTCCCAGAAGGCATAATCGTGGTTCAACAGATATATTAGATCCCACCCACTCTTGCATTACTCACAGAATTTTACACCAAAATGGGTGAACTAAGGAACATTCTTAAATCATATGCAAATAATTACCCTCTTCTTCCTTACATTTCCAGCATAGATTATTTCCAGCTATACCCATTCTGTAAAGCCTAGATGGTGTATAATAATATCTATGTACTACTTTGTAATGAATGAATCTCCCCCTAGCTTCCCTTATGTTCTTACCCACATTAGATATGATGTGCAGTTCATCGTTTTAATAGATATCTATCCCCAAATCCTTTAGCCAAATAGATTTCAGGTTCTTACAGGTATCTGCATTTACATTAAGAATTGATTTTTAACACATAAAAGCAGTCTGAACTTCATGTGGCAACTGAAGATAGGTATAAACGGGCAAGACTATTATCGGTGGCTGATCTGTACTAGGCCTGGGAGAGCGTGATGTGCCATCTCAATTTCAAACTCTTCATCGAATCAATACTCAGTCCTTCCGATAAAATGTATACACGCACTTAAACATTCCACCTGCCTCCAGCCGTTCTTTCAGATCGATCATCCTCACGTTGTTGCGGCGGCTTCTGTTTTCTAGATCTTTAATTTGATTCTTATTTTGGATAATAGGTTTTTTATCTTTGAACCTTGTTCAGTTGACTGGGGTGATTTGCGGTCCAGACCACTTTTTTGTTTCACAAGTGTTTAATCACCAGGGACACTAACTTTAAAAAATATAAACATGAAATATATGCTTGAATAAATTGAAAATATGGGTGGGCCTGCGGAGCTACACAACTATGCTGCCATCTTCCTCGACGGTCCCACGTGACTCCCAGGTGTGTAGGTTTCTTGACCTTGAACTTGAAGTTTCATGACCTTGTCACTGGTTCACCACTGTTCCTTCCTTAGACCACTTTTGATAGATACTGAACACTGCAGACTGGGAAACACCCCACAAGAGCTGCAGTTTTGGAGACGCTCTGACCCAGTCGTCTAGACATCACAGTTTGGCCCTCGTCAAACTCGCTCAAATCTTTACACTTGCCCATTTTTCCTGCTTCTCACACGTAAAATTTGAGGACAAAATGTTCACTTGCTGCCTAATAAATATGTCCACCCAATAACAGGTGCCATGATGAAGAGCTCATCAGTGTTATTTACTTGAATGCATACGTTTAAATACAATTTTGCATATATTTAAAGAAAGAGAGAGAGAGAGAGAGAGAGAGAGAGAGAGAGAGAGAGAGAGAGAGAGAGAGAGAGAGAGAACAACAGACTCACCATCAGTGATATAAAGCTGTATGAGGAGAAGAAAACACACCTGCATCCTTACTGAGGACCAGAACCCACACATTAATCTAAAGACTGTATTAGAGCGGAACACACACTGACTGACTGCTTCACCACATCTGATCATAATGAACACACCTCATAGATCACATTTACACACTCACAGTTCACACAGGAATTTCACATTTAGCAGCATGAACTGACCACAGAACTGAAGTTTTTTTTATCTTTTTTACACAGCAGGACTGAGTCTATGCTATAAAATCATCTACTGACAATAAACTATTAAAAATTATTCATTTTTATGCCTTAAAAATAAAATGTAACTTTATTTTCTTGCAAACATGCATTGTATTAAATATTGAATATAAGATAAAGCATGATATAGTCACAGTAATCTGCAATCTACCGCATTACTGATCTGACTTCTCAGTCTAGTGGCCTTTCATGGTTACTGCACCGATAAAACTTATATTAAGTTTCATAATTTTAAAACAAATGTAACAATAACTGTGATGACATAGTTTCTGTTGCTGTTTATCTCCAGGGTCTTAACATTATCTTGTGCAGTATCTGTTTCCACACAGTTTATTATTATTATATCATTTTAGACACCTTATTGACATACTGCTAACAAGCAAAGGAGATATAATTATTCTTCGCATATAACCAATATAAAGCCATCAAATGTAAACTATACGCAGAAAAATAAAGTGTGCACCAGGTCATGTGACTCAACCCCACTGACCATGAAGAAAAGATACACTATACACTGACCAGATTGTAGTGTCCTACACAAACAAGGCCAAAGATTACCATCAAGTATCAGCACTTAATGCCTCTGATCCCAACAACATCAGAACAGATCTTTAATATCAAATATCACAACACACTTGGCCTACAAAAGAGAGAGAGAGAGTGTGAAAGAGAGAGAGAGGGGAGAAAGAGAGAGAGCACAGACTCACCTTTGGTGAATTGAAGCTGTACAAGGAGGAGAAGAAAACACAGCTGCATTCTTAATGTGAACTCAAACCCACACATTAATCCAAAGAGAGAACTACAGCTAAACACACACTGACTGACTGCTGCAACGTGTCTGATCATAATCATGAACGCTCTAAACATCTCACACTGCAAGTTTCCTCCTTTATCTTCTTCACACCTCCACAGGATGTGCTACCACAGGAAGTGCAAACTTAGCATCATGTCACTGACCAGTATGGCCAAAAGCACAATGCTGCACTAAACCAAACAACAAAATAAGAAATAAATGAGACATTTAATATCAAATCAGAATATAAATAGAATCATATATAGGAATTGATTTGTTTTGTGTGTTACCTCTACATTTATGTGATAAATACTCAGGGCATTTCTGTTCTTTTCCAGCAGAGGTCACTCTCACATGATGGAACCCTTATTTCCCTTTCAGGAACTCGAGCTGCATCGAAACGCTTTTGAACATACCCACGTTGTCCACGCTCTGAAAATGTGTGAAATCAGTCTAAAATTGGACGGTGGCCATCACAGGCAGGATGACATCACAACCAGGAAGTATAAAAAGCACATGGAGTAAAGCCAGCACCAGCCTCTGTTTGTTCACGAAGCGATCTATGTGTATGTGTATGTTGTTTGTCAATCATCTGTCAAAAAGAGAAAAAAAAGAAAATAAAAGCTAGCAAAAAAGTCAAACACACTTTCCGTCTTGTTTGTAGCTCGCTTGGGAGTGGAGCATGATAAGTCGGTTCCTGTGGGAGCCGACTGCGAGCATTGTGCTTTAATGTCTCTGTGCTCGCACCGTTTCGGGGTGCCCCTATTTATCGTGGATCTGGCCCTGTTTTTGCAAAAGCAGAACGTCGAGCTAGTTTATGGGGTTCACAGAGAGACCTTGCAGAGGGTCTTGAGATGGGCTTGTCCCTAACTCCAATCTCACATGCTCCGTCCAGCGCTAGTTCGTAGGCTTCAAAAGCATGCCTTTCGGTGGTTTCTTCCTCCTGTGACGAGTACATGCAGATCCGCCTCTCTTCCTCCAAAGGGGGGGTGATCTGCCCCGTGATCGCCTCCTGCATTAAGACCTCGATATTACCCATAAAACCCCTGCATAATACATCGGCGCTTGTGGGTAAGGTTTGTGCCTCAGCAGGTCAAGCCGCTGCATCCATGCTGAATAAGCTGGATGTGGGAGGTGCCCCGGGTGGCCAATTTCAAGAGCTCTGCCGCACGGCGGAGCTGGTGCTCAGAGCCACCAAAGAGATCGCTAGAGCCATTGACAGGTATATGGCCGCCATGGTTTCCACGGAAAGGCAATTGTGGCACACTCTGTCGGAAATGTCCTGCTGGATGCCCCACTGGCTCCTTCTGGCCTCTACGTCGATTCCATAAATGCGGTGTTCGAAAGGTTTTAGAAGCGCAAGAAACAGGTGGCGTTCCAGTGGTGCCTCCCACGCTGCTCTTATGGGGATGCTCGGTGGGTGCAGGCCCAACCTCAACCCTCCCTTTGGGAGGTACAAAACGGACACTGGACTTTCTGGGGATCTGGCCGTGAAGAGGCTCTCGAACAAATATTAAACATACAAAGCGTTTTATTTATCAATTATTTCTGACTGGCATTAGGTATTTCTTAACATTTTCAAATTTTCTTGCTTATTTCTCACTTTGTTGACCAATTCTGCTTTAGAATGAGGTTAGGTCAGCTCTACCTTATTAAGACATACTGACCTGAAGTAAAAAAAAAAAGATAAATTAATGAAGAAATGTGGAATAAATAAACAAATAAATATATAAATGGATAAAAGATAAAGGTAAAAAGTTAGCAAAATGTATTTATTATGCCATTTATTTTTGCATTTATCTATTTATATTTATGTTAAAAACATTTGATACTTCTCAGCAAACTACAGTATTCTTATATATTTATTCTTTAATGTATTTAATTAATTAAAACAAAGGCAGCCAAATTTACCTTACTGACCACGTCCGCCCTCTGCTGGTGAAATACGGTTCATACAATTCCCACCTGTAATTAAGCAAATGTATTTTATTATGTTAAACGATTAGATTTTAAATGCACATTTTCATTCTCTACCAGCAGAGGTCACTCTTACATGATGGAACCCGTGTGCCTTTTGCACAAAATAACCTCAGACAAATATTAAAAATTTACATCGTTTTTTTTTTTTTGTTTGTATTTTTTTTTTTTTTTACAATTATCTCTAACTGGTATTAGGTATTTCATTGCAATTTCTCATTTTTCTTACTTATTTCTCTTTTTGTTGAACACTCCTGCTAAAATGACATTAGGACAGCCTACTTTATTAATAGGTACTGACCCAGAAGTACAGAAATGAATGAATGAATGAAAAAATACCGAAAAACATGAATATATGTATACATGAATAGAGAAATAAATGTAGGAATAAATAAACAAAAACGGATATAAAAACTGACAAAATGTATGTATACATTTATTTCTGCATTTACTTATTTATATTTATTCATGTAAAAAAATTAGACATTTCTCAGCAAATGTTTTTTTTTTATAATAAACCAAAAAAATGCAGCAAAATTTAACCTACTCACCTCTTCTGCCTTCTGCTGGTGAAAATGATGTTCACACATTTCTCACGTTAAACCAAACACAATTAAATAATTTTGCTGCTAAACTATTAGATTTTATATATTAAAATGCTCTTACTAATTTATAATGTGATTAGTGCATTTATTATCGTATACAACTGTTCAGGTAAAATCTCAAAAGCCTGTTTCAAATCAGATTTTATGTTGATAAAGTGCTGAGTCTTCACTACACACTGAATGTCTGATCAAATTAAAATTCAGAACCAAACCTTTATTAGAATTCTCAAATACTCCATTCACCCCTCATACAAACCATTTTACCCTTCAGTCATCTGGTAAAAGGTGCTGAAATATTCAGATCTTCAAGTCCAGACTGGGTAATTGTGTCTCCTCCAATTCATCAGGTTCCTCAGTGCTTAAAGACTAAACCGACACCCGTCACCCCTCCACAAACATACACACATACAGTGCCCTCCACAATTATTGGCACCCCTGTTTAAGATGTGGTCGTGGACTTCTAAAAATTCTCCTTTTTTTTAAAACAACATAGAACCCAAATGCAAAAAAAGAGAAAAATCCAACCTTTTATTTAAGTACATTACTTTGGTGGTAAAAAAAATCACACATTTAGAAAAAAAAAAAAAACTTGAAATCATGTGTGCCACAATTATTGGCACCCCTGATGTTAATACTTTGTACAACCTCCTTTTGCCAACAAGACAGCACTTAATCTCCTCCTATAACATTTCACAAGATTGGAGAACACAGAGAGAGGGATTTTTGACCATTCTTCTTTGCACAATCTTTCTAGATCATCCAGTGTCCTGGGTCCTCTCTTATGCACTCTTCCCTTTAGCTCGCCCCACAGGTTTTCGATTGGGTTGAGGTCTGGGGACTGAGATGGCCATGGGAGGACCTTGAGTTTGTGACTGCTGAACCACTTTTGTGTAGATTTTGCCACATGTTTTGGATCATTATCCTGCTGAAAGACCCAATGACGACCCATCTTCAGCTTTCTGGCAGAGGCCATCAGGTTTTTATTTAAAATATCCTGGTACTTCAAAGCGTTCATAATGCCATGCACCCTAACAAGGTTCCCAGGGCCTTTGGAAGAGAAACAGGCCCACAGCATCACAGATCCTCCACCATACTTCACGGTGGGCATGAGGTGCTTTTCGGCATACTCATCTTTTGTTTTACGCCAGACCCACTTAGAGTGTTTGTTGCCAAAAAGCTCAATCTTAGTCTCATCTGACCAAAGCACACGATCCCAGTTGAAGTCTCAGTACCGTTTAGCAAACTCCAAACGTTTACGTTTGTGAGTGTTAGTGAGAAAAGGCTTTTTCCTTGCATGCCTCCCAAACAGCTTGTTGGCATGTAGAGAGCGTCTGATGGTTGTTTTGGAGACTCTGTGACCCCAAGATGCCACTCTTTGATGCAATTCTGTGACGGTGAGCTTGGGAAATTTTTTTACTTTTCTTACCATCCTCCTCACTGTGCGTTGTGGCAAGATAAACTTGGGACCTCTTCCAGCCTTGTTTGTCACTGTTCCAGTTGTTTTAAACTTCTTAATGATTCCTCTGACTGTAGATACCGGCAAGTTAAGGCGAGTGGCTATTTTCTTGTAGCCATTGCCTGACTTATGAAGGTCGACACACATCTGCCTTACTTGAATGGTGTGTTCTCTTGTCTTTGCCATGTTGACAAATGGGTAAAAGAATTAGGCCTCTGTGTCACGTCATATTTATACCCCAGGGAAACAGGAAATCATGAATTACTAATTAAAAGTCCCTAGATACCCTGACCAACCTTAGCAACTACAGAAAAATATATAAAAAAAAAAAAAACAATTAAATTTTTCAGAGGAATTGTTAGGGGTGCCAATAATTGTGGCACACATGATTTCAAGGTTTTTTTTTTTTTTCTAAATGTGTGATTTTTTTACCACCAAAGTAATGTACTTAAATGAAAGGTTGGATTTTTCTCTTTTTTTGCATTTGGGTTCTATGTTTTAAAAAAAAGGAGAATTTTTAGAAGTCCACGACCACATCTTAAACAGGGGTGCCAATAATTGTGAAGGGCTCTGTACACCCTTATACTGTCTTATGATGTTTGTACACACCTGCACACATAAAATCAGTCAAGTCAGTGAAGTTTTAGTTTATTTATTAAATATTATTCAAATAAAGTTTCTCAACATTGAACAGTTAAAATTAAACCTTATTAATAGAAAACTACAAATAAAAAAAAAATAAAAAACCTCTTAAAAACTGGTGCTTTAAATGTTAGAATAGATGCAAAATGTAAGAAAAATCAGATTATACATTGCAAAAAGCATTGATTAATTATTAATTATTTTCACAATGACATATATTACTACCCTAATATTATATAAAAAAAAATAAAAGTGATTAAAAACGTAATACAATTGATATTTGTTTTTCATGTTAAAGTGTATACGTGTTGACATACAGTCACAAATGTGAACTGAAAAACATGACAGATGTAATAACGAGTATATATATCAATATAATATATATAATATATATATAGTAACATTGTAATTATTTTTACCATTACAATTAGTTAGTTTTGATGCTAGTATATACTGCAGTATCTCCTGATGCCCTGTGAGAGTTAATGTAGACTACGGTTGAGTACGTCACATCATCCTACAGGAATAGAGCATGAATAACATATTATTACACACACACACACACACACACACACACACACACACACACACACACACACACTATGGTAAATACACTTAGAATAATACAGAACTTTTCTTTTGCTTTGGTGTCTTTAGGTGGTCGATTAAATGATGCATAAAGAACAGCAGAATCATTCTGTTAAAAATAAATAAGTAAGAGCACATGGAACATTAGACCAAACTCTGATACACACACACACACACACACACACACACACACACACACACACACACACACACAAACACACACACACACACACACACACACTAAACATAAATACTGTTACTAATGAACTTAGTCAAGCTGATTAGATGTATGTATTCACCTGCTTCTGCTGCTGCGTCCTCTGTCCTGTTTGTCCTTCACTCATCTGTTGTCTTCTCTGTCCTATATAGAATGAAACCAGACACAGTAAGTCTACAGAAAGCTGTGTGTGTGTGTATGTGTGTTTGTGTGTGTGTGTGTGTGTGTGTGTGTGTGTGTGTGTGTGTGTGTGTGTGTGTGTGTGTGTGTGTGTGTGTGGTGTGTTTACTTCTGTGTTTCCGGTAAATGACTCCTCCGAGAATCATCATCATCATCAGCAGCAGCATCAGCAAAAGCAAAACAACACCAGAGCTGATGATGATGAAGACGTTCGAAACTGGAGACCCTGTGAACAGTAATAACAATGACATAAGGTGTAAAAGACACGTTCATGCTGAAGAAACTCAGGGATTTACATTCAGCCAACAGGCCTGGTTTTGTAGCTGAGACAAAAATTAAAGGACAAAAATGAGTGTAGTTTTTGAGTTTAGTGTTTGAGACTTGCTATAAGGTGAAGCAGTAACCAGCACTAAAAAACACTTTCTGTTACAGTGGTGTTTAGTACCTGGTTTAGAAGTGGTTTGGATTGTTGTTATGGATGGTTGTATGTGTATCAGAAATACAGTTGAGGGGGAGAACATGAAACAGAACCTTAGCAGATGTAGGAGACATATTTAAAGGTATTTTATTATACAGCAGTAGACCAAATATTTCAGATATTTTATTTTATGGGAAACTGGAATCAGTTTTCATAGTTTATATACAAGCAGCTGTTTTACCATTTACTGTGAGATGGATGTACTTATAATTGTTGCTGTTGATCCAACGCCTGTACAATCCTCCATCCTTTACAGTCAGGTGTGATACAGTGCCCTCCACAATTATTGGCACCCCTGTTTAAGATGTGGTCATGGACTTCTAAAAATTCCTTTCATTTAAGTACATTACTTTGGTGGTAAAAAAAATCACACATTTAGAAAAGAAAAAAAAAAACTTGAAATCATGTGTGCCACAATTATTGGCACCCCTGATGTTAATACTTTGTACAACCTCCTTTTGCCAACAAGACAGCACTTAATCTCCTCCTATAACATTTCACAAGATTGGAGAACACAGAGAGAGGGATTTTTGACCATTCTTCTTTGCACAATCTTTCTAGATCATCCAGTGTCCTGGGTCCTCTCTTATGCACTCTTCTCTTTAGCTCGCCCCACAGGTTTTCGATTGGGTTGAGGTCTGGGGACTGAGATGGCCATGGGAGGACCTTGAGTTTGTGACTGCTGAACCACTTTTGTGTAGATTTTGCCACATGTTTTGGATCATTATCCTGCTGAAAGACACAATGACGACCCATCTTCAGCTTTCTGGCAGAGGCCATCAGGTTTTTATTTAAAATATCCTGGTACTTCAAAGCGTTCATAATGCCATGCACCCTAACAAGGTTCCCAGGGCCTTTGGAAGAGAAACAGGCCCACAGCATCACAGATCCTCAACCATACTTCACGGTGGGCATGAGGTGATTTTCGGCATACTCATCTTTTGTTTTACGCCAGACCCACTTAGAGTGTTTGTTGCCAAAAAGCTCAATCTTAGTCTCATCTGACCAAAGCACACGATCCCAGTTGAAGTCCCAGTACCGCTTAGCAAACTCCAGACGTTTACGTTTGTGAGTGTTAGTGAGAAAAGGCTTTTTCCTTGCATGCCTCCCAAACAGCTTGTTGGCATGTAGAGAGCGTCTGATGGTTGTTTTGGAGACTCTGTGACCCCAAGATGCCACTCTTTGATGCAATTCTGTGACGGTGAGCTTGGGAAATTTTTTTACTTCTCTTACCATCCTCCTCACTGTGCGTTGTGGCAAGATAAACTTGGGACCTCTTCCAGCCTTGTTTGTCACTGTTCCAGTTGTTTTAATCTTCTTAATGATTCCTCTGACTGTAGATACCGGCAAGTTAAGGCGAGTGGCTATTTTCTTGTAGCCATTGCCTGACTTATGAAGGTCGACACACATCTGCCTTACTTGAATGGTGTGTTCTCTTGTCTTTGCCATGTTGACAAATGGGTAAGAGAATTAGGCCTCTGTGTCACGTCATATTTATACCCCAGGGAAACAGAAAATCATGAATTACTAATTAAAAGTCCCTAGATACCCTGACCAACCTTAGCAACTACAGAAAAATATATTAAAAAAAAAAACAATTACATTTTTCAGAGGAATTGTTAGGGGTGCCAATAATTGTGGCACACATGATTTCAAGTTTTTTTTTTTTTTTCTAAATGTGTGATTTTTTTACCACCAAAGTTACGTACTTAAATGAAAGGTTGGATTTTTCTCTTTTTTTGCATTTGGGTTCTATGTTGTTTTAAAAAAAAGGAGAATTTTTAGAAGTCCACGACCACATCTTAAACAGGGGTGCCAATAATTGTGGAGGGCACTGTATGAGTAGAGAGAGATTTCCTGGATGATGATCATTAAAGAGCTGAACTTTGTGTGTGCAGTGATTTGTCTGGTCCTTTGGGAAGAGTTTATTGTGATTAGATTCTTTATAAATGGACCATGTGAAAGTTTGTGGTTTGGCTTGTAGTTTAGAGCAGGAGCAGGGCAGAAGAACAGAATGTCCCACATATCCAGTCACCTCCACTGTCTCATTATTCAAATTCAGTGTGCAACCTGGAGAATAAACAAACATCAACATATTGCATTACTGTCACAACATCAGATTAATCTGTCATGAGATTATCACTGAAGTAACATTGTGAACATAAATGAGTTATTTACCTTCAACAGTGAGTCTGATGTATCTGCTTTCACTCTCTGTGTTACCCTGTAATATCCTCCATCCTCTACAGTCAGGTGTGATATGAGCAGAGAGAGATTTCCTGAACTGTGATCATTAACCAGCTGAAATCTGTCTTTGTACTGTTCACTCTCAGGATATATCTGTACCCAATCATAAATGTATTTTCCCCATTTTAACCCCCAAGTTTTGGTGTGGAGGTCAGTACAGGAGCAGGGCAGCAGTACTGAGTCTCCTGTGTATGCAGTGATCTCTATTGTCATCTCTTTATTTCCTTCCAGCCTGCACCCTGTAGGAACACATCAGTTAATGATCTGTTAATGAGCAGTTCACCATCTGCAGCAACTTTACAGAACTACAGACAACCTGTAACTCCCAAACTCACTAAAGTAGGAATGTAACTGAAAATGAAATTGTGAACAGAAAACATGCTGTAAATAAATAAATAGTTAAAATTCAGTATCTGAGGTTGAGAATTTACTAATTTACTCTTGTTTATTAAGTTTGTGTGGGAGATTCACAATGAAAAACATTTAAAGTAAAAAATATTTAACTGTTTGGAATAAACAATAAATCTGGAAATATAATTCACTAGATTTAAGTGGCAGATTTGCCTTCAATGACGTGGAGTATAAGCAGAAGATAAAAAACACATCAGCATTTTTCATAACTCAGAGTCTGTTATTACTAATTCAGTAATGTTCATAAGAAACTACACACTGTGTTTAAATATTTTTGCTCTTTATGCGCACACACACACACACACACACACACACACACACACACACACACACACACACACACACACACCACAAGCAGTGATGTAATATTTTCCATTTCTTTTTTACTGGTTGTATACAATCTATACACTATACAATTAGACAATCATCCACACACAAGGGTGTAGGTGACTGTATGGTCTGTAACTTAGGTGTTTCTTCAAGGTCAATAAGTTTTATAACCTTGTCGCCGGTTCACCACTGGTCCTTCCTTGTCAACACATTCGCACCCCACATCGTCACATATCGACGCTGTGGATGTTGCGTCCGACGGCGTCCACATCTGACGCCGAGGGTACCCCCTTTGCGTCGCTTTTTGACGTAAAGGGGCCGGGAAACCCTTCGCGTCGCTTTTCGACGCAGATGGACGGGACCCCATTTGCGGGTTACGGTTAGGGTTTCGGTTAGGGTTAGGGTTACGGTCATCTTCAGGATTTTTCGAAATTTCAAAATTAATCCTATACACTTATTATGATAGATAATAAATTATTAAGTGTATAGGACAGCAATCTGCATTGAAAAGCGAAGCACAGGGGCTCCCATTCATCTGCGTCGAAAAGCGACGCGAAGGGAGGTTCCGTCTCTCTACGTCGAAAAGCGACGCAAAGGGGGTACCTTCGGCGTCGGATGTGGATGCTGTCGGACGCAATGTCCACAGCGTCGATATGTGACGATGTGGGGTGAGAATATGCTGTCCTTGGACCACTTTTGATAGATACTGAACACTGCAGACTGGGAAACACCCCACAAGAGCTGCAGTTTTGGAGACGCTCTGACCCAGTCGTCTAGACTTCACAGTTTGGCCCTCGTCAAACCCGCTTAAATCTTTACAGTTGGCCATTTTTCCTGCTTCTAACATTAACTTTGAGGACAAAATGTTTACTTGCTGCCTAATAAATATGTCCACCCACTAACAGGTGCCATGATGAAGAGATCATCAGTGTTATTCACCTCATCACATAATGTTGTGCCTGATCTGATTGCAAACAGAATAAACAGACAAACGAATCCCTTCAAATGTTCAGTGTGCAATTTACATTTCTATATCATGAGCTTCTGCTTTAGGCTGTTAAAAGCTTTAAATGATAAACTCTTGCATATAAAAGGAGAGAGAGAGAGAGAGAGAAAGAGAGAGAGAGAGAGAGAGAGAGAGAGAGAGAGAGAGAAAGAAATCAACAGACTCACCATCAGTAATTTGAAGCTGTATGAGGAGGAGAAGAAAACACACTTGCATTCTTACTGAGGACCAGAAACCACACATTAATCTAAAGACTGTATGGCTGAACACACACTGACTGACTGTTTCACCATGTCTGCTCATAATGAACACACCTTATAGAACACATTCACACCTACAGTTCACACAGGAAGTGCACATTTAGCAGCATGAACTAACCACAGAACAGAAGAATTTATCATGTGTTTTGCACAGCAGGACTGAGCCTATGATATAAAATCATTGAATGACAATAAAATATTAAATAATATTTATTTTAATTCCTTAAACAATAAATGTAACTTTACTTTCTTGAAAACATGCACTCTCTTAAAATTTGAATATAAGATAAAGCATGATATAGTCACAGTAATCTGCAATCTACTGCATTACTGATCTGAGCTTTTAGTCTAGAGGCCTTTCATATGGTTACTTACATTATGTTTTATAATTTTATAGCAAATTTAATTATAACTGTGATGACATTGTTCCTGTTTTCCACACAGTATATTATTATATCATTTTAGTCACTTTATTGACACACTGCTACAGTTAACACACAGAATCGAAGCAAATCGATATAATTATTCTACTATCATGTATAACCGATAAATGCCCATCAAAGGTAAACTATCTGCAGGAAAATAAGGTGTGCACCTGGTCACGTGACTCCACCCCACTGAACATGAAGAAAAGTTACAGTTGATACCCTTCCACAGGATGTGGAAACTTAGCACTATGTCACTGACCATATTTGGCCTACACAAGAGACAGAGAGTGTGAAAAAGAGACACAGAGAGAGAGAGAGAGAGAGAGAGAGAGAGAGAGAGAGAGAGAGAGAGGAGTAAAAGAGAGAGAAAGTACAGACTCATCTTTGATAAAATGAAGCTGTATGAGGAGAAAAAAACACAGCTGCATTCATAATGTGAACTTGAACTCACATACTAATCCAAAGAGAGAACTACAGCTTAACACACACTGACTGCTGCACCATGTCTGATCATAACAAACACTCTATACAGTCCCACTACAAATTTCCTCGTTTAACATCTTCACACCTCCACAGGAAGCGCAACCACAAGAAGTGTAGGTTTGAGTAGATTTGTAGGTAGTCTGTCACCGGAGGGGTGACGTCACAACCAGGAAGTATAAAACGCCCATGGAGTTAAGCCAGCATCAGATTCTGTAACCTAGAAGTAAGCACTAAGGGGACGCCGGAGGTGTGGCATAGAGACGCAGCATCTCGTTCTCTCAGGGAACTAGGGTTACATACATAACTTAGAGATGTTCCCTTTCAGGGACTGAAGATGCGTCAGAATGCTTTGGGAAGGAGAGTCCAATACCACCATACTGACAAGACCCTGACTGAAAAAGCACAGCTATGTTGAAGGACAGAAGTGCCAGGAGTGGCACAGAGGTCAAGGTGGTAAAACCCGACAAAGGTGAGCAGCGTGGACCAGCCCGCAGTGTCGCAAAGGTCTTGGTTTTGGAGGGAAACTCCAGAGGACCAAGCCTTAGAGGTTGCCAAACCTGAGTCCGCTCTGACCCTGAATGGAGTGGGGAGACCAGAGGACCCATAAGAGGACGCAGTAGTATCAATAATCTATCTGTTGAGCGTCTGCTTATAAGCAGGAAGGCCTCTCCTTGAACAACCCCTGGTGGTTGATATATGAGAACACCGATGTGTTGTCAGAGTGAATCAACACATGATGGCCTCTGAGGTTCCGGTATGAAATGCTTCAGAGCCAGAAGTACAGCCAGCATCTCCAGACAATTGATATGATATAGCAGATGGGGACTCTCCCATAGACCTTGCGCTTGTGAGACACATCCGACGTTGAAAAAGGGACCCAGGATCTCTCCAAACATCTAAGGCACGTAGGCATCGCCGCGTGACCTTGATCGTACGTAGGGAATTGCCCTTCCGTGAAAACCCATGGGGCCTAGCCACAACTAAAATGGTCTTATGTACAAGAGGCTAAGTAGAATGACATTGGATGCTGCTACCATGTACCCGAGCAGTCTCTGAAACTGCCTGAAACTGCTCTGAAACAGTAAGTGACTGCCAATCTCTGACATTCCTGTTAGCCATATGGATGGACGCAACGCAGGCAGAAGAAAGCTGTGCTAGCATAGTCGTTGAATCCCGTATATATGCCGAGATGGAGAGAGCACACTCTTCCAGGCATTCAGCTGAAACCCCAGTTCTTTCATGTGAGCGAGAACGACATTGTGATGCCGGACCGCTAACTGCTCTGATCGAGCTAATATCAACCAATCGTTGATATAGTTAAGGATACCGATGCCCTGAAGTCTCAGGGGATCCAGAGTCGCATCGACACATTTCGTTAAGGTGCAGGGTGATAAGGCAAGGTCGAATGAAAGGATCCGATATTGGTACACTTTGTTACCAAAAGTAAACCTCAAGCACTTCCTGTGAGAAGGGAGGATGGGTACATGAAAGTCGGCATCCTTTAGATCTACCGTGACAAACCATTCCTGAGACACATCTGAGACACAACCTGCGGAGCTCTAGTATCTTTCCACCCAAGATATCTCCCACATCCAACTCCCGCAGCAGGTAGGCTTGGTATACCTGTAACACCGCCATGGTGTGCAGAGTGAGGATGCTTGAGAGAGGATGCCACACCTGGGGAAAGATAGCCTGCTAGCGTCTCTTCAACCCATTGCATGACACCATACCCATAATAAGCCCAACGATGTTGGAATACACTAAGGTCTTGGGGCTAAAACGGCGGGCCGAGCCCCCCCTTCTGCCAAGGATGAGAGGTGGAGCTGCATGCTCTCATGGCAGATGAGAGAAACCGCCAAAAGGCATGCTTTCGATGCCTGCAAACGGGAGCTGGCCCAGGCTGAGGAGGTAAGAAAAAAGTGACTTTGTCCAAACCTTTGGCGAGGTCCATCAGCGCAGTGCTGGCAATCGTCTCCCTCAAAAGCTTATATAGCGTGCTCCGCTCCCAAACAAGTCACACAAAAGCTGTGTCTGTCTACACAGTCCCCTATCCACGAACCACCCCCAGGTGATATAACGGGGGCAGGGAGAAACACATTATTTAGAGCATCGACAATGTAGCCACGTTCCAAAAGCGTTCCGACGCAGCACAAGTTCCTGAAAGTAAACCCTTATGTCTTCTCTCTAAATAGATAGATAGATAGATAGATAGATAGATAGATCGATAGATCGATAGATCGATAGATCGATCGATCTTCTGGTGAAACAATTCTCATTATAATTGTATGATAACTGCATTTAAAGCTTGATATAACTGTTAAAGTAAATTCTCAAAGTGTAACAAGTTCTAAATCAGATTTTATGTTCAAGTGCTGACTTGTATCTGTTTCTGTCTCAATGTCATGTCTTTGTTGGCCTTTCTCTCATTTAGTGTTTCTCCATCTTTCTCCTCCTGTATTCATCTCTCTTTGTCTGTGTCTGCTTGCACGTCTGTCTCCATCAGCCTGCCAGTGTCTGTATCTTTCACTCTCTTTGTTTGTTTTCTGTCTCGCTCTGTTTACGTCTGTCTTTCTGACTCCATGGTTTGTTCATTATCTGTATCACTGCTTTCCTGTCTGTTTGTTTACCAGTGTCTGACTGTTGCCATCTGTCTGTATCTGTAGGTAAGACATATTCAATTTATGTCAAGGAATTAAGGATTAAAGTGTTTTTAAGGAGAGACAGAGAACTTATGGGTTATATATAAAATATGGGACAGGACGATTGCATTTTCTCAGGTGTTTTTTTATTCTGAATATAATAAACACATTTAAAACACGTTTTAACAGTTGTGTCTTATTTCTGATACAATGAGAAGCTTTTTGGAATGATTTAACAGAGAAGTCTTCAAAGACTCGAGAAGAATTGACAATGTTATGGTCCTTAGTAATATGACAAGCTGCATTTTTTTTTATCTACACTAAGAAAAGAGAAAATGGAAGCATATTCAATAGATTGTAATGTTTAATAGAATGAAATAGCATGAATAAAGTGAAAAAGTACTGTAACAAGTTGCTCTCTGGTCTGTTAATCAGGTGTGTGTCACTTATGTTGATGTTCTTCTTTACTGTAGACTTACTGTTCCATCTCCATCACCTCTGCTGTAATGAACTGTATTAGGACCTGGATAGTAAAATAAACAAGTTCATGAAGTTAAAATGGTGTGTAAGTAGAAGATAAATATCCACAGAGTAGTAAAATTACAAAACGTTGAAAGTATGTACCTTTCTTTCTAGTGGTGCAGTAAACCACAGCCAAGATAATGTGTAGAAAGAACACAGTCACCAAGGCGAAGGGGACGAAGGGAAGAGACTCAGAATCTGCCAGAACATTATCACTGTTAACTCTGTATTACACTGAATGTTAAACTTAAAGAAAACAATAATAGAAAGTGTAAATGACGATCAGTTTGATAGTGTGAGTGATTTCCTCAAGGGGTTTGTAGAGTTGCAAGTTCTCATATAATTTCTTATTGAATGATCCAATCCATCATATAATCAATTCTTAATACACTCATGTAAAATTCCAATTTGTGTATAACCGCAGTTCCAGAAGATGGGAAACAGGGTGAAATGTAAATAAAAAGCAGAATGCAATAATTTAAATTGAAAATTTGGGACAGGGTCATGTTTACTACAAAAACAATACAAATACATCTGGGAGAGGAGGAGACCAATTGTTGGAGTTTTGGTAGAGGAATGTTGTGCTATTAGTGCCTGAAACAGGATTTTAGCTGTTGTCATGTTTATTGTTTCATAATGTGGCAGATGTTTTCAGGTGGTGAAAGTTCAGCACCCAGACTCTTCTACTATGACTCTACTACTATTCTACTATGTTGTAACAGATGCAGCATGCAGTTTAGCATTTCCTTGCTGAAGTATGGGGAAGCCCAGTGTTTAGGGCTTTGGGTTACTGATCGAAAGGTTGGGGTTCAATCCTTCCATATCACCTGCCACTATTGGGGCCCCTGAGCAAGGCCCTTAACCTTGTGTGCTCCATGGGTGCTGTATTATTGCCAATTCTGCTCTCTTACCCCAGAATGAATGCTTGTTTGACAAGTTTAGTCTAACTTTGGTCACTTTTTTTGTAGCTGAGACAAAAACTAAAGGATTGGTGTAGTTTTCAAGTTTAGTGTTTGAGACTTGCTCTAAGGTGAAGCAGTAACCAGCACTAAAAATACACTTTCTGTTACAGTGGTGTTTAGTACCTGGATTAGAAGTTGTTTGGATTGTTGTTGTGGATGGTGAAGGTCTTTTTGGAGCCTCTGTGTGAGGGCTAGGGATTTTTAGTATACCACCAGGACCACATTTAACGGGTTTAACATTTTTAAGTTTATTCAATGTCCAATTTTCCACCGTATGTGCACAGATCCACAGATCCACATCCGTTCCAAATAAAAAACACAAAAACACAAGGATCAAAAACAAAAAAAATGAAAACACAGAAATATAAAGATTACTGGGGCAAAAAAAAAAATGCACATACACTTCATAACACTTACTACCCAAAATACGGCAGTGGGAATACTCTACAAAAAAAAATAAACAAAATAACATGAGCATAAAATATTACCCACTAAATGCAACTAGATGGTAGGAAAAGAATACCACTTACAGGATGAGCTTCCAGACAACCATCCACACTCACTTCACAAAAGTTGCAATTCCCAACGTTATGTTGTACACTGTGCAAAAAGTTAAATACATTTTGAATCACATGAACTAACTAACAAAACGTAGTGCATATTTTATATAACATCCTAAATTAGTGGCCTACACCGCATGGTGACTTAAGACGGAAATAAACATTGCACAAAACGAAATAAAACAACCATTCTAAATGAAACTATAAAATGCACATCTCCATTTGGTATTTTAAAGAATGTTGTAAAGAAAAATTACATTTACCTTAGGATTGCATCTTAAAGATTTCAACTTCCCCGAGAGTGCATCTCTCTCACTCTGCTTGCTGAGCGCGTGTCCAAAAGTTAGTTTACAAGAGCACATGTGCACTTCCTCATCTGCACCACACAGACATACACACACCCGAATACTGCCCCTATCGCCAGCCTTAGGAATTACAGGTGTATACATGCAACACAACTCAAATGCCATTTTCCACCCGGTTACATCCTCCCCTGCAATTAAGTCAGCGTCCGCGATGACTCACTCACCCACAAGTTCAGGCATTTATAGCACCCTGTAAGGCTTTCTCAAACAGAGCAGTGCCAATGCTGGCCAGCACCTGAGACATCATTTCGGTACTGACACTTACCGCATTGCAAGCAGACCTTGGTGTATGAAAAGGATTTGTGTGAACACCAGCAGTTGCTCGCTTACTTCTACGCACAGCAGGAACTGGTACCTCTCTCTTTGCTGCGTCACACATTTCCCCGACATCTAACTTCTGTGATGGTGCATGCTCATCTGTGGCCTCTGGAGTCAGGACTACAATATCAGGTTCTACAGAGTCCCTACCAGCTTCTATGGAGATTTGAATCTGGCCACCTTCAGAGCTGACACTTTCAGACTCCGAAAAAACTAGTGCCTCTGAGTCCATTATATTGTCTGTGCCCAATCTCACACAGGGTTGAACAACCTCCTCTACAACCACAAAACCTGGTTCAGAAGCTTCATTATGATCCACGCAGCCTGGCTGCGTACCCGTCTGCACACCTGGATCAAACCTTTTACCCCTAGGCCTAGGGGTCGGCACAGCACCTGACCGCAACTCCGACCGGTGAACCCTTTTGGCTGGCCCTCCCTCCAGTGGCTCAACAGTGTAAGTTGTGCCCACTATTTCCACTACTTGGTACACGACCGGGCTCCAGGCATCTTGAATTTTGTTCCTGCCTGGAAGCCGTTGGCGCAGATACACCAACTCACCCACACTGACCTGGGGACAAAAAATTTTTTCATTCAGACGAGTTACTCTCTCCCGAGCTTTTTCCTCTGAATACTCCCTAGCCTTTTCATGGGCAAATCTCAGTCTCTCTTGATGAACAGACAACCAGTCGTGCTTCCCCTCAATGACCTCCTCACTACCCAACAATGCATCAATTTGCAGATATGGCTGTACCCCAAAAAGTAAGTAGTAAGGGGAGAACCCTGTAGTTGAGTGCGGAGTAACGTTATACGCATGGACTAACTCCGGCAAGTACTCCGGCCAACGGCGTTTCTTCTCGGACGGCAAAGTACGTAATAGATTATGAAGTGTGCGATTGTACCGTTCACATTGAGCATTTCCTTGTGGCCGATACGGGGTCGTACGAGTCTTTTTCACCCCATAAAGCCTGCACAGCTCGGCGATTACCTCACTCTCAAATGTTCTACCCTGATCAGAGTGCAACCTCTCAGGAACACCGTACTTCATGAACCACTCTCGTAGCAAGATTTTTGCTGTGGTATCGGCCTTTTGGTCTTTTGTAGGAAATGCTTGTGTAAACTTTGTGAAAACATCGGTAACAACCAAAACATTTTCACGCCCATCCGAAGCCGGCTCTAGAAGCGTAAAGTCTACTGCGATCACTTCCAATGGTCTGGAAGCCAGAAATGCTCTCATTGGGGCACGGACTTTGGGCTGAGGCATCTTGGTCAGAATACAACGCTGGCACTTCTTTATCCATTCCTCGACATCCTCATGCATACCAGACCAGAAACACCTCTGTTTCAACAACCCCAGTGTTCGTTCAATGCCCTGGTGCCCCAAATCATCATGCACACTCTGTAACACTCGTTCCTTCAAACAACTTGGCAACAACATTTGCCAACAGCCTTTTTCATTTGGGTTGTCTACAACTCGATATAACAACCCATTCCTCTCTCTTATAAGGCTCCACTGCTTCAAGAGACACTTCACTGGCCTGGACAAAGACTTTCTTTCCAGATGAACTGGCCTCTTTTCTTTGTCCCAAAACTCTCTGAAACCCTGTATAACCGGGTCATTCTTTTGAAACTCAGCTAGCTGCTCTTTAGTGTAACCAGGGAGAGTATGAGTGTTCCCTTGGAGGCTGGTGACAGCCTCTTCACCGGCCTCTAATGCACGGATCTGCCTTAACCTGCCGCACTCTAGCCCTTTCAAAGCAAGCTCGGTGTCCAAAGCTGTCCCTCGACTAATTACACTACAGATTGCTACACCCTGATCCCAATCAGCATCAGGATCAGGTCCAGGCTCCCCTGCAAACTCCTGCCTGGAAAGAGCATCAGCTGCAGCGTTATTCCTTCCTGGCCTGTACTTCACCTCAAAGTTAAACACAGAGAGCTGTGCCACCCATCTTTGCTCGATCGCTCCTAACTTAGCAGTCTGCAAGTGACATAGCGGATTATTGTCCGTTATCACCTCAAACCAAGACCCAAGTAGGTAGCCACGAAACTTTTCGACCACAGCCCACTTAAGGGCCAGTAGCTCGAGCTTCATGCTGCTGTAATTGCGATCGTTCCGCTCAGCATTGCGTAACCTCCTGCTCGCATATGCAATGACTCTCTTCTTGTCACCTTGCTTCTGGTAAAGGATGGCTCCTAAGCCATTCTGGCTAGCATCGGTTTCAAGAATGAAAGGACATGTGAAGTCTGCAAAACCAAGCACAGGTGCTGTTGTCAGTTCCGTCTTCAAATTAATAAATGCCTGCTCACACTCATTAGACCACAGAGTACTAAAGTAGCGACTGCCCTTTGCATACCTGCCCTCACGCAAGCAAGCATTTACCAAGTCATGTAAAGGTCCAGCTATCCTCGAGAACCCTTCAATAAACTTCCGATAATAGCTGCAAAACCCGAGAAATGATCTTAGCTCTTTTACAGTTTCTGGGGTCTTCCAGTCACTGACTGCAGCAACCTTGTCTGGGTCAGGAGAAATCCCCTGCGCTGACACCTGGTGACCAAGGAAACGTACAGAGTCTTGGAGGAAACGGCACTTTGTCAGCTTGACCTTTAAACCGGTTTCCAACAACCGCTTCAATACCACCTCTAACCTCTCCAGGTGTTCCTCAAATGTCTGTGAAAACAGCAAGATATCATCTAAGTACACAATCAACACCTGAAAAATTAGATCGCTCATCACTGCCTGCATGAGCCGTTGGAAGGTTGAAGGCCCATTGCAGACTCCAAACGGCATCCTCCGGTATTCAAATAAACCAAAGGGCGTGGTAAATGCCGTCTTAGCCCTATCTCTGTCACTCACAGCAATCTGGTGGTACCCTGACGCCAAGTCCACAGTTGAGAAAAACTGAGCTCCCCTGAGGGCATCAAAGCTCTCGTCAATTCTGGGTAATGGAAATGCGTCTTGGCGTTGAGCTTCCGGTAATCTACACATAACCTTAGCGAACCATCAGTTTTGCGCACCAGCACCACAGGAGAGGCGTAAGCACTCATGCTCTCTTGAATGACACCACCTTTCAACAGTTTAGTAATGTGCTCTCTAACCTCCTGATACTGATTTGGTGGAATTCGTCGGTAAGGCTGATTTACTGGCACATCATCAGTCAGATGTATCTCATGCTGAACTTTATCTGTATAACCCAACTCATCATCCTCCATGGCAAATACACTTGAATACTTGTTCAGCACAGCTTTCAAGCGAACCTGTTGTTCAGGCGTGCCACCCAGGTCAACATGATCCAAGATTGACTGAGCTGGGTGCTCCAAATCCTCACCTACACCTATAGTAACCTGTTCTGTGTCTGCAGAGATTCGCTGAAACCTTACTTCACAGGACGAGCCTACGCTGTAACTATCAACTGGGGACAACATACCCAGCCGGGCTCTAGGTTGAAGCCAAAGATCTTCTTGAGACAGGTTAAGTATTCTTACTGGACACACTGGTACTTCTGCTGGGACCAGGGTAGGTACTACGACCAATCCATCTGGTAAGGGTGTATTTGCTGATTCTACTAACCATGCCGAACCATCCTTTTTACAGGACTCTTTGCCTTTAATTAGGACAGTAGTTGCTGACCAAGCAGGCACATGTGTAGGAGTCTTACCCACCGTCCGAGCAAACGATACTCGTTCAACTAACTCTACTGACTGTGCCTGCTGAAAGGCCACCCTCCAGTTGGAATCAAGGCTACCCCCCAACGTGGTATCGAATTCAGCATGAACAATTTGTCGGCACTTACTAATGATATTCATTCCAATAAGCACAGGCACGGAGGCTGGACAAGGATTTCCTTTGATGATCAAAAACCCACATTCAGGCAGGACCATCCCCATAACCTCCACATCCAGCTCCATGTAACCCAAATAGGGGATTTCTAAACCATTGGCTGCAGTGATCTTTAGCCAATTTGAGGTAGCCAACACATCACTCTCATCCCCAAATGAATGCTCACGGAAGAACCCCTCAGTAATAGTGCTAACCTGACTTCCAGTGTCTAACAGGCATGACACTGGCACACCCTTGATCATCAAATCCACCATTGGGCATGTCCCCACCGCCCGTTCAAGAAACCTGTCCTTACAAGTTCCCTTGGCCGTCGGACCGGAACTTTTCCCTATTGCAGCCCGACTCTGCGCGACAGAGGGGTCTTGTTTTTCTTGCTCTTCAGTAGTTCTGGTAGCACTCTTTGGTCTCCCACCCCGTCTCCCAGTGCAATGTCTAGCAATATGCCCAACCCCATTGCATCTGAAACAGATAGGTTCACCCTCCTCAGTAAACCTCGGAGAAGACTTTAACGGAGGTACAACATTCTGAGAAACAGACACTGACCGTTGCGCAGTTAACTCCTTGACTGCCTTAGTGAGCTCCAAAATAGTCTGCTCTTGCTCACTTATTCGCTTCTCTTGCCGGGTAATCACCTGCAAAATATCATTTAATACAGCCGAGGTTTGATTCGCAGATGAAGCAGTTTCCCCCTCTTTTTCCTGCAACAATCCTAAATGAACGGGTCGACTAGTAGCTACTCTGGTTGGTCTGCTCTCTTCCATAGACCAAAGAATGGCCTCATTACGAATCTCAAGCAGGGTCAAACGGGGTCTTTCTCTGATTAGTTTACGCAGCTCCCTCCTTAAAGCAGTATCTCGCACACCCTCCACAAATTGATCACGCAAAACTACCTGTTCATTAGCCAAGCCACCTGGCAACTGCTTCGCAGCAGAGCTTACAAGGCGAGACAGAGCATGAGAAAAACGGCGAAGATCTTCACCGTCCAATTGTTTGCGGTTATAAAACATTTGCAATAATTGAGTCCCACTACGTCGCTCCCCAAATGCCTCTTGCAGAAAAATTAACAAATCCTCAACCTGTCTAGACTGGTTTCCAACACATAAGCGCACCTCTTCCAGTGCGGGCCCCTCAAAAGTGAGATAATAAAATCCATTTGTTCTTCCTGTGTCTGGTTTCTAGCACGTAAAACCCTTTCCACCTCCTCAACAAACTCTTCTACAGAGCGGCCATCTTTGTTATACTCCCCACTAAAAGGCTGAACCTGACGTTCGCGAGGGACATAAATGTAAGAACGAGTTGGGTTTCCCTCCCCGACGGCCCTATTGGCCAAAGTATTGTCTCTCCAATCTGTTAATTCTTGAATTTGACCTCTCAGTTGCTCTATGACATTACCACCAACAGCCCCATCAGCAGGGATTTCATCAGAATCTGACATTTTTACATCAGTGGTTCAAATAGCATTAACTCACAAATTAATTCAATTCAGTACAGTTCAGAGTAATTGTCCTTTGGGCAAAACCCATCCAACCTTTTTAATTCTCTTTAGTACCTTCAACACACCCTCGCGTTGATGCACAGTTCCTGGGTGTGAAGGAGAAATCCTGAAAGCTAATACGTCGACAGAAGGAAGCGCTTCAATAAGGACCAGTCTCTTCCGCAGAATTCCTGCTCAGTCCCACGATGACCACCTCGACTGAGATCCTCCACACTGCAGACGTTCTCCACCTCTGCAAAAATATTCACCACTGCCGTATTTGTCTACCCCGCTATGCCAATCTTTATAAATGAGTCAGATTGAATAAACGACCCCACTCCTGGTACCAAAATGTGAGGGCTAGGGATTTTTAGTATACCACCAGGACCACATTTAACGGGTTTAACATTTTTAAGTTTATTCAATGTCCAATTTTCCACCGTATGTGCACAGATCCACAGATCCACATCCGTTCCAAATAAAAAACACAAAAACACAAGGATCAAAAACAAAAAAATGAAAACACAGAAATATAAAGATTACTGGGGCAAAAAAAAAATGCACATACACTTCATAACACTTACTACCCAAAATACGGCAGTGGGAATACTCTACAAAAAAAATAAACAAAATAACATGAGCATAAAATATTACCACTAAATGCAACTAGATGGTAGGAAAGAATACCACTTACAGGATGAGCTTCCAGACAACCATCCACACTCACTTCACAAAAGTTGCAATTCCCAACGTTATGTTGTACACTGTGCAAAAAGTTAAATACATTTTGAATCACATGAACTAACTAACAAACGTAGTGCATATTTTATATAACATCCTAAATTAGTGGCCTACACCGCATGGTGACTTAAGACGGAAATAAACATTGCACAAAACGAAATAAAACAACCATTCTAAATGAAACTATAAAATGCACATCTCCATTTGGTATTTTAAAGAATGTTGTAAAGAAAAATTACATTTACCTTAGGATTGCATCTTAAAGATTTCAACTTCCCCGAGAGTGCATCTCTCTCACTCTGCTTGCTGAGCGCGTGTCCAAAAGTTAGTTTACAAGAGCACATGTGCACTTCCTCATCTGCACCACACAGACATACACACACCCGAATACTGCCCCTATCGCCAGCCTTAGGAATTACAGGTGTATACATGCAACACAACTCAAATGCCATTTTCCACCCGGTTACATCTGCAAGAGACTTTTCATTCAATAGAAATTAATCAAGAAATCATAATCAGATGTGAATGTGGGCAAACACAAACACAAATTTTTTAGTATACCACCAGGACCACATTTAACGGGTTTAACATTTTTAAGTTTATTCAATGTCCAATTTTCCCACCGTATGTGCACAGATCCACAGATCCACATCCGTTCCAATAAAAAAAACAAACACAAGGATCAAAAACAAAAAAAAATGAAAACACAGAATATAAAGATTACTGGGGCAAAAAAAAATGCACATACACTTCATAACACTTACTACCCAAATACGGCAGTGGAAATACTACAAAAAAAAAAATAAACAAAATAACATGAGCATAAAATATTACCCACTAAATGCAACTAATGTAGGAAGGAAAGAATACCACTTACAGGATGAGCTTCCAGACAACCATCCACACTCACTTCACAAAAGTTGCAATTCCCAACGTATGTTGTACACTGTGCAAAAAAGTTAAATACATTTTGAATCACATGAACTAACTAACAAAACGTAGTGCATATTTATATAACATCCTAAATTAGTGGCCTACACCGCATGTGACTTAAGACGGAAATAAACATGCACCAAAACGAAATAAAACAACATTCTAAATGAAACTATAAAATGCACATCTCCATTGGTATTTAAAGAATGTTGTAAAGAAAAATTACATTTACCTTAGGATTGCATCTTAAAGATTTCAACTTCCCCGAGAGTGCATCTCTCTCACTCTGCTTGCTGAGCGCGTGTCCAAAAGTTAGTTTACAAGAGCACATGTGCACTTCCTCATCTGCCCACACAGACATACACACACCCGAATACTGCCCCTATCGCCAGCCTTAGGAATTACAGGTGTATAATGCAACACCAACTCAAATGCCATTTTCCACCCGGTTACATCCTCCCTGCAATTAAGTCAGCGTCCGCGATGACTCACTCACCCACAAGTTCAGGCATTTATAGCACCCTGTAAGGCTTTCTCAAACAGAGCAGTGCCAATGCTGGCCAGCACCTGAGACATCATTTCGGTACTGACATTACCGCATTGCAAGCAGACCTTGGTGTATGAAAAGGATTTGTGTGAACACCAGCAGTTGCTCGCTTACTTCTACGCACAGCAGGAACTGGTACCTCTCTCTTTGCTGCGTCACACATTTCCCGACATCTAACTTCTGTGATGGTGCATGCTCATCTGTGGCCTCTGGAGTCAGGACTACAATATCAGGTTCTACAGAGTCCCTACCAGCTTCTATGGAGATTTGAATCTGGCCACCTTCAGAGCTGACACTTTCAGACTCCGAAAAAACTAGTGCCTCTGAGTCCATTATATTGTCTGTGCCCAATCTCACACAGGGTTGAACAACCTCCTCTACAACACAAAACCTGGTTCAGAAGCTTCATTATGATCCACGCAGCCTGGCTGCGTACCCGTCTGCACACCTGGATCAAACCTTTTACCCCTAGGCCTAGGGGTCGGCACAGCACCTGACCGCAACTCCGACCGGTGAACCCTTTTGGCTGGCCCTCCTCCAGTGGCTCAACAGTGTAAGTTGTGCCACTATTCCACTACTTGGTACACGACCGGGCTCCAGGCATCTTGAATTTTGTTCCTGCCTGGAAGCCGTTGGCGCAGATACACCAACTCACCCACACTGACCTGGGGACAAAAATTTTTTCATTCAGACGAGTTACTCTCTCCCGAGCTTTTTCCTCTGAATACTCCCTAGCCTTTTCATGGGCAAATCTCAGTCTCTCTTGATGAACAGACAACCAGTCGTGCTTCCCCTCAATGACCTCCTCACTACCCAACAATGCATCAATTTGCAGATATGGCTGTACCCCAAAAGTAAGTAGTAAGGGAGAACCCTGTAGTTGAGTGCGGAGTAACGTTATACGCATGGACTAACTCCGGCAAGTACTCCGGCCAACGGCGTTTCTTCTCGGACGGCAAAGTACGTAATAGATTATGAAGTGTGCGATTGTACCGTTCACATTGAGCATTTCCTTGTGGCCGATACGGGGTCGTACGAGTCTTTTTCACCCCATAAAGCCTGCACAGCTCGGCGATTACCTCACTCTCAAATGTTCTACCCTGATCAGAGTGCAACCTCTCAGGAACACCGTACTTCATGAACCACTCTCGTAGCAAGATTTTTGCTGTGGTATCGGCCTTTTGGTCTTTTGTAGGAAATGCTTGTGTAAACTTTGTGAAAACATCGGTAACAACCAAAACATTTTCACGCCCATCCGAAGCCGGCTCTAGAAGCGTAAAGTCTACTGCGATCACTTCCAATGGTCTGGAAGCCAGAAATGCTCTCATTGGGGCACGGACTTTGGGCTGAGGCATCTTGGTCAGAATACAACGCTGGCACTTCTTTATCCATTCCTCGACATCCTCATGCATACCAGACCAGAAACACCTCTGTTTCAACAACCCCAGTGTTCGTTCAATGCCCTGGTGCCCCAAATCATCATGCACACTCTGTAACACTCGTTCCTTCAAACAACTTGGCAACAACATTTGCCAACAGCCTTTTTCATTTGGTTGTCTACAACTCGATATAACAACCCATTCCTCTCTCTTATAAGGCTCCACTGCTTCAAGAGACACTTCACTGGCCTGGACAAAGACTTTCTTTCCAGATGAACTGGCCTCTTTTCTTTGTCCCAAAACTCTCTGAAACCCTGTATAACCGGGTCATTCTTTTGAAACTCAGCTAGCTGCTCTTTAGTGTAACCAGGGAGAGTATGAGTGTTCCCTTGGAGGCTGGTGACAGCCTCTTCACCGGCCTCTAATGCACGGATCTGCCTTAACCTGCCGCACTCTAGCCCTTTCAAAGCAAGCTCGGTGTCCAAAGCTGTCCCTCGACTAATTACACTACAGATTGCTACACCCTGATCCCAATCAGCATCAGGATCAGGTCCAGGCTCCCCTGCAAACTCCTGCCTGGAAAGAGCATCAGCTGCAGCGTTATTCCTTCCTGGCCTGTACTTCACCTCAAAGTTAAACACAGAGAGCTGTGCCACCCATCTTTGCTCGATCGCTCCTAACTTAGCAGTCTGCAAGTGACATAGCGGATTATTGTCCGTTATCACCTCAAACCAAGACCCAAGTAGGTAGCCACGAAACTTTTCGACCACAGCCACTTAAGGGCCAGTAGCTCGAGCTTCATGCTGCTGTAATTGCGATCGTTCCGCTCAGCATTGCGTAACCTCCTGCTCGCATATGCAATGACTCTCTTCTTGTCACCTTGCTTCTGGTAAAGGATGGCTCCTAAGCCATTCTGGCTAGCATCGGTTTCAAGAATGAAAGGACATGTGAAGTCTGCAAAACCAAGCACAGGTGCTGTTGTCAGTTCCGTCTTCAAATTAATAAATGCCTGCTCACACTCATTAGACCACAGAGTACTAAAGTAGCGACTGCCCTTTGCATACCTGCCCTCACGCAAGCAAGCATTTACCAAGTCATGTAAAGGTCCAGCTATCCTCGAGAACCCTTCAATAAACTTCCGATAATAGCTGCAAAACCCGAGAAATGATCTTAGCTCTTTTACAGTTTCTGGGGTCTTCCAGTCACTGACTGCAGCAACCTTGTCTGGGTCAGGAGAAATCCCCTGCGCTGACACCTGGTGACCAAGGAAACGTACAGAGTCTTGGAGGAAACGGCACTTTGTCAGCTTGACCTTTAAACCGGTTTCCAACAACCGCTTCAATACCACTCTAACCTCTCCAGGTGTTCCTCAAATGTCTGTGAAACAGCAAGATATCATCTAAGTACACAATCAACACCTGAAAAATTAGATCGCTCATCACTGCCTGCATGAGCCGTTGGAAGGTTGAAGGCCATTGCAGACTCCAAACGGCATCCTCCGGTATTCAAATAAACCAAAGGGCGTGGTAAATGCCGTCTTAGCCCTATCTCTGTCACTCACAGCAATCTGGTGGTACCCTGACGCCAAGTCCACAGTTGAGAAAACTGAGCTCCCCTGAGGGCATCAAAGCTCTCGTCAATTCTGGGTAATGGAAATGCGTCTTGGCGTTGAGCTTCCGGTAATCTACACATAACCTTAGCGAACCATCAGTTTTGCGCACCAGCACCACAGGAGAGGCGTAAGCACTCATGCTCTCTTGAATGACACCACCTTTCAACAGTTTAGTAATGTGCTCTCTAACCTCCTGATACTGATTTGGTGGAATTCGTCGGTAAGGCTGATTTACTGGCACATCATCAGTCAGATGTATCTCATGCTGAACTTTATCTGTATAACCAACTCATCATCCTCCATGGCAAATACACTTGAATACTTGTTCAGCACAGCTTTCAAGCGAACCTGTTGTTCAGGCGTGCCACCCAGGTCAACATGATCCAAGATTGACTGAGCTGGGTGCTCCAAATCCTCACCTACACCTATAGTAACCTGTTCTGTGTCTGCAGAGATTCGCTGAAACCTTACTTCACAGGACGAGCCTACGCTGTAACTATCAACTGGGGACAACATACCCAGCCGGGCTCTAGGTTGAAGCCAAAGATCTTCTTGAGACAGGTTAAGTATTCTTACTGGACACACTGGTACTTCTGCTGGGACCAGGGTAGGTACTACGACCAATCCATCTGGTAAGGGTGTATTTGCTGATTCTACTAACCATGCCGAACCATCCTTTTTACAGGACTCTTTGCTTTAATTAGGACAGTAGTTGCTGACCAAGCAGGCACATGTGTAGGAGTCTTACCCACCGTCCGAGCAAACGATACTCGTTCAACTAACTCTACTGACTGTGCCTGCTGAAAGGCCACCCTCCAGTTGGAATCAAGGCTACCCCCAACGTGGTATCGAATTCAGCATGAACAATTTGTCGGCACTTACTAATGATATTCATTCCAATAAGCACAGGCACGGAGGCTGGACAAGGATTTCCTTTGATGATCAAAAACCCACATTCAGGCAGGACCATCCCCATAACTCCACATCCAGCTCCATGTACCCAAATAGGGGATTTCTAAACCATTGGCTGCAGTGATCTTTAGCCAATTTGAGGTAGCCAACACATCACTCTCATCCCCAAATGAATGCTCACGGAAGAACCCCTCAGTAATAGTGCTAACCTGACTTCCAGTGTCTAACAGGCATGACACTGGCACACCCTTGATCATCAAATCCACCATTGGGCATGTCCCCACCGCCCGTTCAAGAAACCTGTCCTTACAAGTTCCCTTGGCCGTCGGACCGGAACTTTTCCCTATTGCAGCCCGACTCTGCGCGACAGAGGGGTCTTGTTTTTCTTGCTCTTCAGTAGTTCTGGTAGCACTCTTTGGTCTCCCACCCCGTCTCCCAGTGCAATGTCTAGCAATATGCCAACCCCATTGCATCTGAAACAGATAGGTTCACCCTCCTCAGTAAACCTCGGAGAAGACTTTAACGGAGGTACAACATTCTGAGAAACAGACACTGACCGTTGCGCAGTTAACTCCTTGACTGCCTTAGTGAGCTCCAAAATAGTCTGCTCTTGCTCACTTATTCGCTTCTCTTGCCGGGTAATCACCTGCAAAATATCATTTAATACAGCCGAGGTTTGATTCGCAGATGAAGCAGTTTCCCCTCTTTTTCCTGCAACAATCCTAAATGAACGGGTCGACTAGTAGCTACTCTGGTTGGTCTGCTCTCTTCCATAGACCAAAGAATGGCCTCATTACGAATCTCAAGCAGGGTCAAACGGGGTCTTTCTCTGATTAGTTTACGCAGCTCCCTCCTTAAAGCAGTATCTCGCACACCCTCCACAAATTGATCACGCAAAACTACCTGTTCATTAGCCAAGCCACCTGGCAACTGCTTCGCAGCAGAGCTTACAAGGCGAGACAGAGCATGAGAAAACGGCGAAGATCTTCACCGTCCAATTGTTTGCGGTTATAAAACATTTGCAATAATTGAGTCCCACTACGTCGCTCCCCAAATGCCTCTTGCAGAAAAATTAACAAATCCTCAACCTGTCTAGACTGGTTTCCAACACATAAGCGCACCTCTTCCAGTGCGGGCCCCCTCAAAAGTGAGATAATAAAATCCATTTGTTCTTCCTGTGTCTGGTTTCTAGCACGTAAAACCCTTTCCACCTCCTCAACAAACTCTTCTACAGAGCGGCCATCTTTGTTATACTCCCCACTAAAAGGCTGAACCTGACGTTCGCGAGGGACATAAATGTAAGAACGAGTTGGGTTTCCCTCCCCGACGGCCCTATTGGCCAAAGTATTGTCTCTCCAATCTGTTAATTCTTGAATTTGACCTCTCAGTTGCTCTATGACATTACCACCAACAGCCCCATCAGCAGGGATTTCATCAGAATCTGACATTTTTACATCAGTGGTTCAAATAGCATTAACTCACAAATTAATTCAATTCAGTACAGTTCAGAGTAATTGTCCTTTGGGCAAAACCCATCCAACCTTTTTAATTCTCTTTAGTACCTTCAACACACCCTCGCGTTGATGCACAGTTCCTGGGTGTGAAGGAGAAATCCTGAAAGCTAATACGTCGACAGAAGGAAGCGCTTCAATAAGGACCAGTCTCTTCCGCAGAATTCCTGCTCAGTCCCACGATGACCACCTCGACTGAGATCCTCCACACTGCAGACGTTCTCCACCTCTGCAAAAATATTCACCACTGCCGTATTTGTCTACCCCGCTATGCCAATCTTTATAAATGAGTCAGATTGAATAAACGACCCCACTCCTGGTACCAAAATGTGAGGGCTAGGGATTTTTAGTATACCACCAGGACCACATTTAACGGGTTTAACATTTTTAAGTTTATTCAATGTCCAATTTTCCACCGTATGTGCACAGATCCACAGATCCACATCCGTTCCAAATAAAAAACACAAAAACACAAGGATCAAAAACAAAAAAAATGAAAACACAGAAATATAAAGATTACTGGGGCAAAAAAAAAATGCACATACACTTCATAACACTTACTACCCAAAATACGGCAGTGGGAATACTCTACAAAAAAAATAAACAAAATAACATGAGCATAAAATATTACCCACTAAATGCAACTAGATGGTAGGAAAAGAATACCACTTACAGGATGAGCTTCCAGACAACCATCCACACTCACTTCACAAAAGTTGCAATTCCCAACGTTATGTTGTACACTGTGCAAAAAGTTAAATACATTTTGAATCACATGAACTAACTAACAAAACGTAGTGCATATTTTATATAACATCCTAAATTAGTGGCCTACACCGCATGGTGACTTAAGACGGAAATAAACATTGCACAAAACGAAATAAAACAACCATTCTAAATGAAACTATAAAATGCACATCTCCATTTGGTATTTTAAAGAATGTTGTAAAGAAAAATTACATTTACCTTAGGATTGCATCTTAAAGATTTCAACTTCCCCGAGAGTGCATCTCTCTCACTCTGCTTGCTGAGCGCGTGTCCAAAAGTTAGTTTACAAGAGCACATGTGCACTTCCTCATCTGCACCACACAGACATACACACACCCGAATACTGCCCCTATCGCCAGCCTTAGGAATTACAGGTGTATACATGCAACACAACTCAAATGCCATTTTCCACCCGGTTACATCTGCAAGAGACTTTTCATTCAATAGAAATTAATCAAGAAATCATAATCAGATGTGAATGTGGGTCAGAACACAAACACAAAAAATATATAATAATAATCACAAATACAGATGGGGGGCAGAACATGAAACAAAACCTCAACAGATGTAGCAGACATATTTAAAGACATTTTATTATACAGCAGTAGTCAAAATATTTCAGATATTTTATCGAGACACTGGAATCAGTTTCCCATAGTTTATATACAAGAAGCTGTTTTACCTCCTTCTGTGAGATGGATGTACTTATAGCTAACGATCTGTTAATAAACAGTTCACCATCTGCAGCAACTCTACAGAACTACACACAACCTGTAACTCCTAAACTCACTAAAGTAGGAATGCAACTGAAGATGAAATTGTGAAAGAAAACATGCTGTAAATAGATAAATAGTTACAATTCAGTGTCTGAGGTGGAGAATTTACTCATTTACTCTTGTTTATAAAGTTTGTCTAAAAGATTCACAAAGTAAAACATTAAAAGTAAACAATATATAAGGGCTTATTTTCTGGAATAAATTATGAATCTTGAAATATAATCCACTAGATTAAAGTGGGAATGACTTACATACCTTAATAATAATGATTTTGATTATAAAACAGCAGAAATAACACACACACACACACACACACACACACACACACACACAGAGCAGCTTTAGAGAACTTAAAAATTAAAGTGAATCATGTGTATTTATCCCTGATGAGCAGCCATGGCAACTGTGGCAAGGAAAAACTCCATTAGATATTATGAGGAAGAAACCTTGAGAGGAACCAGACTCAAAAGGGGAACCCATCCTCATTTCGGTGATATCAAGAGTATGAGAACTACCATAAGCACCGGAGTGTATAATTATGAATGATGTCCTTTCTACAGTTTTCTACAGTTAGTTGATGATGTTAACAGACTGCTTCACACCCACAGTCAAACATGGAGGTTGAAGTTTATTAGTTTGATTTGTTTTGGACCAAAAAAGAGGTGAATTTTTCGTGAAACGAATCCTCAAACAACATGGCTACCATTCTATACCTTATACCCAATTGGAACCAAAGTCACTATACAATCACACAATCATCCACACACAAGGGTGTAGTTGACTGTTTGGTCTGTGACTCAGGTGTATAAGTTTCTATCCACGTCCTGTGTATTACATGATGATGATGATGATGATGATGATGATGATGATGATGATGATAATGATTATGTTTACTATAATTATTACTATGTTTATATAATACGATTATGAAAAATAGACCCATCAATCATTAACAGCATTAAACATCTTCAGCAATGTGAGCTACAGGAGCTTGTCTGTTGGATCGAACCACAAACATCAACATATTGCATTACTGTTACAACATCAGATTAATCTGTCATGAGATTATCACTGAAGTAACATTGTGAATAAAAATTAGTTATTTACCTTCAACAGTGAGATTGATGACTCTGTGTTCACGCTCTGTGTCACACCTGTAATATCCTACATCCTCTACAGTCAGGTGTGATATGAGCAGAGAGAGATTTCCTGAAATGTGATTATTAACCAGCTGAAATCTGTTTTTGTACTGTTCATTCTCAGGAGATATCTGTAACCATGTATTATTGTTTTTCTCCCATATGAATATCTGAGGTTTGGTGTGGAGGTCAGTGCAGGTGCAGGGCAGCAGTACTGAGTCTCCTGTGTATGCAGTGATCTCTTTCATCTCTCCATTTCCTTCCAGCCTGCAGCCTGTAGGAACACACCAGTTAATGATCTGTTAATGAGCAGTTCACCATCTGCAGCAACTCTACAGAACTACAGACAACCTGTAACTCCTATACTCACTAAAGTAGGAATGTGACTAAAGATGAAATTGTGAACAGAAAACATGCTGTAAATAAATAAATACAGTCACAATTCAGTATCTGAGGTGGAGAATTTACTTATTTACTCTTGTTTATAAAGTTTGTCTGAAAGATTTACAAAGTAAAACATTTAAAGTTAACAATATTTAACTGTATGTTTTCTGGAATAAATGATAAAGAAGAAGAATAGGATAAAATCTGCACATCAACATTTTAAATAACTAAGAGTCTGTCTGTCATGCACGGAGAAAGGGAGGCGGAAGCCGTAGGCAGTTATTTAGAAAAAGGTGAAGAGCTAGAAGAGCATGCTAAGAAGCAAAGAAAAAAGAGATAATCCGTGGTACCCCGTGGCGAGGCTGAATATTAGAATGTCGTCAATGTATACAATGACGCTGCTGTGGAGGAAGGGGCGGAGCACCCATTTCATGAACCCCTGGAACACCGCCGGAGAGATGGATAGGCCGTACGGCATAACCCCTGTACTCGTAGTGCCCAGACAGAGTGATAAAGGCGGTCTTCTATTCATCTTCCTCTCTGATTGCACGAGATTGTATGCGCTCCGGAGGTCTAGTTTGGTGAAAATCCGAGCCTCCCGTAAATGCTCTAGAGCCACCTGGACCAGAGCGGGTATGGGAGAGGAACGATCTGAGCATTCAGATTGCGGTAGTCGATACAGGGCCGTAGCTCGCCGTCTTTCTTCCCCACAAAAAAGAAACTGGAAGCGGCCAATGATGATGATGGGGTAATAAACCCCTGGCAGAGAGCTTGGGATATGTATTCTTCCATGGCTTTATGTTCAGGTGCAGACAGGGGACACACCCGACCCTTAGGTAGCTTAGCTCCCGGTACCAGCTCGATCGCACAATCCCACGGCCGATAAGGAGGGAGACGTGTGGCTGCCTGTGTATTGAATACATCCGAATATATTTAGATTAAGTTTGTAATCTGGCGTACCAGTGTAGATTTATTCATTACTAGAGATTTAAAGCACTTTTGTACGTCGCTCTGGATAAGGGCGTCTGCTAAATGCCGCAAATGTAAATGTAAATGAGTAGTCGGTATATTCCACAGGGATCTCGACCTGAGTTGGATCTGGCGCTTCCTCCACACGTGTAGCTGCTACAGTGGCCATGTCCAATCGGCGTGTGGGGAAATTAGTGCAGCAACATTTCTTACATTGTGGGCTCCACTCCAGAATGTCGCAAGGGTCCTAGGATCATCGAGGTGTGTGTTTTGCGAGCCAGGGCCTCCCCAAGATTACGTCGACCGTAGTGTCTTCCAAGACCTAATTTCTTTCCGATGTAAAAGCCCCACTCCGAGCGTGATGGTGGGAGTGCAGTACTTCACCCAGCCCCAACCCAGCGGGCGTCCTTGTATAGTTTGGACTGCTAATTTCTGGTCAACTCTCTCCCGGAGAAGCTGGAGCCGGTCGAGGCAGCCCTGGGAGATGAAGTTGCCCGCAGAGACGAAATCGACTAGGGCAGAAACAGTGAGAGAGAGAGAGTGGGGGTAGAAAGTGTTACTGCCAACTTAGATAGCGAGGAGATATCAGTAGGAAACTCCACTGCACTCACCGCTGGTCGTGGAGGCCGAGTCAGGCATTCGGAGATGCGCTGGTCTGGATTTCCGCAGTATGGGCAGGTCCCCGCTGCTCTACGGCAGTTCCTTTCCCTCCTAGAGAGCCTCTGTGACCCCAACTGCATTGGTTCCGGCTCGGGAGCCGGTGGTGGTGTTGAGGTGGAGGTGTGGCATCCATGGCATCCATGCACCACGCAAGACTCCATTAAAGGCTCGGTTAAAGTTTGCGAAATAACATTTGGAGAAGCCTGTGGATTATTGCGAGACTATAGTATGGTCAGATGAAAGCAAAATTTAACTTTTTGGCAGTCATTCTACACACCATGTTTGGAGAAGAAATGTCTGTGTCATTTCACTTTATTTATTATGACTCAACTTGTATACTTAAAATGTTCTGATTTCTTTGTATGAATTCAATATATGGCTTGATGGCTACATCTGGTGGAAATTTTGTGTCAATAGCCGACTTAGAAATCCCCTTACTGATAAAAATGCTGATGTGTCAAATACTTATTTTCCCCGCTGTATGTATTACAAGTGTTTAATCACCAGGGACACTAACTTTGAGAAATATAAACATTAAGTAAATATGCTAGAATAAATTGAAAATATGGGTGGGCCTGCGGAGCTACACAACTATGCTGCCATCTTCCTCGCCGGTCCCACGTGACTCCCCGGTGTGTAGGTTTTCTGAACTTGTTCACCACTGTTCCTTCCTTGGACCACTTTTGACAGATACTAAACACTGCAGACTAGGAAACACCCCACACGAGCTGTAGTTTTGGAGACGCTCTGACCCAGTCGTCTAGACATCACAGTTTGGCCCTCGTCAAACTCGCTCAAATCTTTACACTTGGCCAGTTTTCCTGCTTCTAACACATCAATTTTGAGGACAAAATGTGCACTTGCTGCCTAATAGATATGTCCACCCACTAACAGGTGCCATGATGAAGAGATCATCAGTGTTATTCACCTCATCACATTATGTTGTGCCTGATAAACTTTTGCATAGATTTAAAGAGAGAGAGAGAGAGAGAGAGAGAGAGAGAGAGAGAGAGAGAGCAGATTTACTATCAGTGATTTGAAGCTGTATGAGGAGGAGAAGAAAACACACCTGCATTCTTACTGAGGACCAGAACCCACACATGAATCCAAAGACTGTGTAAGAATTACAGACTGACTCAATCCAGATTCCACCCCACACTATATAAAAAAATTGCAAATGCCCTTCAGGGAGTTTTTGCCTCCTATAAGGTAACCAGGAGAAAGCTAGATGAGTTTAAGGCTGAAAATAAGCAGCTTCATTCTATAGTCAGTATCGGAGATGTTTATACAAAAAATTACCAAGTCAGTGAAACAATATGGAAAGAAGAAAAGGACAGAATGCAGAAAGAGATAGCATTTTTGAATACTAACAACAGTATGCTCAAATCATCTGTTGAATCCTTGTTTAATGATTTGGAGGAATCTAATGCTGACTGTCAGTTTCTGATGAAGAATGGCAGAATTTATGAAAATCCTAGTAATAGGTTGGTAGATGTTGCATTGTGTAACCGAGTTCCAGGAATATTAAATTTGCAGAAAAACAGTAATGAGGGTTTGGAGAGATAGTCTCTGTTACTTAATAGTAAAGACTCTGACTATACAGTTAGATTTCCAGTAGCACCAATTCACGTCACTACGACTGTAAGAGCTAATGAAGGAGGGGAGGAGCCAATGGTCTCGACTCTGGTCAGAGGGTTAACCCCCAATGAACTAGAAACCGTTATTAAGAATATTGGGAAATTTGATCCTGTAAAACAGGATCCCTTAGATTTTCTGAAAAACCTGGAACGATATGCCGACATTTACAAATGTACGGATGGTGATACATGCATTTTGTTAACCCTTTGTTTGTCTTGTCTGGAGCTATAACTAAGAAAGTAAAGGACAGAACTGCAAATAAATTCGAGAGGAAACAGGCACTGCTTGAAGTGTTAGGGCTGATGTCAGTTAACTGGAATAAAATAGCTGACATTCACATGCGAGAAGAGGAGCACCCAGTGGCATTTTCTGAGCGATTATTTGATGCCTTTAAAACTTTCAGTGGCAATCCTGATATTACTCAGAATGATGTCAGCTTCAAATCTGCCTTGATTAAGAAGTGTGATCCCCTCACCCACTCTGCTATAGCAATGCATGTGACACATTTATCTGAATACAATGACATTATTACTAAGATGATACAGTTTTACAGTAGTAATTCTAGTTCAAAGACGTCTCATCCTGTATCAGCACTAGGTGTTGAGAAGCCAGACCATGTGAGCAATTGAAGTTGCATCATAGACAAAGTAAATTTTGTTTCTTTTGCCATAAGATTGGCCACGTAGTCCACAAATGCTGGTCTTTAGGAAAGGGACGTCCATCACCCTATTTCCTTAGACGCAGAAATATGCATTCTGATAACCCAGATCAGGTAACTGTGCATCTAAAAGAAACTTTATGTGAACTCACAGCAGTATTCAATAAGGCTATTGGGTCTGTAGTAAAATGGTTATCTGTCCCCTAAGAGTAAAAACTCTGTTTGCTAATGTTGCCTTGGTTAACGACTTACTGCATTTTATGCATTTCGGTCCCAACAAAGATTTCTGTGATGTCCAAGTAATATTTAGTTTAAAGCAACTTTGAGACTAAGCTTATATTGTTAAAATTACAGTCCTTGGAGTTGTTCTTATGGAAACATATGCTATAAGTTACACATGTAACAAACATAGATGTAGACTAATGTGAATTTAGCTGGTGTTGAACAGTTGTTAATGAGCTCAAGTGCATTTAGGCTAATATAGCTAAAGTTTCTACTGTTGTGTATTCATTTGGACTATTGCAGGCATTGTAATGCTGTAGTTGTTTATGCACTGTAATACATTTACACCAAAGTAGTTAAAATTGTCGCATAAGACTGGATTTGGGGTAGAATTGTAGCATTTAGGCCTATCAGAGCTGTAAATGTTAACCATAATCAGTAATCTTATGTTGGAGATTTAAACTAAAATTTGATAATGATCTAGCTACGTTTTGTCCTATTAGACAAGTTTTAAAGTGACTGCAGACAAGCTAAGATAAGAGGAAAGGTCTAAGCTTGGATGTTGATAGAAACCACTGAGCTAATGGAACATTTGTTTAGTCATTGGATTATTCAATGTGTATGTGCTAACTATGTTGAACCAATCTCTCAAGGTGGAATTGTATGGGTTATTTCTACCATAGGTAACACCAACAATGCCGCAGTAAAGAGTAGAGTTAACTGCTGAATTTCACCATGTAATGCTTCTCCCACAGCATTTAGAGGTGCTACACCCTTAACTTTAGTTATGCTTTGGTAATCGGCTTTCATCCCATTCAATGTTTATTTATTGTTATTGTGCCCAGTGTTTTCATAGAAAACTCCAGATACACTGAGAACTTTTATGTATGAAAAGGGGAGGGGGGCAATTATTTCTGTTTCCCTGAGTTTTTCAGAATCACCAAACAAAGATGGCTGAAAGGATGGTAGCATTGGCCTTTCCAGTGACGAGAATGCTGCAAGAATACACAGAGCAACAACCAGCACTTAATGCTGGTTTGGTGAAGACAAGACCATATCAACAGACATCATTCGAACCAGAAGAGCAATTAGTTTGATAAAAATATCCCAGAATTGTATTTTTCCTATTCCGGTTTAATTTGGGATGTAACTTTTAAGATCACTGTACGTATGTATGTTATATTCCTCATTATTGGCCAAATATTATGTTGTATGTGTTCCATGTTAAGATGTCCGATTTCAGACAATTCTATGATCACTATAGGACATTCCCATCGTTTATAAAAGACTTAACTTTTTGTCTATGTAAGTTTCCTATTTTTGACAGTGTATTATGTTCTATTGTACTTGTTTTATGTTAATATGTCAGATTGTGTATGATTCAATATTCAATGTAGGATGCCTCTATTGGTTATGATGGTTCCTGAAGGTCTCTATTCCAAACCCAGATAAAATTTTACATATAGGCAAATATTTTATAGAGATATGTCTAATACGTAATTGGATGAAACAGGTGTGCCTAAGGTGATGACCCAATGATGGAAAGGATTTTACATAGACCAAAAATTTTAGGAGAAACCTGCGTGGTAAGCATGCCGAATAGGATGAAGCGATAACCGGTGTGCATGAGGTGAATGTTCAGATGACAGATAAGATTCTCTGAGGGCCGAAGGAGGACAACCTAAGGCAGGGCTTCACCGTCACTGGGCACCTGCCTAAGACAGGAGGTGTAATCTGTGTAAAGGGAGTGGATGTGATGCTTCAGGGCCAAAAGCATCAAAGGGGGGACTGTAAGAGTTACAGACTGCCTCAATCCAGATTCTATCTTTATATATAAATAAGACAGCAAAATCTACCCACATGTAACTTGTGAATTTTATTAGCCTGTAGTTGTTCCATTTGGTTTATTTTTTTCTGGGTTACATGTAGACAAGTTATTAAATTGATATTAATATAAGTTGTTTCACAGAAATCGCATAGGTCAGTTTAACCAGATGTGCAGACGACTAAGTCATTTTATTGAATTAGATAAAGAGCGAGAGAACAGCAAACTCACCTGTGGTTATGTGGAGAAGAAGGAGAAGATAAAAACACTGCATTCTTCAGATCTAATGACTACGATTCACACTCGCTAATGTTCAAACTGCAGTAATGACCACAGACAAAGACTCAATGTGTTTAAATGCAATCCCACTCTCTTACACACACACACACACACACACACACACACACACACACACACACACACACACTACATATATTATTAAGAAATTGTTTCCACTGAAATGCCACTTGCTACTTCCCCGTTTGTCTGTTTCAACACACATTGCATCAAACAGTCATCTATCCATCCATCCATCCATCTAGATTATATTGCCATAAGTATTGGGTCACCTGACCTCTCCTGCTATATGTGGTTCTTTTCCAAACTGTTACCAACTGTTACAAATGATACAATTATAATACAAATAATGTATTCAATTATGTATTAAATCAATTATGTATTAATTAATAACAATAAAGCTGATGCTTCAACCAATCAGATACTAGGGCTATCTAGCAGGCATACAATAATGTCAACATTTTCATGTCTTTTGATTGGATGGTCAGAAAACGCACCAGTATGAGCTCACAAACCACATCTGTAGCAAACTGCTTGGAGTGAAATATATTTGTGTGGATTTATAAGCTTATTAGTGAGGGGAAAAGTCAGGAAAAAACAGTTCATAACAGTTGTTAAAGCTTTTTTTTTATAAACAATTTATGCTTTTGTGTTTTCTTTCCTGTAGAATTTGCACAAAAACAAACAAATTGCCTCCATTTCTAATACCCCAGAAAACCGCAATGCGCAAAAATGCACAAAAAAAGCTGTGTTTGTGTTTAACCCTAGTTTATGTATCGAGTCAAATATTTAATCACAACTCAATCACACATTTTTATCTGTTCTAAATGTACATCAAATTAACTTAACAAATCAATGAAATTTCTCAAATATGCATGTTTTATGTAAATGTAAGTTTATTATTAGTGATTTGGTCATTTGAGACCTAAATATCCTTAAACATTCCTATAATCGTACGTTAAAATCTGTAGTCATTGATCGGTTTGACATGTTCACCAAAAGCCGAATGATGGACACATGAACCTACAGTGTGACGATCTCCTAAGATGCCCAAGAACCAAGAACCAATAGGAGCGCCGAACCTGATGATGCGATTAGCGCAACAAAGTACCTCAGGAAAATAGTGGAAACGAGTCAGGTGGACAGTAGAGCAAAAATGGAAACTTATTGATTTATGGGAGGGAATGTTTTTATGATGTTTCTTATTATCAAAACGTAATTTACCAAACTAACGCAACAGATTATTATTTTGTTGTTTTTTTCCGCTGCCAGCTGCCATCGGCAAAAGAAAACATGTCACGGATTGATGATGTAAAGCATACGAGTCTGAACCTTTGCTATGAATATTACTAACATTTTGGGGTTAGGGTTACACACATAAACCCACACACACACACATTATAATGTATAAGAAACTGAGTTTTACTGATCAAATCTACTTACTTCATAACTTTTACAAATTTTAAACCAAGTAAAGTATTACAATGAGCATACAAAAAAAAAAATTATACATAAAATTGTCGACAAAGCAGAACAGAGAACTGTAATGAATGTTACTTTATTTAATTTCCAATATAAATCCATAAGAGTGAAGGCAGATACAGTTACCCAGACAAATATTGGAACATTAAGGTATTTTTTTTAAGAAAATAATTAAGTAACTATCACAAACCATAAATTAACAAATGTGGAATTATTTCAACTATATAATTTTAATAAAATAATGTACATAAAAAATATTATATAAAAAAAATTCCTTTGTGTAACAAAATAGCAGCAATTGCTGACAAACAATGTCCTCAGTATTGTAAGTTTGACTGACATTTTGTTTATATATTTAAATATAATGTTTTTGAGGATTAAAGTGTTTTTCAGGAGAGACAGAGAACTTATGGGTTATATATAAAATATGAGACAGGACGTTTGCATTTTCTCAAGTGTTTTTTATTCTAAATATAATAAAAACATTTAAAACACGTTTAACAGCTGTGTTTTATTTGTGACAATGAGAAGCTTTTTGGAATTATTTAACAGAGAAGTCTTATCGAATTTGAGAGGAATTGACAATGTTATGGTCCTTAGTAATATGACAAGCTGCATTCTTATGTTCTTTTAACTACACAAAGAAAACAAAATGGAAACATACACAATAGATTGTATAATAGGGTTACAATGCTGTAATATTTGGCATTAAATAAAATGAAATAGCATGAAAGTGGCTAAGTATTGTAACAAGTTGCTCTGGTCTGTTAATCAGGTGTGTAAGACTGTTACTGCTGTTACATGTGTGTTCTGTTGATGTTCTTCTTTACTGTAGACTCACTGTTCCATCTCCATCACCTCTGCTGTAATGAACTGTATTAGGACCTAGATGGTAAAATAAACAAGTTCATAAAGATAAAATGGTGTGTAAGTGGAGGATAAATTTGCAGAGAGTAGTAAAATTACAAGACGTTGAAAGTGTGTACCTTTCTTTCTGGTGTTGCAGTAAACCACAGCCAAGATAATGTGTAGAAAGATCACAGTCACCAAGGCGAAGGGGACGAAGGGAAGAGACTCAGAATCTGCCAGAACATTATCACTGTTTACACTGTATTACACTGAATGTTATACTTAAAGGAAACAATAATGAAAGTGTAAATAAAGATCAGTTTGATAGTGTGAGTGAGTTCCATCAAGGGGTTTGTAGATTTGCAAGTTCTCATAATTTCTTAATGCAAGATCCAATTCATCATATAATTAATTCTTAATATACTCACGTAAAATTCTCATTTGTATATAAAGTCTCTAGGTTACGTATGTAACCCTAGTTCCCAGAGGGAACGAGACGCTGCGTCACAATGGGAATACCCCCGCGTTGTCCATGCTCTGAACCACGTGTGAAATCCTTACAATAGGCAAGACTTGACGTCATCGGCGGGCGACGTCGTGTAAACCAGGAAACTACAAAATGGCTGTGCAGTGGTAGCGACATTAGCTTCTGCAAAAGAGAAAAGGTGAGCACCGCAGGGATGCAGGGAGTGTGGCACAGAGATGCAGCGTCTTACATACGTAACCTAAAGACGAGTGTCCAATCACGCCGCATTGACCAGACCATGCTTAATGTGTGAGGGCCTCGGCACCTGGACGCAGGACAGAGGAGCCCGGAGTGGCTCTGTGGTCGAGGCCATAAAACCCAACAAAGATCAGCAGGGTGGACCAGCCCGCAGCGTTGCAATTCCTTGGAGTGGGCCTCCAGCGGACCAGGCCGTAGAGGCTGCCACATTCCGGGTGGAGAGAGACTTGACCCTGAGCGGAGCGGCGAGACCAGAGGACTCAAGAGGAGAGGATGGCATCCACAGCAGATGAACAGCTGCTCCGACTCCCTGCACGGACTCGTCCTGTGGACGTAAGTATCTAGTGCTCGCACGGGACACAGCCGGTTCTGCCGCCCCTGGCCGGGGGTTAGGAACATCAGAGATTGCCTGTAGCATGACAGATCATGCGGGAGCCGTAGGCACCTTAGGTAAGTACCCAGCTTTATATATAGAAACGTGCTGGTCATGCCAGGGGCAAAATCCAGGCAGGACTGGGCCACAGACAGAGCCTGTAGATCCCTGATCCTCTTCAGAAAGGAAATTGCCAAACGAAAGCCGTCTTTACCGAAAGGGAGTCCACGAGCTCGCTAGCGTCCACCATCCCTTCCTCCTCGAAAGGAGAGACATGTAACACTGCGCTGCTTACACTGGGATAAGAAGCAGCCGCCAGGCGTGTTCCCCGAAGGAGCAGGCGCTCGACCCGGCAGGAGAGGTCTCGTCTGACATCACGCCTTCTACCAGATCAACCTGCGAGCTACACGACCGCCGGTGCCGCTCGCTTCGGCAAAGTGGGACCGAGCCGCAAGGGAGAGCGCTCTCCTCGGAGAGAATTCAGACAATTCTCCCACCTCGGAGGAAGAATTACAGAGCACTTTTTTGACATGTTTATTGTTTAATAATGTGCCAGATGTTTTCAGATGGTGAAAGTTCAACACTCAGACTCTTCTACTATGACTCTTCTACTATGTTGTAACAGATGCAGCATGCAGTTTATCATTTCCTTGCTGAAATATGGGGAGGTGGTAGCCCAGTGTTTAAGGCTTTGGGTTACTGACCAGAAGGTTGGGGTTCAATTTTAGTTATCACCTGCCATTCTTGGGGCCCCTGAGCAAGGCCCTTAACCCTCAGTGCTCCATGGGTGCTGTATTATTGCTGATTCTGCTCTCTGACCCAGCTCCTAACATTGCTGGGATATGTGAAGTTAATATGATGAGTATAAAGCAGCAAATATGCAAGACCTTTGCTAAAAAAGACATTGTCTGTAAGGAAGCATATGTTGCTCTAAAACCTGTCTTACCCTCTCAGCACTGATGTGGCTTTCTAGATATGCCAGCTGACAATTCCATAGGCACTGATGCACCCCATACCTTCGGAGATTCAGGCTTTTGAACTGATAACTGGTAAAAATAGTTCCTCTTCAGAATACAGTAAAAAAAAAAATCATGGATCTTGTACTTTGAAAAGACTAATTTTTGCTCACCCTTGTTAAAACTCGACTTGAATGCTTGTTTGACAAGTTTGATTGTTTTAATTACAGATTATCTCAAATCAAGGTTTAAATCAAAGTAAAATCTTAATGAAATGAAATGCTAGCTAGATAAAATATTTGTTTAAATGTTGTACAATGGGTACACATTTTTCAATGCTTCCATACGTCTATCAAACATCTGAATCATTATTTTAATATTTGGGAGTCCTTTCATTTTCTGGAAATGTTCAAACACATAACACACCAAAAAAATTAAGATTAGTCAATCATTAAAATTTTTCTGATGTTTCAGACTGTGGATTTGTGTAGCGTTTTGTCACCAGGCCTGGTATTGTAACTGGGACAAAATAAAAGGACAAAAATTAGGGTACTTTTTGGGTTTAGTGTTCTTGCGCAAAGTGTGAAGCAGTAACCAACACTAAAAAACAGACTTTCTGTTAGAGTGGTGTTTAGTACCTGGTTTAGCAGTGGTCTGGACTGTTGTTGTGGATGGTAAAGGTCTTTTGTGGCATCTGCAAGGACGCAAATATTTAATTCATTAGAAATTAATCAAGGAATCATAATCAGATGTGAATGTGGGTCAGAACACAAACAAAAATAATATAAAATAATAATCAGAAATACAGATAAGGGGCAGAACATGAAACAAAACATGTGTAGATGTGATTTTGACATTTGATTTATTTTCCATGAATATACAGTATAAACGCTAAATGGCATTTGATTTTACAGCATGTACAGCATGTCCCGCATGTACGACACTGTAAGAACCACAGAGAATGAAAGCGCATGAGAAGAAACTGTAGTGGAGTGAAACAGTCCCATGATGAACATTTTGTCATGTTTATATTTACATTTGTTTTGATGGCAAACAGAAAAACTCCAAAACTCACCAAATCTTTTTAAATGTTTAGTGTTTACTTTACTTTTCTATATCATGAGGAAGTTTACTGAATGACTTTATGTGTAAAGGCCTTAAATGATACAGTGAGGAAAATAAGTATTTGAACACCCTGCTATTTTTTCAAGTTCTCCCACTTAGAAATCATGGAGGGGTCTGAAATTGTCATCGTAGGTGCATGTCCACTGTGAGAGACATAATCTAAAAAGAAATCCAGAAATCACAATATATGATTTTTAAACTATTTATTTGTATGATACAGCTGCAAATAAGTATTTGAACACCTGTCTATCAGCTAGAAGTCTGAACCTCAAAGACCTGTTAGTCTGCCTTTAAAATGTCCACCTCCACTACATTTATTATCCTAAATTAGATGCACCTGTTTGAGGTCGTTAGCTGCATAAAAACACCTGTCCACCCCATACAATCAGTAAGAATCCAACTACTAACATGGCCAAGACCAAAGAGCTGTCCAAAGACACTAGAGACAAAATTGTACACCTCCACAAGGCTGGAAAGGGCTACGGGGAAATTGCCAAGCAGCTTGGTAAAAAAAGGTCCACTGTTGGAGCAATCATTAGAAAATGGAAGAAGCTAAACACATCTCCCTCGGACTGGGGCTTCATGCAAGATCTCACCTCATGGGGTCTCAATGATCCTAAGGAAGGTGAGAAATCAGCCCAGAACTACACGGGAGGAGTTGGTCAATGACCTGAAAAGAGCTGGGACCACCGTTTCCAAGGTTACTGTTGGTAATACGCTAAGACGTCAAGCTTTGAAATCATGCATGGCACGGAAGGTTCCCCTGCTTAAACCAGCACATGTCCAGGCACGTCTTAAGTTTGCCAGTGAACATTTGGATGATCCAGAGGAGTCATGGGAGAAAGTCATGTGGTCAAATGAGACCAAAATAGAACTTTTGGGTCATAATTCCACTAAACGTTTTTGGTGGAAAAAGAATGATGAGTACCATCCCAAGAACACCATCCCTACTGTGAAGCATGGGGGTGGTAGCATCATGTTTTGGGGTGTTTTTATGCACATGGGACAGGGCGACTGCACTGTATTAAGGAGAGGATGACCGGGGCCATGTATTGCGAGATTTTGGGGAACAACCTCCTTCCCTCAGTTAGAGCATTGAAGGGGGAGTGTGAGTCGCAACCCTACCTCTGTCTCTGTACCTCCCTTTGGGAGGTGGAGGGTTGTGGTTGGGGCTGCACCCGCCAAACAGCCCCATGTAAGCGGTGTGGGCACCGCTTCAACCCGCAGCATCGCTCCGTACCCATGTTCTTTCCGCCCCATGAAGTGAGAATACACAGACGAGCAAGGGGTAAAGGGGTGGACCGAAAAAGGCTTAATCCATGACCTGGACACCTCTGTGTGCAGGTCGGGAAAGAACGAGAGACCCCGATGCTGAGGTTGTGACACGGGTGTCAGAAAGCGCTAATTTACTGGATGAAGGCACTTTCTGGTCATAAACCGGCCAAGTTATATCAAGCTTGGCAACGGAGTTTGTCACATCCTCCATAAGCTTCTTGACTTTGCAGAGCCCCCTCCTCGGAGGAGAAGAGATGGATCTGCATGCCCTCTTCACAGGGGGACGAATCCCTCTGTCAGAGAGGGAATCCTTGGGTGTGTTCCCAAAGCATTTTGATGCAGCTCGAGCTCCTGAAAGGGAACTTAAGTGGCCTGCTATAGAGATCTGATCTCATCCCTACTGAAAATCTTTGGGATGAATTGGAACGACTACACCTCAGGTCTCCTCACCTACATCACTACCTGCCTTTCATGACACCCTTGTGGCTGATGAACACAAATATCCTTATGCACACTCCAAAATCTGGTGAATCATCTTCCCAGAAGAGTGGAGGGAATTATAAGAGCAAATCGGGAATAATTGTGAATGCAATGCTCAAAAAACACATATCATACTTGTAACCAGGTGACCCAATACTTTTGGCAATATAGTGTATATGATGAGGTCTTTTCCAGCAGAGGCCACTCTCACATGATGAAACCATTACAGCTTTTATTTAATAATTATTTCTAATTGGCATCAGGTAGTTCACCCCATTTTCTCATTTTCTGACTTAGTTCTCACTTTTTTGAGCAATCCTGATTTAGAGTGAGGTTATGACCATGTACCTTATTAAAACATACTGAGAATGAAAATAAATAAATGTAGAAATTGACCTAAATATATGTATTTGTTTTATTATTAATAATAATAATTAATAATAATAATAATAATAATAATAATAATAAATTATTATTCTAATTGCATTTATTGTAGCATTTACCTATTTTTAATAATGTATGTTAAATAACAACTGACATTTGCAAACTATAATATTTGCTGTTGTTGCTGTTTTTTTATATTAAACCGAAACAAAGGCATATTTTGATTTGGCACATGTTTTACGCTGGATGCCCTTCCTAACGCAACCCTCCCCATTTACCCGGGCTTGGGACCGGCACTAAGAATGCACTGGCTTGTGCCTCCCTAATGGCTGGGCAGTTAGAGCAGTAAAGGATGGAGAGGGAAATGTGTTGACTAGTGAGGAGAGTGTGTTGAGAAGGTGGAGGGAGTATTTTGAGAAGCTGATGAATGAGGAAAATCAGAGAGAGAGAGAAGGTTGGATGATGTAGAGTTGGTGAAGCAGGATGTAGATAGGATTAGTAAGGAGGAAGTGAGAGCAGCGATTAAGAGGATGAAGAGTGGAAAGTCGGTTGGACCAGATGACATACCGGTAGAAGCGTGGAGATGTTTAGGAGAGATGGCAGTGGAGTTTTTGACCAGATTGTTTAACAGGATTTTGGAAGGTGAGAAGATGCCTGAGGAATGGAGAAGAAGTGTGCTGGTACCGATCTTTAAGCATAAAGGAGATGTGCAGACCTGCAGTAACTACAGGGGAATAAAGTTGATCAGTCACACCATGAAGTTATGGGAAAGAGTAGTGGAAGCCAGGCTGAGAGAAGAGGTGACCATCTGTGAGCAACAGTATGGTTTCATGCCGAGGAAGAGCACCACAGATGCCTTATTTGCTTTGAGAATGTTGATGGAGAAGTATAGAGAAGGACAGAAGGAATTGCATTGTGTATTTGTGGATTTAGAGAAGACGTACGACAGGGTGCCAAGAGAGGAGTTGTGGTATTGTATGAGGAAGTCAGGTGTGTCAGAGAAGTATGTGAGGGTGGTGCAGGACATGTATGAGGACAGTGTGACGGCAGTGAAGTGTGCAGTAGGTACGACAGACTGGTTTAGAGTGAAGGTTGGACTGCATCAAGGATCGGCCCTGAGCCCTTTCCTGTTTGCAGTGGTGATGGACAGGTTGACGGACGAGGTCAGACAGGAGTCTCCCTGGACTATGATGTTTGCGGATGATATTGTGATTTGTTGTGAGAGTAGGGAGCAGGTTGAGAAGAGCCTGGAGAGGTGGAGATATGCGCTGGAGAGAAGGGGAATGAACTCAGTAGGAGTAAGACAGAATACATGTGTGTGAATGAGAGGGAGGGCAGTGGAGTGGTGCGGTTGCAGGGAGAAGAGCTTCAGAAGGTGGAGGAATTCAGGTACCTGGGGTCAACAGTGCAAAGTAATGGAGAGTGTGTTAGAGAAGTGAAGAAAAGAGTGCAGGCAGGGTGGAGTGGGTGGAGAAGAGTGACAGGAGTGATTTGTGATAGTCGGGTATCTGCAAAATTGAAAGGGAAAGTTTATAGGACTGTGGTGAGACCTGCGATGTTGTATGGTTTAGAGACAGTGGCATTGAGTAAAAGACAGGAGGTGGAGCTGGAGGTAGCAGAGCTGAAGATGTTGAGGTTTTCGTTGGGAGTGACGAGGATGGATAAGATTAGAAACGAGTTTATTAGAGGGACAGCGCATGTAGGATGTTTTGGTGACAAGGTGAGGGAGGCGAGATTGAGATGGTTTGGACATGTGCAGAGGAGGGACATGAATTATATTGGTAGAAGAATGCTGAGGATGGAGCCACCAGGTAGGAGGAAAAGAGGAAGGCCAAGAAGGAGGTTCATGGATGTGGTGAGGGAAGACATGCAGGTAGTTGGTGTAAAAGAGGCAGATGTAGAGGACAGGGTGGTATGGAGACGGATGATCCGCTATGGCGACCCCTAATGGGAGCAGCCGAAAGAAGAAGAAGAAGAAGAAACCGAAACAAAGGCAACAAAATTTAACCTACTGATTACTCCCTCCCTCTGCTGGTGATATATATATATATATATATATATATATATATATATATATATATATATATATATATATTACATCTGTATGTCTATCTCTTTATCTTTCGCTGTATGTCTCTGTCTCAAAGTCATGTCTTTTGTTGGTCTTTCTCCTCCTGTATTCATCTGTCTGTCTCTCTCTCTATCTACTACTGTCTTTCTGACTCCATATGTTTGTTAATACCTGTATCACTGCTTTCATGTTTTTCTTTTTATGTTTACCAGTGACTGTCAATCTCCATCTGTCTCTGTCTCTATGTATGACTCTATTAATAAATAGTGAAGAGGAAAAAAGGATAATGTTCTTCAGCAGAGAGAAGGTGTAGCAGCCCTTCAACTTGAAATAAACAGGCTTGGGAGTGTTTCCAGACGGGTGTACTTTAATTGAGACGAGTGTGCATAGCACCAACACCGTGAAAACTTAAAAGGAAAATAACAAAGGCAATTTAGTCAGATACAAAATAATCCTTTTACAAATGCACTTTAGCATCACATAAATTACAGCATAGCAGGTAACAGCCATTATATGAAATGGGTATTATTACATAAACATATGAAATTAATTAACATGAAATAACACATGAACCACATACCTCGCTCCGCATATCAAAGGGTGCTAGAGAGTGGTAATCCAGAGAAAGCTGCCGCCATTAACTTAACTTAGACGTTGGAGATCTAGCTAGAAACTTTATAAGTTATTCTCAAAATATTTCTGCCAAACAAATCGAGCACTGAGAGGTATAACACTTGAAATTTACAGTAATATTTTTACAATCTCTGGCTCTAAACATGTATCGTCTTATAACATGACTTCACGTGCCTTCTATTAAACAGGTGAGAGCGTGAGCGTAAGTGTGTGAGTGGAGAGATTAATCCCCCCCTGCAGGTAGCATGATGTCAAAATAAAAGTCACATAAAATAAAAGTATGAAACAGGATAATCAAAATAAAACACTGCTAGTGGTCATTTACACTCCCACCACTCATGTTATGAAGAGTGAAGACAAGGATCAACCTGGCTGAACGGCTCATACTTGAGTCCTATGTCTGTATCAGTGTTTCTAGATATGTGCAGGTGAGTATTACTTAATAACTAAAGAGAGCAGACTAGGTTATAAGGGGTTAAAGATGTAGACAACTAGACTGATCACTCACTCTCGAGGAGGAGAACTAGTTTCTGAATGGGCCTTTCTATAATTAAAGGTTTGGTAGGGCGATCTTGTTTTGCTGAGGTTCTTTCTCCTACTAACACCTTGACGCGACGCACTAGTCCATCGCTCTCTTTTGTGGTTTCAACCACTCTTCCCAAATGCCACTGATTTCTTGGGGTGTCTTCCTTTATAATGACTAAGTCATCTACTTTAAGGTTGCGTCGAGTCGTATGCCACTTTTGGCGTGTGGAAATGTTCATGAGATACTCTCTCTTCCACCGGCTCCAGAACTGTTCGACGAAGTACTGGACTCTTCGCCACCTTTTAGTTGCATAGACATCCTCCTTTTCAAATTTTCCAGGCGGTGGAAGGGCAATTTTGGACTTCATCAGTAAGAGATGATTTGGAGTTAATGGCTCGAGCGAGGTAGGATCATTTACTCCGTTTACAGTTAACGGACGGCTGTTCACAATGGCCATTGCCTCATAGAACAGGGTTCGAAGGGAAGAGTCGTCAAGTCTGCCTAAGTATTGACAGAGTGTGGCATTTAAGACATTACGGACAGTCCGAATCTGGCGCTCCCAGACGCCGCCAGCATGACTTGCTGAGGGAGCATTGAAGATAAACTCACATTGCCTTTCTGCGAGGAAGCTCTCGATTGTTCTGGTGTCACATTGCTTCAGTGCTTCTTTAAACTCATTTTTAGCTCCTACAAAATTGGTTCCTTGATCGCAATGGAGTTGACGAACGGCTCCTCTGAGACTGATGAAGCATCTTAAAGCATTGATAAATGCATCTGTGGATAAGTCCTCAAGCATCTTAATGTGAACAGATCGAGAGGCAAGGCAAGTGAAGATTAAGCCATAGCGCTTTTGCTCTTTACGGGCTTTCTTGGTGATGAATGGGCCGAAGCAATCAATGCCGCAGTATGTGAAGGGAGCAGAGACTTCTACACGCTCCTTAGGAAGCTCTGCCATGCGTTGCTCTTCTGCAGGCCGTCTGAGTCTTCTGCACTTCACACATCTGTGTATTAGCTTAGCAACTGACTTACTTCCCCCGATGACCCAAAAACCATTGGCTCGAAGTTCTGTTAGAGTTTGATTCCGTCCTTGGTGACAGATCTTCTCGTGACAGTGGGTCAAGATCAACTTGGTAATATGTCCTCCTTTGGGTAAAATCAAAGGGTGTCTGACCTCTAGGCTTAAGGATGACTGATCCAGTCTCCCACCGACACGAAGTGCTCCTCTTTCTAAGATGGGATCCAAGCGAAACAGAGGGCTGGAGTTTTGAAGACCTTTTCCCTTTTGAAGTATCTTCATCTCTTGGGAGAATGACGCTTCTTGTGCAAGCTTCACTACTGATTCGGCAGCTCTCTCGCGTTCTTCCACACTCACAGGTTTGCCAAGATGGGTTTCCTTTGAATTCAGCCTCTTGATTCTTGCAATGACTTTCAGGAGTTTTGACCAGGAGGAGAATCGATCTAGACGGGTAAGAAAGTCTGACTTTGAAGGTTCAACTTTAGTTGTGAACGCCTGCATTGACCTGACCTCGGGATCACCGAGGAGCAACTCAGGAGTTAGGTGAGACTCTGGATGTATTTCTTGTTCCCACAGGAACTTGGGACCTGATAGCCAGTTTGTTGAGGAGATGTCTGCTGCATTTAGACCTCTCGACGCATGGTCAGCAGGGTTTTCTGTTGTGTCTATGTAGTGCCACTGGCTGGGGCTGGTGTGTTCTCTGATCATTTGCACACGATTGGCAACGAAGACATGGAACCTTCTTGCTTCATTATTGATATAAGCCAGGACAACTTGGGAGTCAGTCCAGAAAAATTCAGCTTGGATTGACATTTCAAGCTCGTTTCTCAACATGACACTTGATCTTGCAGCGACCACTGCTGCTGAAAGTTCCAATCTTGGAATGCTTGTCAGTTTTGTAGGCGCAACTCTAGCCTTTGCCATCACGAGGCTGCAGTGAACTTCACCATCTTCATTCTTGCTTCTTAGATAGGAACACGAGCCATATCCTATATTGCTGGCATCCGAGAAGTGGTGGAGTTCCCTTGTGACAGTTTTGTAGAAGCCTTGTGGTTGGTAACATCTCGGTATTGAGACTTCCTTCAGCCCTTGTAGGTCACTCTTCCATCTCTCCCACCGTGGACTCAAGTCTTCGGGAAGTGGGTCATCCCAGCCAATGCCTCGACGGCACAGCTCCTGGAGGATGCACTTTCCGGTTAAGATAAATGGAGCCACGAATCCGACTGGATCGTACAAGGAAGCAATGATGGATAGGATGCCACGACGTGTGGAGGGCCTAGTCTGAGGGTTTACATTAAAGCTGAAGGTGTCTTGTTCAAGGGACCACTGAATACCAAGAGCACGTTCTGCTGGAGCTGCATTCAGGTCCAGATTGAGGGGTTCAGATGTGACTGCTCTCTCAGTTGGGTCCACAGAGTCCAGAACTGACCTTTCATTTGAGTTGAACTTGTGTAGATGCAAACCTCCTCTCTTGCACAACTCTCGTGCTTCAGCAATCAACTCCTTTGATCCTTCTACAGAGGGGACGCTGATAAGCCCATCATCGACGTAGAAGTTCCTTTCAACAAAGGCTGATGCTGATGGATACTCTTCCTTGTGTTGACGTGCTAAGTACTTCAGACCAAAGTTGGCACATCCGGGTGACGAAGTGGCACCGAATAGATGGACAGCCATTTGATACTCCTGGGGCTCTGCTTCGAGGTCTCCATCTTCCCACCAGAGAAACCGTAAGTAGTTTCGTAGTTCAGGAAAAACATAAAACTGGTGGAACATTTTTTCGATGTCACATATGATGGCCACAGCCTCTTTCCTAAAACGACATAGAACTCCAAGGAGAGAGTTGATCAGATCAGGACCTGTTAGTAACGTATCATTTAGTGAGATGCCACGGAACTTCGCTGAACAGTCAAAGATGACCCTTAGCTTCTCTGGCTTCTTGGGGTGGAACACCCCATGGTGTGGTATGTACCACGTAGTTTGCTGTCCTGTCGCAGGAGAGGCTGGCTCTGCGTCACCTTTCTTTATCATATCCTTCATGAAGGCCTTGTACTGTTCTTTATACCGCTCGTTATTTTTCAATCTTTTCTTTAAGTGCTGCAGTCGAACTGTTGCCAGCTTCTTGTTGTCTGGTAGCAGAGGAGGCTCTGTGCTCTTGAAAGGGAGGGGCATTTCATAGTGTCCATCTTTCCTTTGAATTATGTTGTCACTCAGAAGCTGAATGAAGCGAACGTCATCTTGAGACACATACTTGTCTTTGTCTGCATACTTCCTTTCATTGAAGTCTGATTCCAAGACCTTCAGCACATCGTTGTTTGATGGCACAGGCATTTCCTTCACTGTCACTCGATGGACGAATCTCTGGTTTCCCTGGCGATCCAGATGTGGATTGGATGAGCCTACTATACTCCAGCCAAGTTCCGTTCTCTGGGCGAATGGATCATTTTCGCCTCCTGTGACGACTTCCTGGGGGGCTAACGCCAACGGGCAGTCACTTCCAATTAACAGTCCCACCTCACAGTCCTTCAGCAGCGGAAGTTTGTTCGCTAGATGCTTTAGGTGCGGCCAGAGCAGCGCTGTTTTGGAAGTCGGAATGTAGGACTTGTCAACCGGGATGAAGCCACGAGTGTAGGCTTGGCGTAGCTGAATCAGTTTTTCAGACTGTAGTCCTCGTACTCGTAGACTGTAGACACTTTTGCTGGTTATGGGTGTGTCAACAGCTGTCATGGTGCTAAGTTTGAGCTGTACTGGTTTAGTCTCCACGTTCAGATCTTCGAGTAAGTCTTCCAAGACGAATGTCGAGTCACTCTGCGTGTCTAGAAGAGCATACGTTACAACTTCTTTCTGTGGTTCATTTGCAGATGACATGAAAACAGGGACGATGCTTGATGTGGCGAAGACGCGTTGCGTCACTGCATGGGACGTCACTTTGATCTCCTCCTGACTAGTGCCTTTGTTTGTGGAAGTGGACTGTTTCTCCTTTGATTCCACAGATCGGTTCTCTCTCTCTTCATGTAGACAGGTGGGGTGACGTCTGCCGCATATGACACAAGTGTGTCGCGTTTTGCAATCCTTACTGTTATGTCCCTTTCTCAAACATCCATAGCACAAATTGTTTTCCCGTATGCTAGCTTTCTTGTCTTCTAGAGATTTTGCTGCAAAAGTAGGGCACTTCACGACACCGTGCATCTTATCTTGGCAAATAGGACAAGGTGGCCTTGACTTGGTGTTGAACACTTTCTCAACCCTTTCCGTGGGATTGTCCCTTTTAGTGTTTGTGTGAAGTGCTCTAGCTCTTTTGTCATCTGTGGCCTTGATCAAAAGTGGAGAGGCGACAGGGTTACAGGCTATCCGAGCCTCCTTTTGGATGAACCTTGTGAAACAGGAAAAGCTTGGGTAATCCCCGGATTCGTCCAACCTTTCCGTGACGATTCTGCTCCATCTGCGTGTGATCCAGTCAGGTAATTTCTTCAGCAACTTGTGATTCTCTTCACAGTCGTCCAAGATGGCCAATCCCTTCACATGAGGCATCGCTTCAACGCATCCTTGCAGGAAGTCAGCAAACTCTCGAAGTGCTGCGGAATCACTGGTACCAATTTTGGGCCATTTCATGAGCTTGTCTCTAAAGGCCCTTTGAACAATGAAGTGGTTTCCATACCTTTCTTCCAGGACCTTTAAGGCCCCATGATATGCTTCTTCAGAGTTTCTATAGAAGAATCCCTCTACAGCTTTACGTGCTTCTCCGCTCAGATAGGTTTTTAAGTAGAACATTTTTTCATGAGCTGGGAGAGGCTGGTGGTCTATGAGGGCCATGAAGGACATCTTCCAGTCTACATACTTTAGGGCTGCGCCAGAGAACTTTGGTGGCTCAGGAGCAGGCAGGCGATTAATACTGAGTGAGTTAATAAGTGCTTGGGTAAGGCTGTCTTTTTCAGGAGATGCTAGCGCATTGGCGTGTGCTTGTGGAGGCTGGTATGCGTTGGCTCTTGGATTGAGTTGGCCTTTGAATTCAACTGTGAGATCAGTCTCTTTTAGCCAGTCTTTAGAGTCATGTTCGAGGCTCTCATATGCGTTTACTCTCGCCTCCGCTATTCTTACTTCTGACTCCGCTTGAATTTGCTGTAGTCTTTTCTTTTCCTGACGCATGTTTGCCTCTAACCTTTTAAGAGCTACTTGCCTTTCTTCTTCTAACCTTTTAAGAACTAACTGCTTCTCTTCTTCTAACTTGCTAAGAACTTCTTCTTGAGCTTGTATTTGATATACTGCTTTAATCCTTTCTTGTTGAGCTGCGAGTTCTGCTCCCGCATCTACATGTTTGCTTGAGCCCTGTGAGTGGATGGAATTTTCTGATGGAGAGAGTACAGTATCTGTCCTTGTATGTCCGAAGATAGATCCATACTCATCCTTCTTAAGTGCCATCCTCACTCGGAGTTTCTCAAGTTCTGGATTGAAGGCCTCATCTACAGTTTCTAGCCGCTGCCTTATTATTTCGCTGATCTCTGCAGTTAGTGCTATACAAGCATCCATTTTTGGTACAATGTCTGGGGTAGCATTGTGGTTGCGTTGGATGGGCTCATAACATTCACTTACTGCACCGTGTCGACTTTGGATTTCTTCTCTGAATTTATTTAGTTCATCTTGAGAACAGAATGATTTTAGTGCGGTCCTAACCTTTCCTGCCACCTCTTTCCAGTAGCCATAAGCTCTCATGAATTCTTTCTTGTGTTTAATGGCTTCCTGTTTGTGCATCTCGAATCCCTTTTCTGTAAACGTTCTTTCACAGGAACTAGACCTGACTGACTGTGGGTTATCTGTTTTTGTGAGTGGGTTATGTGTGCCAGCTACTTCTTCTCCATTAAGTGACATTTTTGAAGTTGTGTTGCTGTTTGGTTATATTGAACTACTAAACTATAGTTTAATTGCTGAAATATAGCTAAATAACTCAACCAATACTTAATACCAAACATGCACTGGGGGGCGATTATCATCAACAAAATGTAGGCTAACACACAAACAGCTTAGCAATGAATGCTATAATACAGATTTACCCGTGAATGAATTTACATTAACAGGTTCAATTTGTTCACCTTTCAAATGTATGATTAATTAAGAGCATCAAACATGTACAGTATATTGTTTATAAAGGTGACTTCATTACATAAATATTACTGTTCGCAATCAAAGAGTCCTCGTGATTTTATGCAGCAATCAGCATAACCGTAATAGAGCGATCTTGCCTGAGTGCCGGTTGAAGTGAAGGGTGTTTGAACAGCAGGTGACAGTCTTGTACACAGAATGGCGGATGGCAGTCTTTCTAACGTCGAGTTGAGTTTCACTCCACATCGAGCGTCGAGTTTTCACTGTAGCAGCCCTTCAACTTGAAATAAACAGGCTTGGGAGTGTTTCCAGACGGGTGTACTTTAATTGAGACGAGTGTGCATAGCACCAACACCGTGAAAACTTAAAAGGAAAATAACAAAGGCAATTTAGTCAGATACAAAATAATCCTTTTACAAATGCACTTTAGCATCACATAAATTACAGCATAGCAGGTAACAGCCATTATATGAAATGGGTATTATTACATAAACATATGAAATTAATTAACATGAAATAACACATACCTCGCTCCGCATATCAAAGGGTGCTAGAGAGTGGTAATCCAGAGAAAGCTGCCGCCATTAACTTAACTTAGACGTTGGAGATCTAGCTAGAAACTTTATAAGTTATTCTCAAAATATTTCTGCCAAACAAATCGAGCACTGAGAGGTATAACACTTGAAATTTACAGTAATATTTTTTACAATCTCTGGCTCTAAACATGTATCGTCTTATAACATGACTTCACGTGCCTTCTATTAAACAGGTGAGAGAGTGAGCGTAAGTGTGTGAGTGGAGAGATTAATCCCCCCCTGCAGGTAGCATGATGTCAAAATAAAAGTCACATAAAATAAAAGTATGAAACAGGATAATCAAAATAAAACACTGCTAGTGGTCATTTACAGAAGGAGAACTTGTCTACAAAACATTGCACAGGACGTTTGCAGTTACTCATTTTTTTATTCTTATTCTTATTTATTATTCTTTTTACTTTTTCTCTCACCGGCTGCGCTTTTATTCCGCCTCCTTATCCGCATTACAGGTTATTTCGATCCGCATGACCAATCAAACAAATCGCGGCAACGCTGTTGTATAAAAAAACCTCCAAAAACACGTGCATACACATTCTCATTTAACAACACACATCATGTACATAAAGAAATTGTAAACACGTTAATATATTGCCGCCATATTGGTTTTTGTTTGTCTCGATCATCGGTTATCTCGACGCTTTTTGGTGTCCCCTAGGCTGACGACATAACCGGGTTCCACTGTATAATAAACACATTTAAAACAGTTTTAACACTTACATTTAACAGTTGTGTCTAATTTGTAAAACAGTGAGAAGCTTTTTTTAAAATAATTTTAATGAAATGAGTTAACAAGGAAGTCAAGGCAAAGCCAACCTGTCCCGGGCTATCAGAGAGGTGAAGCACGCACACGCAAAGAGAATTCACGGCCACTTCCAGAACAGCTGAGACATCTGGCGCATGTGGCAGGGCATCCAGGCGATCACAAACTACAAGACATCACCTGCTTGTGACTGTGACACCTCCCTCCCAGATGACTTCTACGCCCGGTTCGAGGTGCAGAACAACATGGTGGTGAGGAAGACCAAACCTTCTCCCAGTGACCAGGTGCTCTGTCTAACCACAGCTGAAGTGAGGAAAACTCTATGCAGAGTTAACCCACAGAAGTCTGCTGGACCAGACAACATTCCTGGCAGAGTGCTCAGGGAATGTGCACAACAGCTAGTGGATGTCTTCACCAACATCTTCAACATCTCCCTGAGTAGCGCCATTGATCCCACATGCCTCAAGACGACGACCATCATTCCTGTGCCTAAGAAGTCTACTGTCTCCTGCCTTAATGACTATCCTGAACCTACTGGGCCTAAACACCTCTCTCTGTAACTGAATACTGGACTTCCTGACTGGGAGACCTCAGTCAGTCCGGATCGGAAACAACATCTCCAGCACCACCACACTGAGCACTGGGGAATCTCAGGGCTGTGTGCTCAGTCCACTGCTGTTCACTCTGCTGACTTAGGACTGTGTAGCAATGCACAGCTCGAATCACATCATTATTCATTATCATTATTATTCACACATCATCATATATCATTCGCGGGTGACACGACTGTCTCATCAGCAAGAACGATGAGTCAGCATACAGAGAGGAGGTGCAACAGTTAACAGCCTAGTGTGGAGCAAACAACCTGTCTCTGAACATTGACAAAACTAAAGAGATGGTTGTTGACTTCAGGAGAGCACAGAGCGACCATTCTCCACTGAACATCGATGGATCCTCCATGGAAATCGTCAAGAGCACCAAATTCCTCTGTGTTCACTTGGCGGATAATCTCACCGTGTACTGCATCAGCTATATTTGGTTGAAATGACAAAAAAGCTTCTTGACTTTCTGAAAGAAGAATTTACACTCACGTAGTACTCAGTAATATGACAAGCTGCAAATATTTTTTCATTTTAACTACATAAAGAAAAAAGAGAAGCATATCAAATAGATTCTACAATATCGTACAACATTCTACAACAGCTGATGATGTCACTCTGCATCCTGGTCATAAATGTCTGTACTTAAGTCCACTTTCTGCTTATTATATAACATTGATTATATTGTTGATTGTTATTATTACTATTATTATTATTATTAAATGATAATTATAATAATTGATTATATATTACTTTTGTAAAAGTTGGGAAATGATTTTTAGAAAATGTATTTGACTCTAAACAGTGAAACTCTTGTTTAAAAAACACACAAAAAAGCCCAAGGAACTGATGGTGTGAACAAACCACATGAGTAAGCAGTGTAGTGACGTCCTCCCCCTATAGATAGATAGATAGATAGATAGATAGATAGATAGATAGATAGATAGATAGATAGATAGATAGATAGATAGATCTTTATTGTCATTGCATTGTACAGGTACACAGCAACAAAATGCAGTTTGGCATCTACCAGAAGTGCAAAATGTAGCAGTCGTGCAAAAGTGCAGACAAATATCTAGCATATTTACAGTGCAGATAACTATCTGGCATATTTACAGCAGTGGTATATATATAAAAGTATATACAGTGAATAAATATAAAGGCTATTTCAGTGCAGAGATGTGTGGAAATTCAGAAGTACAGTTAATAAATATGGAGGCGTACAGTAATTAAGAAAAATTTGCAGAAATGAAAGGTTACAAGATCACAGGATTATGGCATTAAGGAGTAGCAAGCTGAATAAACAGTCTACTATATATAAAAAAAAATATATATAAATATATAAACATACATTATATACACAAATAAATGTGAAATGTTGGGCAGAATGTACAGTAAGGATAAATATACATACAGATATAAAAAGTGCAGATGTACTGAGGAGTGAAAAAGATATAATATGTAGTATGTACATGTATTGTACAGAGGTTATATACAGTCTTTTGTTTGTGTTTGTTTTGTAGTGATTAGCGGTGTAGTGTTGAGTTCAGTAATGTGATGGTGGATGGAAAAAAAGCTGTCCCTGAACCTGCTGGTTCTTGTGCGTAAGTTCCTGTATCTCCTTCGTGATGGAAGGAGGTTAAACAGTTTATGACTGGGATGTGAAGAGTCCTTGATGATGCTGTGAGCTCTGCGCAGACATCTGCTGTGGTGAAGGTGTTCAATGGCAGGTAGTTGGGTGCCAGTGATGCGTTGGGCGGTTTTGACCACCCTTTGCAGTGCTTTACGTTCACACACAGTGGAAGGCCTCCGTACCATACAGTGATGGAGTTGGTCAGGATGCTCTCAATGATGCAGCGGTAGAAGCTCGTTAAAATCCCCGGGGACAGATGAGATTTCTTGAGACTTCTCAAGAAGTACAGGCGTTGTTGTGCTTTTTTTACCAGAGCTGACGTGTTCTGCTGCCAGGACAGATCCTCAGAGATGTGAACTCCCAGGAACTTAAAGCTGGAGACTCGCTCAAACCTCGGTTCCAGTGATGTTGACTGGTAGATGTCTCCTGCTGTTGGATTTCCTGAAGTCCACAATGAGCTCTTTGGTCTTTGTGGCGTTGAGAGTCAGGTTGTTGGTGGCACACCATGCTGCCAGATTACGGATTTCTTCCCTGTAGGCCGATTCGTCGTTGTTTTCGATCTGGCCGACCACGGTGGTGTCATCTGCATACTTGATGAAGATGTTGGAGTTATACAGAGGAGCACAATCGTGGGTGAACAGGGAGTAGAGCAGTGGGCTCAGAACACAGCCCTGCGGTATGCCAGTGTTCAGAATTAGGGTTGAGGATACCTGGTTTCCCAACCTGACAGATTGAGGTCTGTTGGTGAGAAAGTCCAGAATCCATCTGCAAATGGAGGTGCAGATACCCAGTTCACTTAGCTTAGTGATCAGTACAGTGGGGAGGACTGTATTGAATGCAGAGCTAAAGTCAATGAACAGCATTCTGATGTACATGTTGCTTTTATCCAAGTGGGTGAGAGCAGAATGAAGAGCTGTGGAAACTGCATCCTCTGTTGACCTGTTTGGGCGATAGGCATACTGTTGTGGGTCCAGTGTAGGTGATTCAGGACCAGTTTCTCAAAGCACTTCATAGCAATGGGGGTGAGTGCAACCGGGCGAAAGTCATTCAGGCATATAGCAGCTGAGTGCTTAGGCACTGGTATGATAGTAGTGGTCTTCACGCATGTTGGTACCGTGACTTAGGCCAGTGACAGGTTAAAAATGTCAGTAAAAACCTGTGCCAGTTGTCCAGCACATGCTCTGAGAACACGTCCTGGTATGTCATCTGGGCCAGCTGCCTTTCGTGCATCCACTCTGCTAAACACTGAATAGACGTCCGTTGTTGAGATTGAAAGTGGGCTGTAAGCAGTAGCAGAGTCCGTGGTTGGTGTAAAATGTCCTGTGCTTTGGTCAAAACGAGCAAAAAAGTGATTAAGTTCGTTCGGTTGGAGGGCACTGCTGGTTGGTTGAGCTGTGGGTTTGTAGTCCGTGATTGACTGGATGCCTTTCCACATGCTCTTCTATGTGGAGTTTAAATGTGAGCTTTGCTTTCCTGATGCCCCTTTTCAGGTTGGACCTGGCTCTGTTGTAGTCCTCTGCACTGCCAGATTTAAAGGCAGCATTTCTTGCTTTCAACAGGAGACAGACTTCAGAGTTCATCCAAGGCTTCTGGTTAGGAAAGCATTTCACGTGTTTGACAGTAGTGACATTGTCAATGCACGTGTTAATATGGTCCAAAACAGATGATGTGTAAGTGTCCATGTCTGTGTGAGAGTCCAGTGTGGCGAACATGTTCCAGTCAGTATCCTGAAACTGTTGTTGTAGAGAAGAAATGGCCCCCTCTGGCCATACCTTTACTGTCCTCACAGCTGGTTTCACGCGTTTGATCAGTGGTGTGTATTTGGGTAGCATGAACAAAGAGAGGTGATCAGACTGACCCAAGTGGGGGAGGGGAATGGCTGTGTATGCCCCAGGTATGTTTGTGTATACCTGGTCCAGTGTTTTGTCCCCTCTGGTAGAGCAGGAGACATAGCGGTGAAATTTTAGTAGAACAGATTTCAGGTTGGAGTGGTTGAAATCTCCAGCGACAATGATGGCTCCTTCCGGATGTGTAGACTGCTGTTTGCTGATAGCTGCATGCAGTTCCTCCATAGCTAGCTTAGCATTAGCATCCGGCGGAATGTACACTGCAGTCACAACAATGGCTGAGAATTCTCTCGGTAAATAAAAGGGTCTGCACTTAATCATCAAATACTCTAAATGAACAGAGCAATGACTTTCAGTAACAGTAGAGTCTGTGCACCATGAGTTGTTAACATAAATGCATAGACCTCCACCTCTGCGCTTACCAGAGTCCTCTGCCGTCCTGTCCGCCCGATAAACACTGCGACCCCCGAGCTCAATGGCGCTGCTGGGAATGTTGTTGTTGAGCCATGTTTCCGTAAAAATCATAACATTACATTCCTTAATCCGTTTGTGTGATGATATCCGGAGCAGCAACTCATCCATTTTGTTAGCAAGAGACCGTACATTGGCAAGGAAGACGCTTGGAATCGATGGTTGATGCGGGTTTAGCCTTAGCTTAGCCCTGATGCCGCCTCGCTTCCCCCTCCTTTGTTTACGGTCTCGCCGCCAGCGCTGTGGTCTCGCTGTCGGCCGAGCTTGATCAGCGGTCCGTGGTGTTCAGGCAATTTCCCGATGGAGTTCAAAGTCCGTTGAAAGTCCGTATCTGTGAGTGTTGCCGATGTCTAGTAATGCTTCTCGGCTGTTTGAGATGTGTGCAAGCCTGTTCTGCATGAATAAACTTGCTGTTGATGGAGAAATTGCTACTAAATCGCAAAATCTGGAGAGACGCTGGGCCTCGCGTTGTGCACGCGCCGCCATCTTGGCTGCTAGGGAAAATATCCTGTTAACAGTGTTTTAAACATCTGTAAAATTATTGGTACAGAGTCTTCTAGTATGTGGAATGAAAGTGCACAAGAAAAAACTGTAGTGAAGTGAAACAGTCCCATGATGAACATTTTCTCATGTTTATATTTATGTTTGGTTCCAAATGAAAAGTTGCAAACTATCAAGGTCGCGAGTATCGAGATTCCACTCTATATATAAAAGGAAAGAGAGAAAAAAAAGAGAGAGAGAGAGAGAGAGAGAGAGAGAGAGAGAGAGAGAACAACAGACTCACCTTCAGTGATATGAAGCTGTATGAGGAGAAGAAAACACACCCTCATTCTTACTGAGGACCAGAACCCACACATTAATCCAAAGACTGTATTAGAGCTGAACACACACTGACCGACTGCTTCACCACGTCTGATCATAAAGAACACTCTATAGATCACATTCACACACTTACAGTTCACACAGGAAGTGCAGATTTAGCAACATGGCCTTAACCAAACAATTAAGGAAGTTTCTTATGTCATTTGCACATTAGAACTGAGTCTATTCTCTGAATACTTACATTATCAATCATCTAATGGCAATAAACTATTAAACATTATTCATTTTCATGCATAAAACAAAACAAAGCACTTTTCTTCCTGATCTTATTTCTCAGTCTAGTGGCCTTTCATGGTTACTGCACCAATAAAGCTAATTATATTAGTTTATGTAATTTTTTTATGAAAAGTCCTAACAGGAATTTCACTTTAAATTTAACAATAACTCTGATGACATTGTTCATGTTGTTGTTTGCCTTCAAGGTCTTAACATTAAGTTGTGTAATATCCCTTTCCACACAGTATAATTATTAAATCATTATAGACATTTCAGAATCAGAACAGTATCATTGCCTGATATCAGAGATTGCATGTACATGGGATTTGTCATGTGTCGATATGGCACTACACTACTTTCTAAAACCGTGCCAAACGGTTTGTGGTATCACACGTCCAGGTCGGAGCCAAATTTAGCGACGTAAAGTAAAGACAGACAGAGAGACAGAAAGAGTGCACACAGACTAACCTTTTGTTATATGAAGCTGTATGAGGAGGAGAAGAAAACACAGATGCATTCTTACTGTGGACCAGAACCCACACATTAATCCAAAGAGAGAACTCCAGCTAAACACACACACTGACTGACTGCTGCATGTGTCTGATCATAATGAACGCTCTAAACATCCCACACTGCAAGTTTCCTCCTTTACTTTTCTCACACCTCCACAGGAAGTGCTACCAACCACAGGAAGTGTAAACTTAGCATCATGCTACCGACCATGCGAAAGTGTGTGAAATACAAAGTGGGCCAAAAGCACAATGCTGCAGAGAAACACACAAATCCCAAACACTGTAATAAAACAAGAAAATGACAAGACACTTAAATGAGACATTTAATATCAAATATTGAAATAAATAAATTTAAATAAAGAGTATATTTGCTTAGTTACATTTAAATATCTGTGATGAGGCATTTTTGTTCTCTTCCAGCAGAGGTCACTCTCACATGATGGAACCATTATGCCTTTTTATTTAATCATTATATCAAACTGGCATCAGGTAGTTTATAGCTTCCTGGTCGTGACGTCTCCCAGCTGGTATTGGACAGATTACACACGTGATTCAGAGCGTGGACAACGCGGAAGTGGTCTCAAAGTGTTGCGACGCAGCTTAAGTTCCTGAAAGGGAACCAAATTCAACCTACTGATCACTACCGCCCTCTGCTGGTGAAAACACTTCTCACCCATAATTAACCATTTATATTTTAAACATTTTGTCAAATTATTAGATTTTAAATGCACATTTCTTTTCTTTTGCAACAGAGGTCTCTTTAACGTGATGGAATTTTCGGCACAAAATAAACTCAGACAAATAATAAACCTTTAAACCCGTTTTTCTTTTAACACATCTCTAACTGTTTTAAGTATTTGTCAGTTTCTATTTTTCTCACTTTTTCCTCTTTTTTTTAACCAATCCTGCTTTAGAGTGAGCTTAGTACAGCCTACCTTATTAATACTTGATATGTACACAGAATTCAGAACACAGAAATAAATGAAGAAACGTGTGGCGGGGCGGTAATTGGTAAAAATTGACACTAGTATACAACTAGAACGAAAAGCAGACTACACCACCCCGTTTCTATGAACGGGGAAATTTAGACCCAAAATAGAGCACAGGTTTGTTTCCACTAAACACAGGAGATGTGAATATAAATACAAAAATACTTTTATTTCACAATAAGAATAATTAGTTAAAATATAGAAAACTGTTGACCAGGCAGAAATGAAATAAAGGAAATAAAATACTTTCAGGCTGAGGCTTACCAGTAGGGTGGCTAGCTGCACAGTGAGTATCTTAAGACACGCCATTCACCCAAGTATGCTCCACGCAAACACACACGCACACACACACACACACACACACACACACACACACACACACACACTAAGTGAGAAGGATGCAATGGTCACAGCAAAAACACTCTGAGAGAAACACCACCACCACAGGGTCAAATCAACTAGCTTCCCTCACTGGAGGCCTTCAGCTCCTGAAATAAACAAAAACAACCAAGAGTATGAAAAACACAATTAATCAAAACACACACATACGATTCAACAATTTGCATTGGATCAAGTTCAAACCATGAATAACAAGTATGGACCATTTACTGGCCACAAAGGTTCAGAGAGGCAGGAACTCCGCTAGGTTGGAACCAAAAGCTCATGAACCTAGTCGCAATGGCTCAACAAAGAGTTCAAAAAAAGAACAAAAACAAAGGGGAAAAGAATGAAAAAAAAAAACAACAATCAGGGTTTAAATCAAATCACAAAAACAGCAAATTAATCAAGGAAGAAACTGAAAGAGATCTCAATAAATACTCAAATCAATACATTTAAACAGGGAACAAAACAATCTTCCCAGGTACCAGATATTGGGTGTTATTCCACGCCGTCCATAGGAAGAGCGCAGATCAAGGGAAAATAAAGAAAAACAAACAAACACGCTGCTGGTGGCAATTACAATTACCAGTGGGGCTAAACATGCGCCAATAACAGCACATCTCCTGTTAGGTGACGCCTCGAACTAGCCTTCCTTTAAGCCACCAACATGGAGCAACAAAACAAAAACAGAAAAATCCAATACAAATGGTCACAAAGTAATAAAAATAGCAGCAGAACAAACAGTGCAGTCTTAATGTGGTATAAGGAGTAACTTATTTGCCCTGCAGTCCACAATGACGAAATACTCGCGAGCAATTTCCCCCACCAGAAGTAGATCGCTAAACACACAGGTTTAGTTACCCGCAGTTTTATCCCAAATCAACGAGCTGCAAATATGCAGGTATTCCATCAGCGCATACACAGACTAGAGTGAAAGACAGCCTGTACCCGACAGCAATGTCGCGCCAATCCTAACCACAACCTCTCGCAAAGCAGCGTGCACCCGCCCACAAACGACAATGATTGGATCATGCACACTCAGGTGGCATAAACGACGTCTTAAATATGCCTGGAACGGCAGCCAATAGGCTGTCACACCAGTCATTCAGGCGACAGTCACGTTTACTAGGGCGGTACCTAGACTGCCCTACTACACATGGAAATATTTAAATAACAAATAAAATCCAAAAACAAATATATGTATAAATAATAAATATATAAAAATAAATGTAGGGAAAAATAAAGAGATAGATAGATAAACTGATAATTTTTAATTTTATTTATTTACACATACTTATTCATGTAAAAATAAATTATATATAGCAATCGTTTTTTAGATTTAACCACAAAAAAAAGCAAACCCACTGACCTCTTCTGCCCTCTGCTGGTAAAACAAAGACTGTTCACATAATTCCCACACATATAACCAAACATGAGTCAATTAAATTTGAAAAATTTCGGTGTTAAACTATTAGAATTCAAATGTTATGAGACTTTTTCTGGATTTTTTCATAATTAATGCATTTACAGTTTAATAGAACTGTTCAGGTAAAATCTGAGAGGGTGACAGACTTCCTGAGTTCTAAATTAGGTTTTATATTCATCAAGTGCTGACTCTGTACTACACACTGAATATCTGATTAAATTCATCTCAGGACCAAACCTTTATTAACGCTCTTAAATCCAGCTCCGACAGGTGGATTTAAGAGCTTTAATAAAGTCACTGATATAAAGATATTTTACCTCAGAGTAATGACATCACAGACCATTACCTTATACTGTACACACTACCAGTAGAGCAGATTAGCCACCACGACATGGTAGGACTATTTTTCCGACCACTGAGGACAGATTCCTAATTTACCTGCCAGATTCATCTCTATTTCTCACTAAACCGCTAAATGCTAATGATCTTGATAAAAGGCTAACAACATAGACACTATCCTCACTGGCACCCATCAGATTAAAAAAGGTAAGAGAAAAAACACCTGCACCATGGTATAAAAGTCATACTCATGCCCCCAAGAGAACAGCCCTAAATTGGAGGTGTTTAGAATTGTGAATAATTTTGTCAGTTTAACTACATAAAGAAAAAAGAGAAGGATATTAAATAGATTCTAAAATATGCTAAAAAACAACAGATCAGCAAAGCTTCCATCTTGTGGACCAAGTTGCTCTCTGGTCTGGTAATCAGGTGCTGCTGTTACATGTGTTCTTCTGTTGATGTTCTTCTCTACTGTAGGCTCACTGTTCCATCTCCATCACCTCTGCTGTACTGAACTGTATTAGGACCTGAAGGGTAAAATAAACAAGAAAAGCTCAGTTCATGAAGATACAATGATGTGTAAGTGGAAGAACCATTTCCACAGACTAGTAAAATTACAAGACCTTGAAACTTGTACCTTTCTCTTTGGTGGAGCAGTAAACCACAGCCACAATGATGTGCAGAAAGATCCCAGTCACCACAGCGAAGGGGAATTAGGGAAGAGACTCTGGAGAGACGTCATCAATATCAGTCATAACATTACTTTATTTAAACATTTACACTGTGCAATTTTATATACATCTGGGAACTGAGGAGACCAGTTGCTGGATTACCTTTTTCAGATGTTTCAGACTGTGGATTTGTGTAGACTTTGGTCACCATGCCTGGTTTTGCAGCTAAGACAAAAAAGTAAAGGACAAAAATATGTGTAGTTTTTGAGTTTAGTGTTTTTGCTCTAAGGTGAAGCAGGAACCAGCACTAAAAGAAACATGCTTTCTGTTACAGTGGTGTTTAGTACCTGGTTTGGCAGTGGTTTGGATTGTTGGTGTGGATGATGAAGGTATTTTTGAAGCCTCTGCAAGGAGAGAAATATTTAATCCATTAGAAATTAATCCAGGAATCATAATCAGATGTAAATGTGGGTCAGAACACAAACACAAATAATATACAATAATAATCAGAAATACAGATGAGGGGCAGAACATGAGCAGATGTGATTTTAACACTTTATTCCTTTTCCATAAATATATAAACATATTCAAAGGCATTTTATTATACAGCAGTAGTCAAAATATTTAAAATATATTTTGGATAGACACTAGAGTCAATTTCCCATAAATTAAATATAAAAGGTTGTTTTACCTCTTACTGTGAGTTTGATGTTCTTAAAGCTGTTGATGATGTTACACCTGTAATCTCCTCCATCCTCTACAGTCAGGTGTGATATGAGTAAAGAGAGATTTCCTGGAGGATGATCATTAAAGAGTTGAACTCTGTGTGTGTAGTGATTTGTCTGGTCATTTGGGAAGATTTCTTTGTAATTCCCTGGTTTGGCTTGTAGTTGAGAGCAGGAGCAGGGCAGAAGAACAGAATGTCCCACATATCCAGTCACATCCACTGTCTCATGATTCAGTGTGCAACCTGGAGAATAAACATCAAACATCAACATCTTGCATTACTGTTACAACATCAGATTAATCTGTCATGAGATTATCACTGAAGTAACATTGTGAAAAAAACAATGAGTTATTTACCTTTAACAGTGAGTCTGATGTATCTGTGTTCACTCTCTGTGTTACACCTGTAATATCCTCCATCCTCTACAGTCAGGTGTGATATAAGCAGAGAGAGATTTCCTGAACTGTGATCATTAACTAGCTGAAATCTGTCTTTGTTCCGAACATTGTCAGGAGATATTTTTTTCCATTTATTTTGAATTCTTATGAGTTTCTCCCATCTGAAGCTCTGAGGTTTGCAGTACTGAGTCTCCTGTGTATGCAGTTATCTGTGTGTCTCTATTTCTTTCCAGTCTGCAGCCTGTAGGAACACACCAGTTAATGATCTGTTAATGAGCAGTTCATTATCTGCAGCAACTCTACAGAACTACAGACAACCTGTAACTCCTAAACTCACTAAAGTAGGAATGTAACTGAAGATGAAATTGTGAAGAGTGTATTTACTAATTTACTCTTGTTCATAAAGTTTCTCTGAAATATTCACAAATTTAAAACATTTAAGGTAAATAATATATTACTATGTTTTCTGGAATAATGATGAATCTGAAAATGAAATATAATCCATTAGATTTAAGTGTTAATGACTTACATCATTGAATTCTTATTTAGATTCTTGAATAAGAGAAAAGTTGAGAGAACAAGAAAAAGAGAAAGAGAAAGAGAGAGAACAGCAAACTGATTTTTAGTAAAGTGAAAATGAAGAAGGAGATAGCATTTTTTTAACTCAGTGTCTACAATTCAGTAATGTTCATAAGAAACAACACAAATTTGGTCTCCCAATTGCTCTTCAATACCCACACATACACACACAAACACACACACACACACACAAACACACACATCTGTAGTGCTGTGCTTTGCATGCAGATGTTTATTTTTTTTAAGTGGTATTTTTTGCAGTTGACAAGAGCGTTTCACCAACACATAATCTACACTTAACCATTATTCCTTTCTCCTTTTTCTCGACTATTTCAAAATAATAAGAATACTTCCATCGCAGTAATGTAATGCTCTGGTTTGCCATCTCCGCTTCTGACCAGCTTCTGTTCCCGCGGCTCGCACGTATGAATGCGCGATTCTACTTGACTACGTTCATTTTAATTCAGTATTATTTTTTTTTAATGCAAAATAATTTAACTGAAAAGTAACTCAGATATTAATGTGTAAATTTATAAAGTAACGTGCTACTTTACTCGTTACTCCAGAAAAGTAATATTATTACATAACGCACGTTACTTGTAACGCGTTACCCCCAACACTGACTATAGATCACATTCACACACCCACAGTTCACACAGGAAGTGCAGATTCAGCAACATGGCCTTGACACAGAATTGAGGAAGTTTCTTATGTCTTTTGCACATTAGAACTGAGTCTATTCTCTGAATACTTACATTATCAATCATCTAATGTCAATAAAGTATTAAACATTATTCATTTTCATGCCTCAAACAAAAAAAAGCACTTTTCTTCCTTACAAACATGCATATAAGATTGTGCATGACATAGTGATAGTAATCTGCAGTCTACTGATGTCTCAGTCTAGTGGCCTTTCATAGTTACTGCACAAATAAAGCTTTTTATATTGGGTTATGTAATTTTTTTATGGAGACTCCTAACAAGAATTTTACTTTAAATGTAACAATAACTGTGATGACATTGTTCCTGTTGTTGTTTATCTTCAAGGTCTTAACATTATGTGTAATATCCCTTTCTTTTCCCACAGTATAATTATTATATCATTATAGACACTTCAGAATCAGAAACAGTATCATTGCCTAATATCAGGGGTTGCATGTACATGAAATTTGTCATGGTGTGATGGAGCTATAAAATATAAAAAAAAAACGTAAAAATTATAATAATAATAACAAGAATGTGACATTTCCTGAATATTGGGTGTGTGTCGTTTTTAGTGCCCACTGCGAGATGTGATCGTACTTCAGGAGACAAGCGTTTTGATACCTTGCATGCTGTTCATGCTGTTCCTCGCACGTCATCACATGACCTGAGATTCGACTTCAAATGGGATTCGACCCTCGCTGTGCCGAGTGTTCAAATGCCCGTGTCGGAGTTTTTGCAAGTTCCTGCCCAAGTGATGTCATGTGGTGTCGATATGGCACTCCACTGGAGATTTCTCATACCATGCCAAACAGTTTGAGGTGTCACACCTCCAGGTCGGAGCAAAATGTAGCAATTTGGTAAGCTAATAGTTTTGCATGGTGGGCAAGGCCTCGTCACCGTTCAACTTCCACCATAATGCTGAGTGTTTTGATATATCACATGCCCATTTCTGAGCAACTTATGGGTGCAATCTGCTGCCCACCCCGGACGTGTGAATATACGAGCGTGTGGGGTGAATGCTGGCCGAATTGTGGTGGGTTGGATTCCCCATTTATTTTCTTTGGGGGCTGGAATGTCACAGAATTCTCAGATTTTCGAGCGGGTATGGGGTTCGAGGGGTATACGGTTGTGGCCCACTCCATCCCCCCTATGAGTGGATATGCCATTTGTGCATGTCGGATGCTCGATGGCCGAGATATGACACACGAGTTTTCTGGCCCATTCATTTTCAATTGGAAAAAATTTGCATTTTTTGGTCATGTGATCAAAAACAGCAGGAACAAATCCTCAGAATAGTAATAGCACTCCTCCTCCGACCAGACTGCACGATTCGAGGTATCATTTGTGGTACTGTGGCAAAAACTGATGAAAATAAAAATAAACGGGTGAAGAAATGTTAAATAAATAAATAAATTTACAAATTCACCAAAATCTATGTATTTGTTATTATTATTATTATTATTATTATTATTATTATTATTATTATTATTATTATTATATTTATTTTTGCATTTACTTATTAATAATGTATGTTAAACAACTGACATTTCTCAGCAAACTAAAGTATTTACTGTTCTTGTTTTTTCTTTTTTATTTAATCAAAACAAGGGCAACCAAATTCAACCCACTGATTACTTCCGCCCTCTGCTGGTGAAACCCTGTTTTTAGCCGTAATTAACCATTTATATTTTAACAATTTGTCAAACTATTAGAATTTAAATGCACATTTCTGATCTCTTCCAACAGAGGTCCCTCTCACATGATGGAAATTTCTGCACAAAATTAACTCAGACAACTAATAAACCTTTAAACAATTTTTTTAACAATTATCTCTAACTGTTGTCAGATATTTCTCCCCAGTTTTTCTTATTTTCCCACTTATTTCTCACTTTGTTGACCAATCCTGCTTTAGAGTGAGCTTAGGACAGCCTACATTAATAATACATGATATGTACACAGAATACAGAAATTAATGAATGAAGAAATGTGACCCGAGATTTAAAATACATAAATATATTTATGTATGTACGTATAATTAATAAATAGATAAATACATGTAAGAGTAAATAAACAGATAGCTAGATAAATTCATCAAAACGTATTTATTGCATCTATTTACACATACTTATTCATGTAAAAAAATTTATATATATAAAAAAAAAATATATATAGCAATCTTTTTTATATTTAACCAAAAAAATTATCAAATGCAACAAACCCACAGACCTCTTCTGCCCCCTGCTGGTAAAAAGACAAATCAAACAAGTCCATTAGATTAATACTATTTTATCCAGGAACTCCAAAAAAAGACATCTAATAATAATAATAATACTCTGTCTCACCGAATCCTGGATTAAACGATGGTGTGGTACTGCACGCACACAAAAATAAACATATCTGCACGTCTTATGTTGCGTGACTGGAAAGAGGTTTCAGACGGTTGTTTTGTGTGAGAATATGTAATGTAATTACCCAATTTCCAGAATAGCATTTAACTTGAAAGTCTGTAGTTCCGCTTTTGGTAAAAATATGTGAAATGTGGAGAAGTGGTCAGGGGAGGGGGAAGGACTGGAGCAGATCATCATTAACTGCCATCAACTGTACCACCAGCACTGTGGATACTCCATGCATCCCTCATACAAAACCTTTCCAACCTTTAGTCATCTGGCAAAAGGTACTAAAGCATTCAGACATTCAAGACCAGACTGAGCCATTGTCTCTTCTCCAATGCATCAAATTCCTCAGTATTTAAATACTGAACCAACACCTGATATCTCACCCCAAACATACACTTTTATACTGTCATGTGGTGCAAAAGATAAACTCCATTGACTTGAAGTTTACAGAATGTTATTGAAAATCTTGATTACAGGTATTGAAAATAAAATCAGCAAATAGTATTTTCCAACACTGAACACTGACAATCGACTCATTGAAAATTAATTAAGAAAATAAATAAATAAATAAATAAATAAATAAATAAATAATAATAATAATAATAATAAATAAATAATTTAGGAAGATCTAAAACTGCTGCTTTCAAGGTTAAACAAAAAAGGTTACATTTTTTTTATGTAAAAGCATAAAAAGCAAGAAAAAAAAATCAGATTTAACATTGCAACAGATTATTATTACTACTTATTATTATTATTTCAATTTTTTATTATTATTATTATTATTATTATTATTATTATTATTATTATCATTATTATTACTGCAAGAATATTAGTACCCTTTTTAAAGCAAATAAAAAAAATTTTGATTAAAAAATATGTTAGATTGTATACATGTGTAGACATACAGTAACAAAAATAAAATATGAATGTGTGTGTGTTTTTGTTTGTGTGTTACTTCGTTTTGATGCTTGCATATACTGTTGTATCTCCTGATTCCACTAGAGGGAGTGCTGCTTTTGGAATGTTCTTGTGGACTACAGTCGAGTACGTCACATCATCCTACAGGAATTAAGCATGAATAACACATTACTACACACTTATGTACTTATTTACAGACACACACACACACACACACACACACACACACACACACACACACACACACACACACACACACACACACACACGCGCATATGCACCCATCAACAATAAATCAGTAACACAGATTGTCCCAAGACCTCAGAAATGCTCACCTTTTCGTGTACTGCATCAGAAGTGGGTTCTGATGTTACATTTGAGTTCAGAGGTTTGGTACGATCCTACAAACAAACACACACACACACAACACACACACACACACACACACACACACACACACACACACACACACACAAGCACACAAGCACACACACACAGCAAGCTTAAGTCTTGTTACAAACAAATTCAGCAGAGTGAGTAAAAACTGATAAAAGTATGTATTCACCTGCTTCTTCTGCGTCCTCTGTCCTGTTTGTCCTTCACCCATCTGTTCTCTTCTCTGTCCTATAGAATGAAACCAGACACAGTAAATGCATGTGTGTGTTTGTGTGTTTGTGTGTGTGTGTGTGTGTGTGTGTGTGTGTGTGTGTGTGTGTGTGTGTGTGTGTGTGTGTGTGTGTATGAGTGTACCTCTGTGTTTCCAGTACATGACTCCTCCAACAATCAGCAGCAGCAGCAGACCCACAACAACACCACAGCTGATGATGATGTTGTTTGAATCTGGTTTCTCTGTGAACAGTAACAACAATAACACAAAGTGAGGTGATGCATGTGGTCCAAACACATTCATTTTCCTTCTTTTCATAGTAATGTGGCCAGTGTTATAAATAATTTTTTTGCCTTTAGTTTTCACTGTGCTGAAATTGCGTGTGTGGCCCTTTAAGAGATCGCCGGTCTGGGCTCACGAGATTTCCCTTTCACAAGGCGCGAAAAATAGAACAGCCATTTTTTGGGGAACTCTGTGGAGCAGCCGCATGCTGTGTGTTGTTTCGATATCGAGAAGGATAGATACTAAAATGGTGCTGTTCCTCCTGGTAAATATCTGTTTAAAACTGTTTTTATATCTGTTTTTATATCTGTTTTTATATCTGTTTTTACATCTGTAGCAAAGTGCTTGGAGATAAATATATTTGTGTGGATCTATTAGCTGCTTTTTTTAATAAACAGTGGCTGACAGAGGAGAAGAAATTGATTTGGTCACAGATATACTTACTACACCATTTACAAGGACTTGAGCCAGACATCGTGAGGAAAGGTCGGGAAAAAACAGTTCATAACAGTTGTTAAGCTTTTTTTTATAAACAAAGTATGCTTTTGTGTTTTCTTTCCTGTAAAATTTGCACAAAAAGAAACAATTTGACATGTTCACCAAAAGCCGAATGATGGACACAAGGACCTGCAGTGTGACGATCTACTACGATGGGCGTTAAACCAAGAACCAATAGGAGCGCCGAAACTGATGATGCAATTAGCGCAACAAAGTACCTCAGGAAAATTGTCAAAACGAGTCAGGTGGACAGTAGAGCAAGAATGGAAACTTATTGATTTATGGAGGGAATGTTTGTATGACGTTTTTTATGATCAAAACATGTCATGAAACAAATTAACGCAACAGATTTTTATTCTTTTTGCCAGCTAACATCGGCAACAGAAAACGTGTCAAGGATTGATGATGTAAAGCATACGAGTCTGAACCTTTGCTATGTTTCCACACGGACAGTTTCAACTGCTGGATGTGCGGACCGTGGCGGATTTTGGTGTTTGATTTGAGATTTGGCATATCAGTAAAACTAATGTTTATTGATTACAAATGTTCTTCTTTCTTTTTTTTTTTTTTTTTTTTTATATTTGAGTAAAGAAACATCATTGTGAATAAATGTGTGTTTGAATTTCACCTCCTTTATGTTTATTTATTTATATTTTTTTATAAAAACAGTCAAACAGAAATGTATGCTGCATCAATCATGCGTTACAGTTTTTCTTCGTCGCTTTGGAGCGTTTCTCAGATCAGAGATGAATTCCCAAAATTACTTGTTTAACCTCCACATCATTTAGTCATTTGTGCTCATCATAAAAACATTTCTCGTTGCTTTGATCAAATTGCGAATGCTTTTGTACATCATTTAATCAATTGTGTACAAGTGTCTGCTGTTTCCTACAGTATCAGTTGTTTATGTCATGTTGATCAAAATATATTATACTGGTTTCACCTAAATGGTTTAAACCCCCAAAACATTTAGGCATCAGTTCATTGCATAAGTCATTAAATGCAAAAAGGTTAAACCAGTTGTCAAAATTTGTCAAGCTCTTCTTCTTCACAGTTCTATTAAACTTTTTTGGTAAATGTGTCTTGAATTGATGAATTGTGCAAATGAACCTTGAATGTCACTAATGAAGGGGCGTGTTCACTTTCAGAACAACCAATAATCAACTAGTTCTCTAAAATAGATTAAGGCTGAATCTCGTGAACCTTTACTGTAATTCGCGAGTGTACATAAAAAGAGCACAACACAGATTTACAATTGTTGAAAATGGATGAACAACTAGGAAACGAACATGGTCGAGAGCCAAGAATAAGGATGCATGCTGGAAGTGTAAGGAGGCAAAATAGAGGAAGAGGAAGAAGAGGCCAGAGACATAGACACATTTCAGATGAAATTAGAGCCACTATTGTGGCCCATGTTGTCAATAATGGCCTCACAATGGTATTGCAAGAGAGGATATCTGTTGTGATGTGGATGAAAATCAGACTGGGACGTCAGGGGGTAGAGACAGATTACACTGTATAGTGCGGCATGCGCAGTTCTGCCTAAGAAGTGTTAGAAGTATATTTCCTTAGAAATATACTTCTAGAAGTGTTTCCTATGTTTACCTTTTGGAATTTTAATTTGTGTCTTTTTATTTTCTATTACAATGACATTATATTGTATTTTTCTTAGTCAGTTCATCAGTAAAGAAAAATAAAAAAGTATGAATCCTGTCCAGTCTCTTACAATCAATATCCCACATACAGTAATGTGTAAATTTGTGCTGTTGAAATTCATAGTTGTCAATTCAGCCTCGTGCATTTTCAATACTTGTAATCCAAAACATTGTTTACATCAGGAAATACTAAAATAAAGCAGTCATATTGAAAAAATGGCTAAATATTTTGACTATCTTGTTCATAAACAATGATAAAAGGACTTGTTATTTTGATGATAATGATATGTTTATTGACACAAATACTTAGTTTTGAGAGAAGTACTAAGGATTTTGAGCAAAAAACAGGCTTTTGCAAGAAATCCAATGTATTGTGCTGTTTGTATCCAATGTATTGTGCTGTTTTGAAAATGCACTTACTGATTTGCAAATCTTAAGGATGATTTGAGAAATGCTGCAAAGCAACTGAGAAAAACTGTAATACTCTGTCTCACCGAAACCTGGATTAAACCATGGTGTGGTACTGCAAGCACACAAAAATAAACATCTCCACACCTCTTATGTTGCGTGACTGGAAACAGGTTTCAGACGTTTTATTTGTGTGAGAATATGTATTGTAATTATGCAATTTCCAGAATAGCATTTAACTTGAAAGTCACATTAACTTGAATGTGTCTCTTCTCCAATGCATCAAGTTCTTCAGTATTTAAATACTGAACCAACACCTGATATCTCACCCCAGACATACACTTTTATACTGTCATGTGGTGCAAAAGATCAAATCCATTGACTTGACTAAGTTTACAGTATTTTATTTAAAATCTTGTTTACAGGTATTGAAAATAAAATCGTCATAATGTTTTTCAACATTGAACACTGACATTCGACTTAAAAAAAAAAAATTAATAATAATAATAATAATAATAATAATCATTATTATTATTATTATTGTTATTAATTTTTTTTTTATTACATAATAAATTAAATATATTACATAAAGCATAAAAAGCGCGAAAAAAAAATCTGATTTTACATTGCAACAGATTTTTATTACTTATTATTATTATTATTATTATTATTATTATTATTACTATTATTATTATTATTATTATTATCATTGATACTGCAAGTATATTAGTACCCTTTTTAAACCAAATAAAAACAGTGATTGAAAAATATGTTAGATTGTATACGTGTAGACACACAGTAAAAAAATATGAATGTGTGTTTTTGTTTGTGTTACTTCGTTTTTATGCTGGCATATACTGCAGTATCTCCTGATTCCACTAGAGGAAGTGCTGCACTTGGAGTGTTCTTGTGGACTACAGTCGAGTACGTCACATCATCCTACAGGAATTGAGCATGAATAACGCATTATTACACACTTATGTACTTATTTACAGACACACACACACGCACGCACGCACGCACGCACACACACACACACACACACACACACATCAACAATAAATCAGTATCACAGATTATCCCAAGCACTCAGAAATGCTCACCTGTTCGTGTACTGCATCAGAAGTGGGTTCTGAAGATACATTTGAGTTCAGAGGTTTGGTACGATCCTACACACACACACACACACACACACACACACACACACACACACACAGCAAACTTAAGTCTTGTTACAAACAAATGCAGCAGCGTGAGTAAAAACTGATAAAAGTATGTATTTACCTGCTTCTTCTGCGTCCTCTGCCCTGCTAGTCCTTCACCCATCTGTTCTCTTCTCTGTCCTGTAGAGTGAAACCAGACACAGTAAATGCATGTGTCTGTGTGTCTGTGTGTGTGTGTGTGTGTGTGTGTGTGTGTGTGTGTGTGTGTGTGTGTGTGTGTGTGTGTGTCTCTGTGTTTCCAGTACATGACTCCTCCAACAATCAGCAGCAGCAGCAGAACCACAACAACACCACAGCTGATGATGATGTTGTTTGAATCTGGTTTCTCTGTGAACAGTAACAACAATAACACAAAGTGAGGTGATGCATGTGGTCCAAACATATTCATTTTCATTTTTTTCATAGTAACATCTTAGACAGGGATTTGTGCAGGCGCTTGTAGGACATGTAGTAAATCACATACTATTGCATTTAATACTTACAATCGCCACACACACTATAAAGAGCGACTATTTGAACAGTCATCATGCAAACTATTGCTCAACATCTGTTCTGTATCTGACTTATCATGTCCTTTTGTATCTGATTCCTGACTAGCCACGTTTGCCTCGTTTATTCATCGCCTGATATGGGCCCAGATGAGTAGAAGTTCCCTTCTTAGACAGGTTCCTCAAAATATCTCAGGGAGTTTTTCCTTGCCACTAATTGCTACATAGGAATAAACCAATGGACTAATAAAGTACAGCCTCTATAAATATATAGAAATCTATTTATTTCTTCAATGCTGTTTTGGGACACTGTCCATTGTTAAAATCATTATAGAATAAAAGGTACACTGAATAAAAAAATGTGAGTAGTGCGTGTCGGGGCAAAAGTCCACACCCCGGCCGTATTGTTTTTAGTGCAGACCACAGGACGCAACATATATATCGCATGTCCGTTTCCGAGCGCGTTAATTTTTTAGCCTATTCAGGCTAATGGTGGGGGCGTGGCTTGATGTGATGTCACGTGATGTCACTATATCACCCACAGTGCAACTCTCTATGCTGGGCTGAGTCTGTTGATATGTGACACATCTTCTTCCTGTATTTTTTTTACCCCCCAGCATTTTTGCCCCTACCCCCCTTCCCCCATTCAGTGTGGGGTTCTAGCATCTCGGTGTACGGGAGTGATCCGGTCACCGCCCTGGATGAGAGGATATGTTGTGGGGCGAATGCCGGCCAAACCGTGGTGGGTCAGATTCCCCATTCATTCTCTATGGGGGCAGGAATTTCGCAGAATTCCCGGAATTCCGAACGGATCCGGGGTTGGGGGGGCATATAGTTGCATCCCGCTCCGGACCCTGGTACGATTCGATATTCCATATGTGCATCTGCATATGCCATAGGCGCTCGAGGGCAGAGATATGTTGCACGAAATTTCTGCCCCCTTCATTTTCTATGGGAAAAAATTTGCCCTTTTTGGTCACGTGATCGAAAACGGCTGGGGCAAATCCTTAGAAAAGTAATAGCACACTCACATGAGGTATAATTCATGCAGATGGGCAAAAACGGCAGGACGAGTTATGCGCCGAAATCCTAGGAACAGTATAATAAAATGTTCTATAATAATAAGTATGAGAGATTGTCGCACGCACTATTAATTATTACTTTGTTCAGGTGTTTCAGACTGTGGATTTGTGTAGACTTTAGTCACCAGTCCTGTTGCAGCTGGGACAAAAAGAAAAGGACAAAAATAAGTGTAGTTTTTGAGATTTGCTCCAAGGTGAAACAGAAATCAGCAGAGAAAAAAAGAAACAGAATTTCTGTTACAGTGCAGTTTAGTACCTGGTTCAGCAGTGGTTTGGATTGTTGTTGTGGATTTGGAGCCTCTGCAAGGAGAGAAATATTTAATTCATTAGAGATTAATCCAGGAATCATAATCAGATGTGAATGTGGGTCAGAGCCCAAACACAAATAATATATAATTATAATCAGAAATACAGATGAGCAGTGAAAGAAAACCTTTGCAGATGTAGATAAACACTCAATGCCATTCAATTATACAGCAGTGGTAAAAATATATTTTGTATAGACACTACAGTCCATTTCCCAAATATTTGATGAAAGTTGTTTTACCTCTTACTGTGAGTTTGATGTCCTTATAGTTGTTGTTGGTGACTTCACACCTGTAATCTCCTCCATCCTCTACAGTCAGGTGTGATATGAGTAGAGAGAGATTTCCTGGAGGATGATCATTAAAGATCTGAACTCTGTGTGTGTAGCGATTTGTCTGGATCTTTGGGAAGATATCTTTGTGATCAGACCCTTTATAAAAGAGCCATCTAAGAGTTTGTGGTTTGGATTGTAGTTCAGAGGAGGAGCAGGGCAGAAGAACAGAATGTCCCACATATCCAGTCACATCAACTGTCTTAATATTCAGTGTGCAACCTGGAGAATAAACAAACATCAATATATTGAATTACAACATCAGATTAATCTGTCATGAGATTTTCACTGAAGTAACATTGTGAATTAAAATGAGTTATTTACCTTCAACAGTGAGTTTGATGTCTGTGTATTCATTCAATGTGTTACACCTGTAAAGACCTTCATCCTCTACAGTCAGGTGTGATATGAGCAGAGTGAGATTTCCTGAACTCTGATCATTAACCAGCTGAAATCTGTCTTTGTACTGTTCACTCTCAGGAGATATCTGTACCCATGTATTAAGGTATTTCTTCCATGTAAATATCCGAGGGTTGGTGTGTAGGTCAGTGCAGGAGCAGGGCAGCAGTACTGAGTCTCCTGTGTATGCAGTGATCTGTTTTGTCTCTTTATTTCCTTCCAGACTGCAGCCTGTAGGATCACACCAGTTATTTATCTGTTAATAAGCAGTTCACCATCTGCAGCAACTCTACAGAACTACAGACAACCTGTAACTCCTAAATTCACTAAAGTAGGAATGTAGCTGAAGATGAAATTGTGAACAGAAAACATTATGTAAATAAATAAATAGTTAAAATTCAGTATCTGAAGAGGAGAATTTGCTCATTTACTCTTGTTTATAAAGCTTTTCTTAAAAATTCACAAATGTAAAACATTTACAGTAAAAAAATATCACTATGTTTTCTGGAATCAATCGTGAATCTGGAAATTAAATTAAATCCACTAGATTTAAGAGGTTAATTAATTATATAATTTAATGATTATTAAGTAGATTCTTAAATAGGAGAAAAAGTGAGAGAACAAAAGAGAGAGAGAGAGAGAGAGAGAGAGAGAGAGAGAGAGGAGAGAGAGAGAGAGCGAGAGAGAGGTAAAACAGAAGACTAACCGTCAATGAAGTGGAAGAGAAAAAGGAGATAAAAACACATCAGCATTTTTATAACTTAGCGTCTACAATTTAGGAATGTTGATAAGAAACTACACACTGTGTTCAAATGTGGTCTTACAATTGCTCTTCAATACACACATGCTTGCACACACACACACACACACACACACACACACACACACACACACACACACACACACACTTCACACACACACCACAAGTATTGATGTAATAGTTTCCATTACTTTTTTACTGGTTACTTCCTCTTTCATATGTTTTATCACATGATGCAGCAATTACACACATAAAAACCAAATAATAGCTAAGTTCAAAAACACTATTTATTAGTTGAGACACATGTTCCATTTGTTTCTATGCATCAAACTAGTTAAAAGACAAAAACACACAAGAATTGGAATGTGAAGACTGTGAGAAAGTTCTGTGGACAGATGAGTTAAAATTTGACATCTTTGGTTCTAACAGAAGAAGATGGAGAACAGGATTAAAGATGTTACCAGACTGCTTCACACCCACAGTCAAACATGGAGGTGGAAGCTTATTGGTTTGTGTTGTTGGGTCCATACTTCAATGCTATTTGAAAGCAACTTCACTACACAAAACAATGATCCAAATCATACGTCTTACGTGCATCTGGAGTGATATCTATCATGGAATGGCCTGTCCAGTCACCACACCTATATCCTGTTCAACTGCTCTGAGAGGAACAGGACCATTGATGTTAATGGGATGTGTATGTTGTTATCTAATTAGTTTCAGAGGTGGAAGTGACTGTTTGGTCTGTTACTCAGGTGTGTAAGTTGCTATCTGGTCTGTCTATCAGGTCTAAGTGACTACTTGCAGATTACTTATGTGTGTAAGTCATTAAGTGATCTGGTACTAAAGTATGAAAGTTGTGTGCTCTGTTAATCACATTTAAATGAATATTCAGGGATTTCTTTTGTACAAGAGCAATCATTATGCTAAAGATATCACACTGCTGACAATGTTGCCTTCCTCCCTGGGCTGCTGAACACATTGCTTTGCCTCCTGCAGTGCTCGAATTGAGTTGGGGGCTGGGGGGATCTGGGACCCCCCCATAAGGCATTAGGGACCCCACGTGACAAGTAAAAAATAGATTTGCGGGGTCCGCAAGATTATTTTAGTAAAAAACTATATGAATTACACAACAACTGGGGACCCCCCAAAAGACTTGACTCAATTCGAGCACTGGCCTCCAAACTCAGCTAATGATGTCACTCTGCATCCTGGTCTTGTTGAGGACATTAATCTGAGTTATTGCATTTTGCACTTTACTACAATAAACGTCTGTACTTACAGTGAGGAAAAATAAGTATTTGAACTCCCTGCTATTTTGCAAGTTCTCCCACTTAGAAATCAAGGAGGGGTCTAAAATTGTCATCGTAGGTGCATGTCCACTGTGAGAGACATAATCTAAAAAAAAAAATCCAGAAATCACAATATATGATTTTTAAACTATGTATTTGTATGATACAGCTGCAAATAAGTATTTGAACACCTGTCTATCAGCTAGAATTCTGACCCGCAAAGACCTGTTAGTCTGCCTTTAAAATGTCCACCTCCACTACATTTATTATCCTAAATTAGATGCACCTGTTTGAGGTTGTTAGCTGCATAAAGACACCGGTCCACCCCATACAATCAGTAAGAATCCAACTACTAACATGGCCAAGACCAAAGAGCTGTCCAAAGACACTAGAGACAAAATTGTACACCTCCACAAGGCTGGAAAGGGCTACGGGGAAATTGCCAAGCAGCTTGGTGAAAAAAGGTCCACTGTTGGAGCAATCATTAGAAAATGGAAGAAGCTAAACATGACTGTCAATCTCCCTCGGACTGGGGCTCCATGCAATATCTCACCTCGTGGAGTCTCAATGATCCTAAAGAAGGTGAGAAATCAGCCCAGAACTACACAGGAGGAGCTGGTCAATAACCTGAAAAGAGCTGGGACCACCGTTTCCAAGGTTACTGTTGGTAATACACTAAGACGTCATGGTTTGAAATCATGCATGGCACGGAAGGTTCCCCTGCTTAAACCAGCACATGTCCAGGCACGTCTTAAGTTTGCCAATGACCGTTTGGATGATCCAGAGGAGTCATGGGAGAAGGTCATGTGGTCAGATGAGACCAAAATAGAATTTTTGGTCATAATTCCACTAAACGTGTTTGGAGGAAGAAGAATGATGAGTACCATCCTAAGAACACCATCCCTACTGTGAAGCATGGGGGTGGTAGCATCATGCTTTGGGGGTGTTTTTCTGCACATGGGACAGGGCGACTGCACTGTATTAAGGAGAGGATGACCGGGGCCATGTATTGCAAGATTTTGGGGACCAACCTCCTTCCCTCAGTTAGAGCATTGAAGATGGGTCGAGGCTGGGTCTTCCAACATGAAAATGACCCGAAGCATACAGCCAGGATAACCAAGGAGTGGCTCTGTAAGAAGCATATCAAGGTTCTGGCATGGCCTAGCCAGTCTCTAGACCTAAACCCAATAGAGAATCTTTGGAGGGAGCTCAAACTCAAACAGAAACCTGTCTGATCTAGAGAAGATCTGTGTGGAGGAGTGGGCCAAAATCCCTCCTGCAGTGTGTGCAAACCTGGTGAAAAACTACAGGACACGTTTGACCTCTGTAATTGCAAACAAAGGCTACTGTACCAAATATTAACATTGACTTTCTCAGGTGTTCAAATACTTATTTGCAGCTGTATCATTCAAATAAATAGTTAAAAAATCATACATGGTGATTTCTGGATTTTTTTTTTTAGATTATGTCTCTCACAGTAGACATGCACCTACGATGACAATTTTAGACCCCTCCATGATTTCTAAGTGGGAGAACTTGCAAAATAGCAGGGTGTTCAAATACTTATTTTTCCTCACTGTAAGTCCACTTCCTGCTTATTATATAACAATGATTATGATGTTGATTGTTATTATTATTATTAAATGAAAATTATAATAATTGATTATATATTTCTAATATTAAAAGTGGGAAATAATTTTAAGAAAATATATTTGACTCTGAACAGCGAAACTCTTTTTTTTTTTAAAACACCAAAAAAGCCCAAGGAACTGACAATGTGAACAAACCACATGAGTAAGTAGTGTAGTGACGTCCTTCCCACATCCTGTTAACACTGTAAACACCCCAGTGTTTTAAACATCTGTAAAATTATTGGTATGGAGTCTTGAAGTATAAGTGCATGTACGACACTGTAAGAACCACGACGAGTAACAGAGAATGAAAGCACATGAGATGAAACTGTAGTGGAGTGATGAACATTTCCATTATGAACATTTTCTCATGTTTATATTTATTTTTGGTTTAATGGCAAACAGAAAAACTCCAACATTTAGCAAATCTCTTTAAATGTTCAGTGTTCACTTTACATTTCTATATCATGAGGAAGTTTACTGCATACAGCAACATGGCGTTGACCACAGAATTGAGGAGGTTTCTTATGTCTTTTGCACATTAGAACTGAGTCTATTCTCTGAATACTTACATTATCAATCATCTAATGGCAATAAACTATTTAACATTATTCATTGTCATGCCTAAAACAAAACAAAGCCCCTTTTCTTACTTACAAGCATGCATATAAGATTGTGCATGACATAGTGACAGTAATCTGCAGTCTACTGCATTACTGATCTGATTTCTCAGTCTAGTTGTCTTTCATGGTTACTGCACCAATAATTCTAATTATATTAGATATGTAATTTTTTTATGGAGACTCCGAACAGGAATTTCACTTAAAACAAGTTTAAAATTTAACAATAAATGTGATGACATTGTTCCTGTTGTTGTTTAACATTAAGTTGTGTAATATCCCTTTCCACACAGTATAATTATAAATATACACTTCAGAATCAGAAACAGTATCATTGCCTAATATCATGGGTTGCATGTACATGGAATTTGTCATGGTGTTCTGGAGCTATAAAATATAAAAAAAAACGTGAAAAAAAAAATAATTATAATTAGAAAGTGACATTTCCTGAAGCACCAGGCGTTTTTAGTGTCGACTGTGAGACGCGATCGTACTTTGGGAGACGAGCGTTTCGATACCTCACATGCTGTTAATGCTCTACCATCACATGACCAGGGGTCCGACTCCCCAGGCCGTGCTGAATGTTCACGTGTCTCACTCCCATGTCGCCGGACTTGTGTCGTTTCAAGTTTTTGCATATTCCTGCCCACGTTACGTCATGTGGTGTCAATATGGCACTCCACTGGAGTTTCCTAAGACCGTGCCAAACGGTTTGTGGTGTCACACGTCCAGGTAAGCTGATAGTTTTGCGTGGTGGGCATGGACTAAGATGTCACCATGTAACTTCCCCCACTGTGCTGAGTGTTTTGACATATCACATGCCCATTTCTGAGCAGCTTCATTTTTTGCCAATTTGGGCTAATTGTGGGGGCTTGGCTTGATGTGACATCACTATATTACCCACAGTGCAACTCCCTTTTCTGGGCTGAGTCTGTTGATTTATCATGTCCCCCACTATTTTGCCCCTGCCCCCTTCCCCCATTGAGTGTGGGATAAGAGCATGTCCCATTATGCAATTTCCCCCACCGGGCAGTTTGTTTTGATGTATGTATTTTCCTATTCATTTCAATGGGGGGTGATTAATTGGCCCTTACCCATTGTTCCCGGGGTGATGAATGCATGGTGTACGGGCGCAATCTGCTGCCCAAACCGGATGAGTAAATATACGAGCGTGTGGGGCAAATGCCAAACTGTGGTGGGTCGGATTCCCCATTCATTTTCTATTGGGGTCGAAATGTCACGAAATTTTCATATTTCCGAGCGGGTCTGGGGTTCGAGGGGTAAAATAAATTTATAATAATTGTCCTATTCATGCACCACTAACAATAAAATCTTGAGTAAAGATTAAGATATTAACTGTACAGTTAGTGCAGCATATGTAAAGTAAGACAGTGGAAATAATAATGTAAGTGAGGCAATTAATTGATTATTTTCCAGAATAAGTTCAAAGTTTAGATTTGCAGACAGAGAGAGAGAGAGAGAGAGAGAGGGAGAGAGAGAGAGAGAGAGAGAGAGAGAGAGAGAGAGAGAGAACACAGACTCAACTTTTGTTATATGAAGCTGTATGAGGAGGAGAAGAAAACACAGCTGCATTCTTAATGTAAACTCAAACCCACGCATTAATCCAAAGAGAGAACTACAGCTAAACACACACTGACTGACTGCTGCATGTGTCTGATCATAATGAATGCTCTAAACATCCCACACTGCAAGTTTTCTCCTTTACTTCTCTTACACCTCCACAGGAAGTGCAATCAACCACAGGAAGTGCAAATTTAGCATCATGCTACTGACCATGCGAAAGTGTGTGAAATACAAAGTAGGCCAAAAGCACACTGCTGCAGAGTAACACACAAATCCCAAACACTGTAATAAAACAAGAAAATAACAACAGACACTTCAAAAACACATTTAATATAAAATATGGAAATAAATAGAACCATATATAGAGTAGATTTGCTTTGTTACTTTTAAATATGTGTCTTGAGGCCGACCTCAAGAGGTTGGTTCTCCTGTGGGATTTCCTGGCTGCCTAAAAAGTGCTGCCGGACATGTCTCCGTAGGTCCCGCGTAGGATAGAGGTGGGCTACATGATTCAGTTTGGGTCTTCTACTTCTCCGTTCAACGGGATGTGTCCCACCGTGGTAGGATTCAGGCAGGCTCTGGTCCTGGAACAGATGGTACGCACCCTCCTGGGGAAAGGGCCCATCGAGGTGGTTCCCCCTTGGTCCAAGAGTTGGGCTACTACAGCCGGTACTTTGTGGTTCCAAAGAAGGATGGTGGATCCAGGCTGATCTTAGATCATCGGCCCTTGAAACGCGCTCGCTCATGAGGCTCAGGATGCTTAACCTCAAGCAGGTGGTGTCTCAGATCATGTCCGAGGACTGGTTTGTCATGATCGTTCTAAGGGACGCCTATTTCCACATAGCCATCCTTCCTGCTCACAGAAGGTTTCTGAGGTTTGCTTTCGTGGGCGAGGCTTAGCAATATCAGGTCCTTCTCTTTGGCCTGGCACTCTCGCCCCGCACCTTCACAAAGTGCATGAATGCGGCTCTAACCCCACTACGGTTTCAGGGCATCCGCATTCTGATCTATATCGACGATTGGTTGGTTCTAGCTTGATCGTAGCTTCAGGCGGTCCGGCATCAAGATGCCGTTCACATCCTGGGCTGGTTGAATTGAAGAGTGGACACCCTTTTGAGGCAAGGGCCGAGGCCCGGGGAATGGCGGTTCCACCCCGAGGTGGTGGAGCAGGTATGGCGGAGATTTTTCAGAGCCCAGGTAGATCTGTTTGCAACCCGGGGGACCTCGCACTGTCCCTTTTGGTTCTCTCTCCCCCAGCCCCACTGGGGCTGGACGCCATGGTGCGGACATGGCCAAGGCTTCGTCTGTATGCCTTCCCTCCTGTTGCGCTGCTCCCGGGAGTTTTGGAGAGGGTCCGCCAGGATGGAGTGCGTCTCCTCCTGGTGGCTCCCTGTTGGCCGTGCAGACCTGCTGTCCCTCCTCGAGGGCCCTCTTTGGGAAATTCCTTACAGGTGGGATCTCCTCTCGCAGGGCCATACTCCTTGGATCTCTGTGGGTGCTTACCTTCACCTTTTTCAGAAGCTAATGCCACTACTATCGCTCTGCTGTTTTGTAGCTTCCTGGTTTGCGCGACGTCGCCCATCGATGACATCATGACTTGCTTATTGGCCGGATTTTACACATGATTCAGAGCGTGAACAACACAGGGGCATTCCTAAAGTGTTTTGATGCAGCGTCTCGTTCCCTCATAGAACTAGGGTTACATCCGTAACCTACAGACATTTTCACCCATAATTACCCATTTGTATTTTAAACATTTAGTCAAACGATTATATTTTAAATGCACATTTCTGTGTTCTCCCAACAGAGGTCCCTTTAATGTGATGGATTTTTCTGCACAAAAAAAACCTCAGACAAATAATAAACTTTTAAACCGTTTTTACCCAAACATAGTCAATTGAATTTTAAACATTTTGGTGTTAAACTATTATAATTCAAATGTTATGAGACTCTTTCTGAATTATTTCATAATTAGTACATTTACAGCTTAATAGAACTCTTCAGGTAAAATCTGAGAGGGTGACAATCTTCCTGATCTCTAAATCAGGTTTTATATTCATCAAGTGCTGACTATACACTGAACATCTGATCTTATTCATCCCAGGACCAAACCTTAATTAAACCTCTAAAATCCAGCTCCGACAGGTGGATTTAAGAGATTTAATGAAGTCCCTGATATAAAGATATTTATATCAAATAACCTGCCAGATTTATCTCAATTTCTCACTAAACCCCTAAATGCTAATGATCTTGATGAAAGGCTAACAACATAGACACTATCCTAACATAGACACCATTGCCATCATATTATAAAAGGTGAGAGAAAAACACTTGCACCATGGTATAATAGTCATGTTCATGCCTCCAATAGAGCAGCCCGTAATCTGGAGAGAAAATGGAGAGCAACTAAATTGGAGGAATTTAGAATTGCGTATAATTTTGTCCTTTTAACTACATAAAGAAAAAAGAGAAGGATATCGACAATATGCTAAAAACAACAGATCAGCAAAGCTTCAATCTTGTGGACCAAGTTGATCTCTGGTCTGGTAATCAGGTGCTGCTGTTACATGTGTTCTTCTGTTGATGTTCTTCTCTACTGTAGACTCACTGTTCCTTCTCCTTCCCCTCTGCTGTATTGAACAAAAAAAGCTCACTTAATGAAGATACAATGATGTGTAAGTGGAGGAACCATTTCCACAGATTTTTTTACAAGACCTTGAAACTTGTACCTTTTTTTTTGTTGGGGCAGTAAACCACAGCCACAATGATGTGCAGAAAGATCACAGTCACCACAGCGAAGGGGAAGTAGTTAAGAGACTCTGGAAAGACGTCATCAATATCAGTCATAACATTACTTTAAGTTCAACACCCAGACTCTTTTACTATGAATCCCTGCTGATGTAATAGATGCACTATGCAGTTTAGGATAAAAGTAAATGATGAATTAACCTGCACAAAAAAAAAAAAAACAGACTTTCTGTTACACTCGTGTTTATTACCTGGTTTGGAAGTTGTTTGGATCGTTGTTGTGGATGGTGATGGTCTTTTTGGAGCCTCTGCAATGAGAGAAATATTTAACCCATTATTAATAAATGCAGAAATCATAATCAGATGTAGATGAACGTCAGCACACACACTCAGATATCATAAACAAATTATCAAAAATACAGATGAGGGGCAGAACAGGAAACGAAACCTTCGCAGATGAAATTAACATTTTATTTATTTTCCAAACTTGGATAATCAAATGCATTCAATAAAAGCAGCAATAGTGAAAATATTATAAATATGTATGTTATCACTGGAGTCATTTTCCATATACAGTCAGTTTATATACACAAGAGCTTGTTTTACCTGTAACTGTGAGATGGATATCATTAAAGCTGTTGTTGTTCATCCAACACAAGTAATCTCCTTCATCCTCTACAGTCAGGTGTGATATGATTAGAGAGAGATTTCCTGGAGGATGATCATTTAAGAACTGAACTCGGTGTGTGTAGTGATTTGTCTGGTCCTTTGGAAAGATTTCTTTGTAATCAGATCCCTTTAAAAATTTCCATTTCAAAGTTATTGGTTTGGCTTTAAGTTCAATGCAGGAGCAGGGCAGAAGAACAGAATGTCCCACATATCCAGTCATATTCACTGTCTCATGATTCAGTGTGCAACCTGGAGAATAAACAAACAACATATTGCATTACTGTTACAACATCAGATTAATCTGTCATGAGATTATCACTGAAGTAACATTGTGAATAAAAATGAGTTATTTACCTTTAACAGTGAGTCTGATATTTCTAAATTCACTCTCTTTGCTACACCTGTAATATCCATAATCCTTTTCAGTCACATGTGATATGAGCAGAGAGAGATTTCCTGAACTGTGATCATTAACCAGCTGAAATCTGTTTTTGTACTGTTCACTCTCAGGAGATATCTGTACCCAATTATTCGGATTTGTTACGTATTTGTCCCATCTGAATATCTGAGGTTTGGTGTGGAGGTCAGTGCAGGAGCAGGGCAGCAGTACTGAGCCTCCTGTGTATGCAGTGATTGATGTTGAGGCTCCAGTTCCTTCCAGTCTGCAGCCTGTAGGAACACACCAGTTAATGATATGTTCATGAGCAGTACACAGCAGTTATATAGTTTGTCTAAAAGATTCAGAATACATGACTATGTTTTCTGGAATAGATTATAAATCTGTAAAAATATATATAATCCCAAAGAACGGAACCAAGCAGGAAGTCCAAACGAACTTTCCAAGCTTTACCAGTAATCTGGGCTGGGTAGGAACATCTGGGAGAAGTGTCTGAAAATTAGCTTTCCTGGGTAGCACAGAGGAACAGCAGAGGAACGTGGGGCTGTGTAGGGAATCAGGGTGGGCGGATCAATCCCAATATCGATAGCCTCTATACCAACGTTATGAGGGACATGGGGTATATCGGTAGGAGAATGCTAAGGATGGAGCCGTAGACAGAAGGAAAAGAGGAAGGCCAAGTAGGAGGTTTATGGATGTAGTGATTGGAAGACATGCAGGTAGTTAATTAGAAGGAATCAGATGCAGAGAACAGTGTAGTATGGAGACGAATGATCCACTGTGGCACCTAACAGGAGCAGCCGGAAGAAGAATGTGAAGGAAACAAATAACCAGAAGATAATAAAGACTTTAACTCATTGTCTACAATGTCCATAAGAAACTATACTTTGTGTTGAAATGTGGTCTCATGTTTGCTCTTCAATCCCCACATGCCTGCACACACACACCAGAACGTGTAATGTAATAGTTTCCATTACATTTTTTACTGGTTACTTCCTCTTTCATATGTTTCATCATATAATATATAGGTTTGGAAACATCTAGTATTTTGTTAATTGATACACATGCATGTTCCATTTGCTTTAATGTAACAAACTAATAAAAGGCAAAAAGACACAAAAATTAAACTGTGAATGACTGGAAAAAAGATTTGTAAACAAACAAGATAAAATGTTTTAATTTTTTGGGTCTAACAGAAAATGGCTAAGAACAGTAGAGATGATGTTAGATGCTGCTTCACACCCACAGTCAAACATGGAGGTGGAAGCTTATTTATTATTGGTTTGGGGTTGTTTTAGAGCAAAGAAAAGCCATATTCTGTGTGAAAGCAATAGTCAACCAACATGACTACCATTCCATACTTCAAACCAAATTAAAACCACCTTCACTATACAACAAGTAAATGACCCAAATGGTCAGCTGGAGTGGTATTTATCATAGAGAATCGCCTGCCCAGTCACCACACCTATATCCTGTTCTGAGATAAATTGGAACACAAGGTCAAAAATAAATATTTAACAAGGAAAATGCATCTTTGGCAAGTTTTACACAGCAAAGGCACAGCAAAGAATTTCAGCTGATTCTTTAGAAAAACTGTCCGGGTGTCAAGAGTGTGTAAGCAAAGGAGGATTTTTTATTGAAAATTTCCCACCATTACATACATACTGTAGGTAAATATTTTGTGTAGGTATCTGTTCTTAATCAGGTACATTGCTTTATGGTCTGTTTATGTGTTTATGACCTGTTTATGACTTGACTCACTGCTCTGTTAATCACTGGTGAATTTGTTAATGTCCAGGTTTTTGGTTTAAGTTCTGTGTCTTTGTCTTTTGTGTTTGTGCACTTCACAATAAACTTCTATACTTGAATCCACATCCTGCTTATTATATGATGATGATGATGATGATGATGATGATGATGATGATAATAATAATGATTCATATTATTATTATGAAATAATTATTATGTATTAATATTATAAAAGTGGTATTTAGAAAAGGGAAAAGTAAGCTAAACTTACTCATTTTAATAATAGACCATCAAAACTGGCAAGAAAATGAAAGTCTAAACACACCAGATGAGTAGCAATGTAATGACATCCTCCTCCTATCCTGTGTGTCTGACATTGTAAAAACCTTTATTAGTAACAGTTTAGGAGAGAGTGAGTGTGTAGCAGCTGGGGCGAAGCCGAGCACTGGTGTGTGAAGGGGGAGCTGGAGGAGACAAGCAGTGAGATTCACACACCTACTGAAAATCTGACTAATCTGTTTTCTCTATTGCAGTGAGCAGGTAAGAGGTTAAAATAAGAAAAAGAGATGCTTTGAGAGAGAGGGAAACATGGAGAAAAGGTGTGTGAATGAAGAAAACAAAATAAAGCTGATTCTGCTTGTAACGTGGTGTTGTCCTACTGTTTTTGCTCTCCCTCACTGGTGCTAAAACCCAGGAGAAGGGTAATATTTTTTGGAATCTTCGCCACTGGGTAAGCTGATTAAAGCACTTGCCGAATTCCAGCAGTTAACTCCACTCTCTTACTCTGTTGTTGGATAAGGCAGTCCAGCTGACCAAAGTTTATCTTTTATCTTGGGCCCAGTGAACCCTCCACCTCTCTCCACAGGATTGCCCATCATTGTCCTTCTCATCTTCTAGTGTCAGTGTTTCCATCTCAGCAAGTGGGTGATTCTGAAAGCTTAGGTGCACAAGGGAAGCCTGGGCTGGTCTGCTGGTGCTGCAGAGAACATGAGCATTCTCATGGCCAATGCCCCCTAATGTAGATGGGGGCAAAGGTACATGTCTCTGATTGCGCCACAGGCCACCCGCTATCGAGCTGGAACGTATCAGTTACCCATGAATATCCAAGGCAGTACACACCAGGCTTTGGTGCATTTGGGCAGTAATCAGGCCACCATCGACCAAAGCTTTGTTTATTGCAAGGCTTAATGCACAACTGGAATAATGCACAATGGGTGAAGGTGAGGTGTGTACATGGGAATATCCACAAATATCCACTAGTTGCCATCACTGTTCTATTTGTGGGAGAAAATTATAGAATCGCCCAGCCACTAATCCTGGGAATGCTTGAGAGGCTGGGAAGGAGGTGCCTAGGCCATCAAAATCAGCTCCATGTCTGACAGACAGAGGGAGAGAGGAGGGTTCTACCACCCCTCTCTGCGGGGAGTTCCCCTTAGTGTATTCCCACTGGAGCAGACATGAGACAAAGTGAAATTAATCAATGGTCAGTAAATCCAGCTAAATGTTGTGCTCTCCTACCCCTTCTTTGTCATTATTAAAGTCATTCTTTATTGAGTGATGCAGGATACTAGCACAAAAGAGGAGATGACCAAGTTGTTGGTCCAGAAGAGTCACAGAGAATTCTTATGCCATGTGGCTCACCATAACTTGGGACATGACAAAACACTAAACTGTCTAACGGCCCGTGTCGATTATCCAGGAATTCATGACCATGTGCGTAGATGTTTTGCGGCATGTTGCAAATGTCAGCTGGTGAATCTGCCGGCCGTCCCAAAATATCCATGGCCCCCATTACTGTTGATCGAGCTCCTCTTCGAGAGAATTGGAATCAACCTTGTCAGGCCATTAGAGCGGACTACATGAGGGCATCACTTTGTGCTAATTTTGATGGACTGAGCAACCCAATACATGAAAGCAGTGCAACTCTGTAGCATCTCAACATGCATTGTTGCGGAGATACAATTCCTTGTTATCTTCCTGGTTTTAGCACCAGTGTAGAAGAATCTTGAGCTTGGGGAAGGAAGAGCAATGGGACAGTAGCCAGTTACAGACAGAACCAGCTTTATTTTGCTTTCTTCACTTACACATTCACACAGGTTTCTGTGTGTTTATCTCTCTATCAAGGCTTCTTTTTCTCTATCCATTTATCCCTACTTACTGCAATAGATAACAGAGATTAGTCAAATTCCCAACAGGTGTGTGATTCTCACCACTTCTCACCTCCAGCTCTGCCCTCTATTCACAAACCAGAGCTTGGCGATGTCCACACTGCCACGGAGATGAAACTGTAGGGGTGTGAGGAAGAAACCACCAGAACACCAATCCTGATGAAGAAGATTCAGTGTTCTACATGAACACAGGATATAGATGGGGATTGATAATGCTCAGGCAGAAAGTTCTTTATTAGGTGTTAAAAAGGTTTGATGAAAGTCCTTTGATTTTATCATGTTTATATTTGGTTTGATAGCAAACAGCAAAACTAAAAATCAAAATCATTTAGGATTTTCAGTGTGCACTTAAAATTTCTACATAAAGGAGCAGATTACATTTAAAGGCTTTACATTGATATATTTAAAGGGAGAGAGAGAGAGAGAGAGAGAGAGAGAGAGAGAGAGAGAGAGAGAGAGAGAGAGAGAGAGAGAGAGAGAGAGAGAGAGAGAGAGAGAGAGAGAACAGCAGACTCACCTTCAGTGATATGAAGCTGTATGAGGAGAAGAAAACACACCTGCATTCTTACTGAGGACCAGAACCCACACATTAATCCAACAACTGTACTGCTTCTAATCATAATGAACAAACTCTATAGATCACATTCACACACTCACAGTTTACAAAGGAAGTGTAAATTTAGCAGCATGGCTTTGACCACAGAAGTGAGAAAGTTTCATATGTATTTTGCACAGGACTGAGTCTATACTCGGAATACTTACATTATCAATCAACTAATGGCAATAAACTATTAAACATTATTAATTTTCATGCCTAAAACAAAACAAAGCGATTTTCTTCCCAAAACCTTGTCTTAAATTTTTACATATAAAATCGTGCATGACGTGACAGTAATCTGCAGTCTACTGCGATACTAATCTGACTTCTTAGTCTAGAGCCTCACACAAGGTCAAAGCATGATGCAAAATGAGGAAAAAACAGTGATGATATATTTAATATGAAATCAATATATCTAAATTTTAACATGCATTTCTTGTAAATTTTATAGGATGGAGTTGTTTTATTTGTCTTAATTTTTCCAAACCACTGGTGAATGAGGGAATTCATGTATTGTGATTGAATTTACATGTAAAATGGTTGATAGCGTCCAGCACAACCTCATGTCACACATAACAGTAGAAGTAATGTTATTTGTGCAGTATGAATTGTGCAGTCAGCTGAAATGTTTCATGTTTCAATGAGTGTGTGATTGTATGTCATGTTGCATTTAGCTGTTTTACACCAGTTAGTCCTTTCTCTTTGTGTCACTCCTCTCAAACAAAAACACTAAATTGACTTGACCCAAGCATTCGCAAGAAGCTTGGAATACACTGCAGCATCTTACACTCCTGGTGTGCCTGGTGATAGTGATGCACAAACTACAGCAGTGTGAAATATACCTTTGGTTCAGAATCTGCATATGAGGACTAAAGCACCCCTTACAGAACTGCAAACTCACAACAGGAAGTGCTACCACAGAAAGTGGTATCACAGGAACTGTTACTACAGCACTTTGTCACTGAGCAGGCAAACGAGTGACATAAAATAGGCTGAAACTGTCATGCTGCAGAGACACACACATCCCAAACATTCTGCATTAACAAAATAATAAAATGTGAAATGACACTGATGAGACATTAAATATAAAATCATATATTATTTGATGATTTATATATAAATCAGATATAATGAGATATAATAATTTTTGTAATGAAGACATTTCTGTGCTTTTTCTGCAGACGTCACTATCAGTTAATTTTTTTTTACTCCTTCCATGCTGTGAGGCTAATTGAGCGGCAAGGGCCTGATGGCTTACTTGGCATGTTCCTTAGCAGTTTTTGTTATAGGACGGGTTGCTAGCACAATGCCCACCTCCTCCTTTCACAGGCAGGCTTGGGACTATCCATGACAGAGTACTTTATCCCCGTTCTCACAACTGAGCACCCATGGGGGTCAAGTTCCCTTTCAGTAACTCAAGCTGCGTTAACAACGCTTTGGATATGCTTCCCTGTTGTCCACGCTCTGAATCACATGTGTAATCCGTCCAATTGAAAAACCCGAGGGTTCTCTTGGAGGGGCAATCCACTCCGTACAATCAAGGTCACGTGGTGAGCCCTATGTGCCTCATGGGTTGGTGAGTGATCATAAATGTGGCCACTCCACCCAAGGTCTGTGGGGAGGGCCCCATTTTCTGTGGCATATCAATTGCCTAGGAAAGCTGGCCATGCTTCTAGCTTTAAAGCATTTCTTGCTGGACCACAGAGGTCTCCTTGTGTTGGTCAGCTCGGACAACACTTGTGGTCTCTTATATCAACCACCATGCATCCTGTACAAGCTGGCATGTCAAATCCTCCTGTGAGCCCAGGGAAAGCTGCTCTCCTTAAGGGCAGCATACATCCCAGGCCGGCTAAACAAAGGAACAGATGCCCTTTCGAGACAAGGGCTAAAAAATTTGTCAGAGCTCAAGTAGACTTGTTCGCTACTCAAGAGACATCACACTCTAAGGTTTTCCCTTAGACCACCAGCCACTCTAGGACTGGCAGCGATAGCACAGGAGTGGCTGAGGTTGTGCCTGTATGCCTTTCCACCAATTGCACTGCTACCAGGAGTTCTGGAAAGAGTTTGCCGGGACAGGGTCCACCTCCTCCTTGTGGCCCCATGGTGGCCGAGCAGACCATGGTTCGTGGACCCGGTAGCCCTTCTCAAAACCCTCCCTGGGAGATTCTTCTCAGGAGGGATCTTGAGAGAGATCAGGCAGGGGGCACAGCTCAGAGTTTATGGTTTCTCCACCGAGGTAGTACAGACTATTCTTCAATCCATAACTTCCACCACGAGGAGGTTGTATGCCTCTAGATGGTGCCTGTTCAGTGAATGATGCGATCAGCACCAATTGGATCCAGTTAACTGCCCAGTTGGTTCAGTGCTGGAATTTGTTCAGGAGCAGTTCACCAAAGGTTTGGCTGTGTCCACCCTTAAAGTCTATGCATCCACCCTTACATTAGTGGATTGTGGATGCGATTGCATCCCCCTCAGGGTCAGAACGCACTCAACCCAGAGTGTGGCAGCCTCTAAGGAAAGAAAGGTAAGAAACTCTTTTGGAGTTTTCCTCCACAATGCTAAGGGGGTTGCCCCCCCCCCCTGCTGACCTTTGTCAGGTTTTATAAATTTGACCTCAGTGCCACTTCTGACCCCTCTGTCCTTTGACCTAGCTGTGCTCTTACAAACTAGGCATGGACTGGCCAGTCTGGCAGTATTAGACTCTTGTTCCCAAAGCATTGTTGATGCAGCTGAGTTCTTGAAAGTGCTTTTGTGGCTTCCTGGTCATGACATCACTCCACCAGTGACGCCGCGCTTTTTGATTGGACAGATTACACACGTGATTTGGGGTGTTGTTAACACAGCCTTTTAATTCCTTCAGGGAACCAGGGTTACATACGAACCCTGGAGACATTCCTTGCTCAAGGGCCCAAGAGTGGCAGCCTGGTTTGGCTGGAACTTGAACACACATCCCCTGAATGCAAAGTCCAATTCCTTAAACATATGCTGCTTTAAAACATGCATAACCTTCTCAGCATTGAATGGACAGTATAGTGATGCACTTCTATACCATCAGAGATGCAGGATTTTGAAGTGAGCTGTTACATGTGGTCAAAAATTTTTGATTACATTTCTTAACAGCAGCTCTGACAGTTGCAGCAGTAGAGCTGCAGATAACAGGTTAATATAAATACATTCATTTTCATTCTTTTTATAGTAACAATGGGGCATTGACTTGTAGGAACTTGTGAGACACCTCATGGTGTTTAAATGATCATGTAGCAAATAATCCCCACTCCCCACTGAAGGCCCAGGTACCAAATGCACAGCCCGCCCGAAACGTGGATAGATAGACAAAGGTAGAAATTTTTATACAAAAATACAGTATTCCTATTTATTTATTGTTGTTTTTTTCTACCAAAACAAAATCAAACAAATTCAACTATCTGACCTCTTCCGCCCTCTGCTGGTGGAAACACTGTTCACACAATTCTCACCTGTAATTAACGAAAAATATTTTAAACTATGTTAAACTATTAGATTTTTAATGCACATTTCTGTTCTCTTCCAGCAGAGGTCACTCTCACATGAGGGATCCCGTGCATTCTTTGTGCCTTCTGCACAAAATAACCTCAGACAAATAATAAACATATAAAACGGTTTTATTGAACAATTATCTCTAACTGGTATTAGGTATTTCTTCCCAATTTTTATTTTCTTACTTATTTCTCTTTTTGTTGAACAACCCTGCTCTAGAATGACATTAGGACAGTGTACCTCATTAATACATACTGACCCAGAATAAAGAAATAAATGAATGAAAAAATACAGAAAAACATGAATATACATAATATACATAAATAGAGAAATAAATGTAGGAATAAATAAACAGATAGATAATAAAAACTGACCAAAATAAATAAATATATATATATATATATATATATATATATATATATATATATATATATATATATATATATATATATATATATACAATTTTTGCATTTATTTCTGCATTTACGTATTTATATTTATTCATGTAAAAAATTCGTTTTTTTTTATAATAAATCAAAAAATGCAGCAAAATTTAACCTACTCGCCTCTTTAGATTAGATTAGATTAGATTAGATTCAACTTTATTGTCATTACACATGTACAAGTACAAGTCAACAAAATGCAGTTTGGATCTAACCAGACTGCAATAACAGCAAGTGCAGGATATATAGTGTTACATGATTTACATAAGTTAAATAGAATTGAATATAGGATTATAAACAGTAATTTACAGATGTATATGTACTATGAATATACAGATGAATATAAATATACAGTGAGGAAAATAAGTATTTGAACACCCTGCTATTTTGCAAGTTCTCCCACTTAGAAATCATGGAGGGGTCTGAAATTGTCATCGTAGGTGCATGTCCACTGTGAGAGACATAATCTAAAAAAAAAAATCCAGAAATCACAATATATGATTTTTAAACTATTTATTTGTATGATAGAGCTGCAAATAAGTATTTGAACACCTGTCTATCAACTAGAATTCTGACCCTCAAACACCTGTTAGTCTGCCTTTAAAATGTCCACCTCCACTACATTTATTATCCTAAATTAGATGCACCTGTTTGAGGTCGTTAGCTGCATAAAGACACCTGTCCACCCCATACAATCAGTAAGAATCAAACTACTAACATGGCCAAGACCAAAGAGCTTTCCAAAGACACTAGAGACAAAATTGTACACCTCCACAAGGCTGGAAAGGGCTATGGGGAAATTGCCAAGCAGCTTGGTGAAAAAAGGTCCACTGTTGGAGCAATTATTAAAAAATGGAAGAAGCTAAACATGACTGTCAATCTCCCTCGGACTGGGGCTCCATGCAAGATCTCACCTCGTGGGGTCTCAATGATCCTAAGGAAGGTGAGAAATCAGCCCAGAACTACACAGGAGGAGCTGGTCAATGACCTGAAAGAGCTGGGACCACCGTTTCCAAGGTTACTGTTGGTAATACACTAAGACGTCATGGTTTGAAATCATGCATGGCACGGAGGGTTCCCCTGCTTAAACCAGCACATGTCCAGGCACGTTTGCCAATGACCATTTGGATAATCCAGAGGAGTCATGGGAGAAAGTCATGTGGTCAGATGAGACCAAAATAGAACTTTTGGGTAATAATTCCACTAAACGTGTTTGGAGGAAGAAGAATGATGAATGACATCCTAAGAACACCATCCCTACTGTGAAGCATGGGGGTGGTAGCATCATGCTTTGGGGGTGTTTTTCTGCACATGGGACAGGGCGACTGCACTGTATTAAGGAGAGGATGACCGGGGCCATGTATTGCAAGATTTTGGGGAACAACCTCCTTCCCTCAGTTAGAGCATTGAAGATGGGTCGAGGCTGGGTCTTTCAACATGACAATGACCCGAAGCACACAGCCAGGATAACCAAGGAGTGGCTCTGTAAGAAGCATATCAAGGTTCTGGCATGGCCTAGCCAGTCTCCAGACCTAAACCCAATAGAGAATCTATTGAGGGAGCTCAAACTCCGTGTTTCTCAGTGACAGGCCAGAAACCTGACTGATCTAGAGAAGATCTGTGTGGAGGAGTGGGCCAAAATCCCTCCTGCAGTGTGTGCAAACCTGGTGAAAAACTACAGGAAACATTTGACCTCTGTAATTGCAAACAAAGGCTACTGTACCAAATATTAACATTGACTTTCTCAGGTGTTCAAATACTTATTTGCAGCTGTATCATACAAATAAATAGTAAAAAAAATCATACATTGAGATTTCTGGATTTTTTTTTAGATTATGTCTCTCACAGTGGACATGCACCTACGATGACAATTTCAATACTTATTTTTCTCACTGTATATTGTTATTATTATAAACAGAAGAACGGGTATATATACAGTGGTAATAAGTTAGTGGTGAGCAGCAATACTAAGAGAGTAGTTTGCAAATGAGCAATGTTTTTTGTAACAGTCACAGTTTTGTGTAACAGTTTTGTGTAACAAGCGTAGGTGTGCAAATGAGTATAGTTTTGTGTAAACAGTCCGTTAGTGCAAATACAGAGTGTGAGGTGAGAAATGAGCAAGTGTCCAAGTAAACATGAGTTTTTGTGCAGACAGTCCGTTAGCGAAATAATGAAGTGTGAGGTGTGGGGGGAAATGTGGTCGTGTGTCAGCGAGAGGCAGAGTTCAGTAAAGAGTCAGCTCTAGGAAAAAAGCTGTTCTTTAGTCTGCTGGTCCTGGTCCGGAGGCACCTGAAACGCCTGCCAGAGGGCAGAAGAGTAAACAGTATATGGGCGGGATGAGACGAGTCCTTAAGAATGCAGACAGCTTTTCTTCTGGATGTCCACCATGGCTGGGAGTGAAGTCCCTGTGATGAGCAGTGCCTTGCGCTCTGCAACAGAGCAGCTCCCATATCAGACTGTGACACAGCTGGTCAGGATGCTTTCTACTGAGCAGCGGTAGAAGTTCACCAGGATATCCGAGGAGAGCTGATTTTTCTTAAGTGTCTTTAGGAAAAAGAGGCGCTGGTGAGCCTTCTTGACCAGGCTGGAGGTGTTGGTGGTTCAGGACAGGTATGCCGAGATGTAGATCCCCTGGAACTTGAAACTGGAGACGCGTTCAACGGCCATCCCATTGATGTGGGTGATGTCGTGTGTGCCTCTTCCTGAAGTCAACAATGAGCTCCTTTGTCTTGGAGGTGTTAAGGAGCAGGTTGTTGTTGTTGCACTATGTGTCTAGGTGCTGGATCTCCTCCCTGTTGGCAGTCTCATCATTGTTGGTGATGAGACCGATCACGGTAGTGTCAACTGCAAACTTGATGATGGAGTTAGATCCATTCACAGGCCTGCAGTGGGAGGTAAAGAGGGAGTAGAGGAAGGGGCTCAGCACACAGCCCTGTGGTACACCAGTGTTGAGTGTGATGGTGTTGGAGCAGATAGAGCCAGATCGAACCTGCTGGGGTCTGTTGGTCAGAAAGTCCAAGATCCAGTTGCAGGTGGAGGTGTTAATGCCCAGATCTACAAGTTTGGCTGTTAACTTGGATGGAATGATGGTATTAAATGCTGAGCTAAAGTCAACAAACAGCATACGTACGTAAGTGTTCTTATTGTCCAGGTGTGTGAGCACAGAGTGCAGTGCCATGGAAACTGCATCTTCTGTGCTTCTATTGCTTCGGTAGGCAAACTGGTGAGAGTCTAATGTGGTTGGCAGAGAGTCCTTTAGAGTCCTTTTAGAGTCCAGGACCAGCCGCTCAAAGCACTTCATGACAATGGGTGTCAGTGCTACAGGGCGGTAGTTGTTCAGGCACATTGGGTTGGAGTGTTGGAGTGTTGGAGTGTCAGGCACAATGGAGTTGCATTTAAGGCAAGTAGGAACAGCTGCTTGGGCAAGAGACAGGTTGAAGATGTCAGTAAAGACCCCAGCGAGCTGCACGGCACATGCCCTGAGTACGCGTCCAGGGACGTTGTCTGGTCCAGCGACCTTGTGTGCACTGATCCGGCTCAGTGGATTGCAGACATCTGTGAAAGAGAGTTTGATTAGAGAGTGATCAGCCGAGAGTTTGAGCTTGGTGGTTTCTTTGTTGTCTCTCTCAAAGCGAGCATAAAAGTGGCATGGGAGGATATGTAATTACTGATGGCCTGGATGCCTTGCCAAATGGGTCAAGGGTCAGAGTTTGAAAAATGCTCCTCTATCTTTTGCTTGTAACAGTGCTTGGCCTCTTTGATACCCCTCTTCAGGTTAGCTTTGGATGTGCTGTAGGCCTGAGTGTCACCTGACCTGAAGGCAGTAGTGCATGCCTTCAGCAGGAGGCGCACCTCCTTGTTCATCCATGGCTTCTGATTTGGGTATGTGATGATCTGTTTCTGGGTAGTAACACTGTCTATGTTTGAACTGATGTAATCCAGTACAGAGGAGGTATAGCAGTCGATGTCTGTGAGAGTCACTGGTGGCCTGAGAAGCAAATGTACTCCAGTCTGTGTGTAAAAAACCTTTCCTGAAGTGTGAAATCTGCCTCTGCGGGCCACACCTTGATGGTTCTCACTGATGGCTTTACCCGGTTTATGAGGGGTGCATATTTGGGTGTGAGGAACAAAGAAAGGTGATCTGACTGTCCCAGGTGGGGGATGGGGGTCGTAACGTAAGCCCCAGCCATGTTTGTGTATACATGGTCTAATGTTTTGTTCCCTCTGGTGTGACATGAAACATGCTGATGAAACTTTGGAAGCACTGCCTTTAAGTTTGAGTGATTAAAATCTCCCGCAACAATAAACGCAGCTTCCGGGTGAACAGTCTGTTGTTTACTGATGGCCGCATAAAGTTCTTTCATAGCAAGCTTAGCATCAGCATCGGGGGGAATGTAAGCGGCAGTAATAATAGTGGAAGTGAACTCCCGCGGTAGATAAAACGGTCTACATTTAACCATTAGAAACTCCAGGCTCTCAACAATAACAGAGTTTGTGCACCAAGCATTGTTAACGTAAATGCACAATCCACCGCCTCTGGTCTTACCGGAGCCATCTAATGTCCTATCCGCCCGGAGTGTGTGTCGTCCCGCTAGCTCAATAGCGTTGTCCGGAATGCCGCTGTGTAGCCATGTTTCCGTGAAGATCATGACATTACAGTTCCGAAGTTTCATGCTGTATGCTGAGCCGAATCTCCTCCATTTTGTTTACCAGTGACCGAACATTGGTGAGGAAGATGTTGGGTGTGGTGTTAGCTTTAGCTTAGCTTTCACTCCACCACGCTTCCCCCGCCTTTGTTTACGATCTCGACGCCGCCTGCGAGCACTTCCACCCGGCCGAGTAGAGTGAGCTGCCTCGGGTGTTCTGGTGATCTCAGGAAGGAGATGAAGGTTGTCGATAAAACTGTCGGGAAGTCGTAAACCAATATTCAAAAGCTCACGTCGGGTGTACGATGTATATGCACAGCTGTTCTGCACAAACAGACCCGATATGAGCAACAGAAATACAGCAAAATTGCAGATTCTGGAGAGAGCCTGAGCCTCGCGATGTACTCGCACGGCCATCATGGATCATACCCTCTGCCCTCTGCTGGTGAAAATAATCTCACTTAAAACCAAACACAATTCAATATTTTTTATAACATTTTGCTGTTAAACAATACGATTTTATATATTAAAAGCCTTGTACTAATTTATAGTGTGATTAGTGCATTTATTAATGTATACAACTGTTCAGGTAAAATCCCAGAAAGCCTGTTTTAAATCAGATTTTATGTTGATAAAGTGCTGAGTCTTCACTACACACTGAATGTCTGATCAAATTTAAATTCAGAACCAAACCTTTATTGGAAATCTCAAATACTCCATTCACCCCTCATACAAACCATATTACCCTTCAGTCATCTGGTAAAAGGTACTGAATTATTCAGATCTTCAAGGCCAGAATGGGTAATTGTGTCTTCTCCAATTCATCCGGTTCCTCAGTGTTTAAAGACTAAACCAACATCTATCATCCCTCCCCAAACATACACACATACACTCTTATACTGTCTTATAATGTTTGTACACATCTGCACACACAAAATCAGTTAAGTCCATGAAGTTTTAGTTTATTTTTTAAATATTATTCAAATAAAGCTTCTCAACATTAAACAGTTAAAATTAAACCTTATTAAAAAAGAATTGGAAAAGACTTTTTAAAAACTGCTTAAAACTGCTGCTTTTACTGTTTAAATACATGCAAAATGTTACAAAAAACGAAATATTGAAGTCATGAAATGCACTATATATTAAATATCAGTTTATACATTGCAAAAAGCTTTAATTATAATAAAAGAAATATTACAACATATATTGGTACCCTAATATTATATATCAAATAAAATTGATTAAAAAAACGTCATACATTTTTTTTTTCTCATGTTAGATGGTATCCAGGTGTAGACATACAGTCACAAATGTGAACTGAAAAACCTGAAAGTTGTAATAACTGATTTCATCTGTCAGGTTTTTCAGTTCAGTTTTTATTATTATTTCTATAATAATTACAGTCGAACCCACTTATCTCGACCTCGGTTAACTCGCCAACCCTATTAAGTCGACATTTTTGAAGTGGAACCGCCAAATTCTCGCATTGTCTTAGCATTTTTTAATCGGTTATGTCGATTTTTTTATGTCGCCGAACCCTAATATCTCGAGCACAGGGGGGGGGCAAATTTTCCACTTATTTTCCACTTCCAGCCTTTGGGGGCTGTCAAACCTCGGCATTCCCCGAAGCACCCTGCTTTTTCTCCTGTGCGTGCTCCGCCCACACAGAGCTCCTTGCAGTCATGCTGATCACACACACCTGACTCTCATTCACTCACTCATCCCATCTCCTATTTAAGCCCCTCACCTCCACACACTCGCGGTCTGTTATTGTTTGTGCATGATCGTATGTGGTGGTTGATGTCGGTCTGTGTAATCGCGTATACGTATCCCGTTACGTACCCTTCTTCTCGGACTCCGCACGGCACCCCAGATTACCCCGATCCTGCTGTTTTCCATGTTCACGCTGTCTGCACCACGTTTATCCGTTGCTGCCCAGCGCTGCGCTTTCCATAGCGCGGATCCGTGGATTCTCTACATGAACTGTCTTTGCTTTCACAGAACTTTGTGTATTACTGCTTTGCTACAAGTATTGGTGGATTATCTCCTGAGAATTCTCAATAAATGTGTTTGCGTTTACTTCGGCTTCCGCCTCCTTATCCGCATTACAGGTTATCTTGATCCGCAAAGCTGTTGTGTAAAAAAAACTCCAAAAACACGTGCATGCACATTCTCATTTAATAACGCACATCATGTACTTAAAAAAATTTCAAACACATTAATATATTGCCGCCATATTGGTTTTCGTTTATCTCGATCATCAGTTATCTTGACGCTTTTTGGCGTCCCATAGGCCGGTGACATAACCGGGTTCCACTGTAGTTAGTTTTGATGCTGGCATATACTGCAGTATCTCCTGATGCCACTGGAGAGCGTGCGGCCCTGTGAGAGTCACTGTGGACTACAGTTGAGTACATCACAGCATCCTACAGGAATAGAGCATGAATAACACATTATTACACACTTACACACTTACACACACACACACACACACACACACACACACACACACACACACACACACACAAACACACACACACGTGAAATACACTTAAAATAATACACACCTTTTCTTCCACTTTGGTGTCTTTAGGTGGTCGATTAATTGATGCATAAAGAACAGCAGAATCATTCTGTTTAAAAATAAATAAATAAGAGCACATGAAACATTAGACCAAACTCTGATACTAATGATCTTAGTCAAGCTGATAAATGTATGTATTTCCCTGCTTCTGCTGCTGCGTCCTCTGTCCTGTTTGCCCTTCACTCATCTGTTCTCTTCTCTGTCCTATAGAATGAAACCAGACAGAGTAAAGTCTACAGAAATCTGTGTGTGTGTGTGTGTGTGTGTGTGTGGTGTGTGTGTGTGTGTGTGTGTGTGTGTTTATACTTCTGTGTTTCCGGTACTTGACTCCTCATCATCAGTAGCAGAACCACAACAACACCAGAGCTGATGATGATGATGATGATGATGATGATGATGATGATGATGGTGTTTGAATCTGGAGTCTCTGTAAACAGTAATAACAATAACACAAGGTGTGAAAGACACGTTCATGCTGAAGAAACTCAGGGATTTACATTCAGTATGAAGTTTTAGAGCCTGTATATGAACTTTTTAACTGTTAAAAATAAATAATAATACAATGTATAGATCATTACCTGTTTCAGATGTTTCAGACTGTGGATTTGTGGAGCCTTTGGTCACCAGTCCTGGTTTTGTAGCTGAGACAGAAACTAAAGGACAAAAATAAGTGTAGTTTTTGAGTTTAGTGTTTGAGACCTGCTCTAAATGCAATTTCTGTTACAGTGGTGTTTAGTACCTGGTTTAGCAGTGGTTTGGATTGTTGTTGTGGATGGTGAAGGTCTTTTTTGGAGCCTCTGCAAGGAGAGAAATATTTAATCCATTATAAATAAATCCAGGAATCATAATCAGATGTGAATGTGGGTCAGAACCCAAACACAAATAATATATAATCATAATCAGAAATACAGATGAGGGGCAGAACATGAAACAGAACCTTAGCAGATGTAGCAGAGATATTTAAAGGCATTTTATTATACAGCAGTATTCAAAATATTTCAGATATTTTATAGAGACACTTTAATCTGTTTCAGTGTGCAACCTGGAGAATAAACAAACATTAACATACTGCATTACTGTTACAACATCAGATTAATCTGTCATGAGATTATCACTGAAGTAACATTGTGAATAAAAATCAGTTATTTACCTTCAACAGTGAGTCTGATGTCTGTGTGTTCACTCTCTGTAAGACTACACCTGTAATCTCGTCCATCCTCTACAGTCAGGTGTGATATGAGCAGAGAGAGATTTCCTGAACTGTGATTATTAACCAGCTGAAATTTGTCTTTGTACTGTTCACTCTCAGGAGATATCTGTACCCAATCATTAATGTATTTCTTCCATGTGAAGTTCTGAGGTTTGGTGTGGAGGTCATTACAGGAGCAGGGCAGCAGTACTGAGCTTCCTGTGTATGCAGTGACCTGTTTTAATCGTCTCTCTATTTCCTTCCAGTCTGCAGCCTGTAGGAAACACACCAGTTAATGATCTGTTAATGAGCAGTTCACCATCTGCAGCAACTCTACAGAACTACAGACAACCTGTACCTCCTAAACTCACTAAAGTAGGAATGTAACTGAAAATGAAACTGTGAACAGAAAACATGCTGTAAATAAATAAATAGTTACAATTCAGCAGTGTTGTGCTTGTTACTAAAAAATAGTAACTAGTTACAGTTACTCGTTACTTCATTCAAAAAAGAACTCCGTTACTTTGTTGATTACTTACACCAGAAAGTAATGCGTTACTGTTAAAAGTAACTTTTTAGTTACTTTTTAAAAGAACGTTCTTTAATGTTCCCATTAATGCCCTTTTATGCGTTATGGTTAATATAAACACAAAACTGACTTAAACACTAAGTCATTTTTTAAACACTATTTTATTAAAGTCAGCCCAGCACACACTGAATATATCACAAGGATTTCTGAAATAAACAAGAAAACAAGCTGAATAATATATTCACAATCAAAAACTAAAGTGGCTTCTGCTGTTGTGTTCAGCTCTTAAAAATGTTCCTTTCACAGCTGAAGTATGAAAACCATCAACAATGTAGAACAGAACACCGGATTAGCTTCTAGCTACTAGCTCCTCAGGCATGGAGGTCCTGGAGGAGCTTCAACAGATTGGAGTTGCTGTTTATTGCAGTAGATACGAGCTTCGAACCAGAAAGACACAGCTTACATTTGACTTAAAAGTTTTTGTCTTTATACTCAACTCAAGTGAAATCATGAGCATATTTCCACTTTGAGAAACTCGTCTTGCTCTCGCCTCGACTCGCCATTACTGCCGCACACACCTGAATAAAAGGAGACACGCCCACAGCGCGTATTCTTCCTGTTTACAGTGGTTTATGCACCAATCCATTTTTTGGCCCTAAATGTAATTCTTTCACCTACTATGAATTTTAATATCTCTGTCCTCTATAATCCACCTTCTCATAATGTTAGGTTTTATGATGAATTAAATGTTATAGTTAAACAACTGGACTTTTATAGAGAGACAGTATGGTATGGTGACTATAATATTAACTGGTCTGATAAAAACTGTAAACATAAACTTAAAGCACTTATGACAAAATACAACTATCGACAAATAATTGTAGGACCCACAAGAATAACAAGGCACACCAAGACCCTCATTGATTTAGCATTTACAAATAGACCTGAACGAATAATAAAGATTTATAATTTGATTACTGGACTCTCGGACCACAATATGACTTTGACTGTTAGGAAACTGACGAAGAAGCGCCTGCAGTACTTTGGTAAACCTGTTCATGAAAAAATACAGTTTATTATTCCTAAAAGTAGAATTATGCAATTTGAAAGAGAGCTTAAAAATATAAACTGGGAACTAATTATGACACTAGATGATGTAGAGGAGTGTTGTAATTTTATGACCACATCTATTACAAATCTAATGGAAAAATTTACAAAGCAAATAAAACCTAAACAAAAAGATTTTACGGTGCCCTGGATAAATAATGAAATACGTAACCTTATGAAAAAACGAGATTTAGCTCTGAAAACATCTTTAAGATCTAAACTTAATACCGATCTCCTGACTTACAGAAGTTTTAGGAACAAGGTTGTATCTGAGCTGCGAAAAGCAAAAGTGACATATTACACTAATTTAATTGATAGTGCTAAAGGCAAAAATAATTCACTTTGGAGGCATTTAAATAATCTGACTAATAAATTAAATAAACATAAAAAGATTACAGAACTTAATATTAATGGAAATAGTATAACCGATTGTGCCACTATGGCTGATGAATTTAATTCATATTTTTTACAATCTGTTGAAGAACTAACAAAAGAATTCCAGCTTGTCAATCCTCTCAATTATCCATTGAGAGCAACCTCAACAGATTCCTTTTATATTAAAGAGGTGTCGGATATAACAGTTGCAGAAATAATTAATAAACTTCCAAATTCTAAGTCTGTTGACATTTTTAGGATGAACAGTTGTTTTCTTAAAAAGTATAAGGATGTCCTTGTCAAGCCATTGACCCATCTTGTTAATCTCTCTATAAGAAACAGTACATTTCCCAGTGCATGGAAACAAGGTATAATTATTCCTGTGTTCAAAAGTGGTAGCCAAGACTCAATGAGTAACTATCGCCCTATATCGATTTTACCAGTCTTATCTAAAATTATTGAAAAAGTTGTAGTAGTGCAACTGAGTGACCATTTAGAAGCCAGACAGCTTCTCCATCCTCACCAGTTTGGGTTTAGACCAGGTTATTCAACAGAAATAGCAAACTGCTGTTTAATTGAAAAAGTAAAAAAGTCCCTGGACAAGGGTAATGTGGTGGGGGCTGTATTTATTGATCTTAAAAAGGCATTTGATATGGTCAATCATAGTTTGCTTTTATCTAAAATGTTAAATTTAAATTTTTCAAATGAGGCAGTGCTGTGGTTTACATCTTACCTCCAGTCTAGAGTACAGTGTGTTAAAGTTGATCAAAACATATCCACACTCTCAAACATAAAAATGGGCATTCCGCAGGGTTCTATACTTGGCCCCATGCTGTTTAGTCTTTTTATAAATGACTTGCCCCTGCACTGCTCTGATGCCAGATGTCAGCTTTATGCGGATGATGCAGTTATTTATGCACCTGCGAAGTCACCTGAGCAGGCTGCAGCTGTATTGTCAACTAGTATGTTTGACATCCAACAATGGCTCATCCAAAATCAACTAGTTTTAAATCTCACAAAAACAGTTTCTATGTGCTTTTCCATTAAAAAACTCGATTTAAAAGGAAGATTTAATATTAATATACAAAATACAGAAATTAATCCAGTTACAGAATTCAAATATCTAGGATTGGTTTTAGATCCTCAACTAAAATTTGATAAGCACATAAAGAACATTTTAAAAACAATACAAAGCAATCTAAATTGTTTTAAATTAATTAGAAGTTTTATACCGCACCAGGCAGCCCTGCTGTACATGCATGCTATGATTTTTTCTCATATATCGTACTGCATGACAGCATGGGCTCAAGCCACTCCTACTGCAACCAAATGCATACGTTCTGTATACAACAGAGCAATAAAAATTATGGACAAAAAACCAATTCGACACCATCACTGTACCATTTTTAAGAAATATAATTTAATGAATTTTGAGAGTTTTAGCAATTTTTGCTTTCTTAAATTAATTTACAAGTACATTAATCACTTAGTACCTGAGCCATTAAGTTCATTTATTGAGAGACAAAGCAGCATTCGAGTCACGAGGGGGTTTACAAATCATGACTGTAAAATCCCATACTGTAGGACCAGTTTTGGTCAGACTACCTTCTCTGTGAAGAGCTCCAAACTCTGGAACTCTTTACCATCTGACATTAAGACTATACTGGACTTTAATGTGTTTACTTCCAGGTTAAAAAACTGGTTAAAAACAAACCAAAGGTGCACTCATTTTTAACTAGTAGGTAAGAGTTGTATATGATATATGTGTGTATGTAAACTTTAGGGGTAAATCTCATGGGTAAATTTTATTGTAAATGACTAGGGACAGGAATTGTCCATATCATGTTATTTGTTTAATTGAAGTAGTTTAGTATCTAAATTGTATTGTGTTTTGAGCCCAACCAGGGACAGAAGTTGAAAATTAGCATTTGCTATAAACTTTTTATGTAGCATTTCAGTGACAAGCTTGCTCTGACACTATGTATGTTGCATTGTCCCTGTCAAATAAATAAAATGAAATGAAATGAAATGAAATGCGATGCTGCTGTAAGCAAGTTAGGCTGTAGGCTACACTTCAGCCGAAATTAATTAATTTATTAAAGTAACGGGTAACACACCATACGGTAACTGTAACAAAGTTACTTTATTTTTAAAAGTAACGCGTTACAGTATTAGTTACTGTAAAAATTAACGCGTAACGCGTTACTGCCCAACACTGCAATTCAGTATCTGAAGTGGAGAATTTAATCATTTACTCGTCTTCCTAAAGTTTGTCTGAAAGATTCACAAAGTAAAAACATTTAAGGTAAATAATATTTAACAGTATGTTTTCTGGAATAAATAATGAATCTAGAAATATAATCCACTAGATTAAAGTGGGAAAGATTTACATACTTTAATAATAATGATTTAGATTATAAAAAATCAGAAATAATACACACACACACACACACACACACACACACACACACACACACACACACACACACACACACACACACAAACCCCAAGTAGTGATGTAATAGTTTCCATTTCTTGTTTACTGGTTACTTTGTCTTTCATATGTTTCATCACATGAGTCAGCAATTACACACATGCAAACTTATTAAATATATACATTTAGAAAAACCTAAACTTTTGTTATTAAATACACATGCATGATCAATTTGTTTCTATGCAAAAAAAAAAAAAGTTCAGGTTTGTTTCGATGGCGCTTTTCACAATGAATATTGTCTCGGAGCAGCTTTAGAAAACTTAAGAATTAAAGTGAATGATGTGTATTTATCCCTGATGATGAAACCTGGGGAGACTGTAGCAAGGAAAAACTCCCTTAGATGTTATGAGGAAGAAACCTTGAGAGGAACCAGACACAAAAGGGGAACCCATCCTTATTTGGGTGACATCAAGAGTGTGATTATAAATTTTAAAACAATACAAAACACCAGAGGGTGAGAACTACAATAAGCACCAAAGTTTATGATTATAAGTGATGTCATTTCTACAGTCTTCAACAGTCAGTTCATGATGTTAACAGACTGCTTCACACCCACAGTCAAACATGGAGGTGAAAGTTTATTAGTTTGATTTGTTTTGGAGCAGAAATGAGGTGAATTCTGTGTGAAACGAATCCTCAACCAACATGGCCACCATTCGATACTTTATACCCAATTGGAACCAAAGTCACTATACAATCAGACAATCATCCACACACACGGGTGTAGGTGACTGTTTGGTCTGTGACTCAGGTGTGTAAGTTTCTATCCACTTCCTGCATATAACATGATGATGATGAGGATGATGATAATAATGATGTTTATTATTAATATTATAATAATTTTTTATATATTACGATTATGAAAAATAGACCCATCAATCATTAACAGCATGAACTTCTTCAGCAATGTGAGCTACAGGAGCTCGTCTGTTGAATTGAACCACAAACATCAACATATTGCATTACTGTTTCAACATCAGATTAATCTGTCATGAGATTATCACTGAAGTAACATTTTGAGTAAAAATGAGTTATTTACCTTTAAAATTTAGTTTTATGTCTCTGTATTCACTCTCAGTTCTACACCTGTAATCTCCTCCATCCTCTACAGCAGACCTGGGCAAACTATGGCCCGCGGGCCACATCTGGCCTTTTGTACGTCCCTGTCCGGCCCGCGTAAGGCCAATCATAAATTACAGGGATGCACCGAAAATTCGGCCACCGAAAATCTTCGGCTGAAATACCTAAATCACCGAAACAACACGGCAGAAACACAATTGTAATGACGCAATAAAAAAGCGCAGCTAGCAGACGGTTATCTGGATAAGAGCCAACATGTCTGCGGTGTGCGAATAGCGATTTGCAAAACATGCAATGCTGAAATTTCAAGAGGGGGTGTATCTGCAAAGAGTTTCTCCGAATCGGGTTTAATTTATCACCTGAAATCCAAACATCCCGACTGCCATTCTAAATATGAGAAGAACGCGGCGCAGAACAGTAAAGTCAATCCGAGCATGCGCACTCCGTCTGTAGAGGACGTTTTTGAAAAGGCAGGAAAGTTTTCTAGCGATGGTGCCAAGGCAAAAGTCATAACACAAAAAATTATGGATTTCATTGCCTTAGATCAGTGGTCGCCAGTGGATCAACGGGTTGATCTTTGAAACATTCCCCGTGGACCCTGAAAATAATAATTAGTATAATATAATATTATTTATTACACGGCTCTTCTTGATGTTGTAGATTAGAACATACCATTCACTTGAATGGGCTTCCAAACGTTCGGCGATCAATTATTTTCGTATAACAGACCATTGCTAATAATAATAATTGACCGCTGTCTGTCTGTCAATACTATGTATGGTAACAAATAAATAACAATAATTTATAATAATAAATAAAACACTTTTGTAATTGATTTATCCTTTGAATTGCAATGCATTGATTTCAGTGAGGTTAGTACACACTCATAGCCATAAATGCAATGGTTCTAATATTTGACATAATAATTTCTTTCGTTGTTTCGGTTTTCGGTTTTGGCCTTGGTTTCCTCATTTTTGGTTTTTGGTTTCGGCCAAAAAACATCCCTAAAATATTATCATTAGTGCGGCCCTCTGACACAATTCAGGTTTCTCATGTGGCCCCTTGTAAAAATTAATTGCCCACCCCTGCTCTACAGTCAGGTGTGATATGAACAGAGAGAGATTTCCTAAACTGTGATCATTAACCATCTGAAATTTGTCTTTGTACTGTTCACTCTCAGGATATATCTGTACCCAATCATTAGTGTATTTTTTCCATCTGAAGTTCTGAGGTTTGGTGTGGAGGTCAGTGCAGGAGCAGGGCAGCAGTACTGAGTCTCCTGTGTATGCAGCGATCTGTTTTGTTGTGTCTTAATTTCCTTCCAGCCTGCAGCCTGTAGGAACACACCAGGTAATGATCTTTTAATGAGCAGTTCACCATCTGCAGCAACTCTACAGAACTACAGACAACCTGTACCTCCTAAACTCACTAAAGTACGAATGTAACTGAAGATGAAATTGTGAACAGAAAACATGCTGTAAATAAATAAATAGTTACAATTCAGTGTTTGACATGGAAAAAATACTTATTTACTCTTGTTTATAAAGTTTGTCTGAAAGATTCACAAAGAATCATTTAAAGTAAACAATATTTAACTGTATGTTTTCTGGAATAAATGATGAAGAAGAAGATAAAATCTGCACATCACATTTTAATAACTCAGAGTCTGTTATTACTAATTCAGTAATGTTCATAAGAAACATTCTACACACTGTGTTGAAATATTTCCTCTTGGAGATTCTCTTCATGCAAACACACACACACACACACACACACACACACACACACACACACACACACACACACACCACAAACAGTGATGTAATAGTTTTCATTACTTTTTTACAGGTTATATACAGTCTATACACTATACAATCAGACAATCACCCACACACAAGGGAGTCACTATTTGGTCCATAACTCAGGTGTGTAGGTTTCTTTTTTGTGTGTGTGTTTTTTTTTATTGTTCAACAGTCCAAACTTTAAAGTACAGTGGAACCCGGTTATTCCGCCGGCCTAGGGGTTTGCCAAAAAGCGTTGAGATAACCGATGATCGAGATAAACGAAAACCAATATGGCGGCAATATATTAACGTGCTTGAAATTTCTTTATGTACATGATGTGCGTTAATAAATAAGAACTCCCAGGTTTGTAGGTTTCTTGACCTTGAACTTAAAGTTTAATGACCTTGTCACCGGGTTCACCACTGTTCCTTTCTTAGACCACAGTCCATTTTGATAGATACGGAGCACTGCAGACTGGGAAACACCCCACAAGAGCTGCAGTTTTGGAGACACTCTGACCCAGTGGTCTAGACATCACAGTTTGGCTCTCATCAAACTTACTTAAATCTTCACACTTTCCTATTTTTCCTGCTTCTAACATCAACTTTGAAGACAAAATTTTTACTTGCTGCCTAATAAATATATCTACCCACTAACAGCTGCCATTTTGAAGAGATAATCAGTGTTCTTCACTTCAACACTTAATGTTGTGTCTGGTCTAATTGGAAAAATACATTTTCGGACTATAAAGCGTACCCTTATATAAGCCTGAATTTGACAAATATTTTTATTTTTAACATAAATAAGCCGCACCTGTCTATAAGCCTACACGAATGTACTTTACACAGGCTTTAACAAAAGACACGTTACACACAGTGTAACAGGTGAAATATGTTGCGCTTCTATTAGGAGCATAGCGATATTTTGGGAATAGCATGCACTGAATTTTCCGGTATTACTGCGTGTGTGGAGACCGAGGATTATGTCCTTTTTATTTTCTGATGCTCATTTCTAAGTTTCTTTGACTAACCCATAACGCTGTTGCCAAGAAAAATAAAAAAGCACGAGTTTTGGAAACCTGTCTGTGCTTATATGATTTCTGTTGCAACTCTTCACCCTGACTCAATGCGCTACACCGGCTTGTATCTAAACAGTAGCCTACTAAGTAAGTCATTGTTCACTGTCTTCCTTCTTCCTTTCACAACTACAGTGGTACCTTGACCTACGAGTGCATTAATGTACGAGTTTTCCGAGGTACGAGCGGTCACTCGGTCGATTTTTTTTGCTTTGTTACGCAAGCAAAAAATTGAGGTACGAGCTCGAGACGCTGCTGCTAGATGGCGAAGCAAAGTCAGAAAGCAAAGATTGTGACAAAAACTAAGATAAGCAAAGAAGAAAAAGTAAAAATTGTAAAGTTTAGGGATACATGGTGTACAGGAGTAATGGTAAAAAACGAGTTTTCCCTCTGCCTCCGCTTATCGCCTCTCCCCCCTCACACACACACACGCACACACACACACACACACACACACACACACACACACACACACACACACCCCACCAGCGTTTTTGTTAGCTCAAGTCATCTCATCTCCAAGGAAAATACACTGAATAAAACCCTATTATATCTTTACATACTCTTTCTATTATGTTTTTATACAAGATTTGTTATTAAGAAATGTATTTTCCAATTTAATAACATGAAACATAAAAACGGGGTGTCATTTTGAGGGTTGGAACGGATTAATGCCATTTAAAGTATTTTTGATATGGAAAACTGATTTGATGTGCGAGCAAATTGAGATACGAGCTCGTCAACGGAACGAATTAAACTCATAGGTCAAGGTACAACAGTATATTTCTCAGGAGTTTATCTTTTGTCATCGTCGTGTGCCACTGGTAGAAGTTTTTCTCCCGAAGCCATGCAGCACAGAAAACACAGGTGAGGTGTGTTTTTTCGTTTCTGTTCGGAAATTTCATTGGTCTAATGTTATGGGGTTCAGTTTTTTGCCTTGAAGTTTGTGAAACCGGAAAAAACCCAGGAAAAATCCATAAATTAGCCGCTTCGTTGTTTAAGCCGCGGGGTTCAAAACGTAGGAAAAAAGTAGTGGCTTATAGTCCGAAAAATACGGTACTTCAAATGTTTAGGGTGCACTTTACATTTCTATATCATGAGAAAGTTTACTGCTTTAGGGTGTTTAAGGCTTTGAATGATAAACTCTTGAATATATTTAAAAGGAGATATAGAGAGAACAGCAGACTCATCATCAGCGATTTGAAGTTGTATGAGTAGAAGAAGAAAACACACCTGCATTCTTACTTAGGACCCAAACCCACACATAAATCGAAATACTGTATAAGAGCTGAACATACACTGACCAACTGCTGCACTGCATCTGATCATAATGAACACACCTTATAGATCACATTCAGATTCACGATCGAGTGCAGATTTAGCTGTATGGCCTTGACCACAGAATAGAAGTTTCTCATTTCTGTTGCACAGCAGGACTAAGTCTATGATATGAAATCATCTAATCGCAACACACGAGGGCTGGCCAAAATGTAATTGGGCGCAGCTCGTAGCTCCCTACCCCATGGGTCGATGCCCTCTACAGCCTCCTGATAGTGTTAGCTGAAAACTATGATATACTAAAGTCAAGTCAAGTCAAGTCAAGTTTATTTATATAGCACTTTTCACAACAGACATTGTCTCAAAGCAGCTTTACAGAAATCAACAGTCAAGGTGAATGGTGTGCAGTTATCCCTGATGAGCAAGCTGTGGCAAGGAAAAACTCCCTTAGATGTTATGAGGAAGAAACCTTGAGAGGAACCACACTCAAAAGGGGAACCCATCCTCATTTGGGTGACATCAAGAGTGTAATTATAAATCTTTCAACAATACAGAACACTGAAGAGTGAGAACTAACATGAGTACTGGAGTATAAGATTATAAGTAAATGTTTTTTTTACAGTCTTTGGTATAAAATTAGGAGCTACTGAGCTCAACATTTGTGATCATCACAGATCCAGCAACAGCTTCTCCATGCCAGAGCCTTTAAACACTCCAGGAGGTCCAATGTCAAAACTCCACACATGTAGTGGGATCCAATTGGCACTGGTATGTCTCTAGATGGTTCAGGATAAAGGAAAAAATTCTAGATCTCTACGGATTGTCGCCAAGAAATGCTGCAGCTGATTTCCACAAATGGGGTCATAAGCCCAACAATATGCCTAAGACCCAGATAGAGGATCTGCTGCATATTACAAAAAGATGGCTCCAACCAGAGAGGAAAATGGCTGGAGAAATTATTGAGAGAGTAGCGTAAGTGACCTGTAAGTTCACAGTCCTTGAAAAAGTCGGCCCAGTAAAATACCGCCTGCAATAGCCGGGTAAGAAAAAAAACACACAAGTATACCACATTAAACTCTTGAAAAAGTGGATTGAGTCAAACCCAGAGTTGTCAGCCCTCTGCATATCCCCCACAGATCCACTAGGGTGTGCCTTGGTCAAAAAGGGGGAGGAGCTAACAACAATACAGCGGCAGGACCTGATGGAGCTGGTGGACCAGTTTGCGGAGGTGTTCTCTACAACACTATATATAACCCACCTGGAACAGCACAAGATAAAGACTCCACCAGGGGTGGTAGTCCGACAGCATCCCTATAGGGTCCTGGGGGCCTGTCGCTATGCTATTAAGGAATAGCTATTAAGCTGCACGACGGGATAACTGAGCACTCAGCCAGCGCTTGGTCCATCCCCATAGTGGTGGTGCCAAAGCTGAACAGAAGCCTAAGACTCTGTAACGACTTCTGCAAGCTCAACCAGGTTTCAGAGTTTAACAGCTACCCACTACCCAGAGTGAACGATATAGTGAAACGCTTGGGAAGGGCCAGATTTATTTCCACCTAGGACCTGACAAAGGGATGGCCAGGTTTAAAACAGCATTTAGCACCGCAATCGGACACTGGCAGTACCGGTTCCTCCTGTTCGTCCTCCACGGAACACCAGCCACCTTCCAGCAGCTTATTGACATAGCCTTGCGCAGACACCAGCACTTCACGGCTGCCTACATGGAAGTCATCCACTCCAGAACATGGACAGACCACCTTTACCATCTGCGGGAGGTGCTGGGAGAGCTCAGGAGGGCCAGTCTGACCGCAAACACGCGGAAATGCCACTTGGGGCTAAACGAAGCACAGTACCTTGGATACCGTATTGGCAGGAGCCGGTGTGTTAAAACTAAAGCCCTGGTTTGTAAAACTATACAAAAATAACTAGACAAAGTGTAAACAAAACAAAGGGTGATTTTCGTATATAGAAAAAATCGTGGGATCGTGGGATTTTTTAAGGAAAGGTAACTATCAATAGATATTTCTTGTACATGAAATTTTGAATCGTATGGACATAAACAAGACTTCTAAGAAAGAGGATGAATTTACCAGAATCTGCGTAAGCAAATGGGTGGATTATATAAGCCCTCGTAAAATTATTGGTGTATGTCAATTGTTAGAGAGGAGACATTAGAGAAAATTAGCAAATTTCACTAGGTGTGAGATATGAAAAGTGCGTTTTTATATTAAATTTCGCACTCGCACGCGAAAGCTGACGGGTGCCATTTCTGTCGAGATGGTTTTCCCCGAGAGCTCAATGGGACGGGCCTGAGTTGACTGCAATAAAACTGATTTTCTCCTTCTCTTTTGTGACTAAAGGATGTCTTCATTTGTTTTGTTTATGTATTATTTGAATTTTAAAACATATTCATAATTGATTAGTAAATAACTAAAACTGATTTGAGTATTGAGTCACATCACTGATATGTCTGCTCGGACATAGGGCCTGAGTTCTGACATTAAAGGCCTCAAAAACTACTCCACCCCCTTGTTAGAAACCTTGTTTTTCAGTGACAAAATCATGCTTTTCTGTTCTTTTGTAGTGTCTGCATGCCTCCTATTCTCTTCCTCTTTTTTATCTGTTTATTTAATTGTTTATTTTTAAATTATTGTTTGCAAAAAAAGAAAAAAAAAATGACATGAAGAAAGAACCTCTGCTTGCACACACTCGCACGTCTGACTTCTTGCATATGATGTTTAAGCCTCTCTCACTTCTTCAGTGACCGTGTATAGAAGCGGCTGACTGTTTTGTTGCCATGGTGACACATGGGGTGGGGCCTCTTTGTGTCATGTTTGTCAATGTTTATTGGTAAACCAATAAACATAAGTTTTATTGGTCTAGTGGCCTGTTCAGGTTACTGCACCATTAAAACTTATTAGATTTTTATCATTTATTTTGGATCTTTCTAACAGATTACTCTTAAGATTACGTACTGCAATTTTAGCCCCATAGATCATTTACACTTCAAAAGGAAGTGTGAACTTAGCACTAGATCATCACTGACCATCACCCGAATGAAGATTTATACACCAACTAGGCCAAAGCACTATGCAAAATGAGCATAAAACACTGATGAGATATTTAATATAAAATCACAAAATAAATAAAACCAATCAATATACAGTATTTATCTGCATTTCTTTTGAATTTTTCCAAACTACTCATCCCACTTGGCCTTCACAGGAGATAGAGAAAGAGCAGACTTACCTTCACTGATATGAAGCTGTATGAGGAGAAGAAAACAACACAGCTGCATTCTTAATGTGAATTTGAACCCACACAGTAATCCAAAGAGAGAACTACAGCTAAACACACACTGACTGACTGCTGCATGTGTCTGATCATAATGAACGCTCTAAACATCTCGCACTGCAAGTCTCCTACATGAACTAATTCACATATCCACAGGAAGTGCAAACTTTGTGCTATGTAACTGACCATGCAGAAGTGTGGAAATATGAGAATAGACTCCTAATTGAGACATTTATTCTAAAATCTGGAAATAAAGAAAACCATATATACAGTAGAGTTGCTTTGTTTGTTACCTTTACATTTATGTGATGAGGATTTCTGTTCATTTCTGTTCTCCTCCAGCAGATGTCACTCTCACATGATGGAACCCTTATGTCTTCTGCATTACATACCATACAAATATTAAACATTAAAAACATTTTATTTAACAATTATCTATAAATGGCATCAGTTATTTTTCTCATTTTATTACTTATGTCACATTTTTTTGACTGATCCTGCTTTAGAGTGAGATTAGGATTTTTTTACAGTTAAATGTTTGTATTTTTTTATAGAAATTTACCTTTTTTTCAATTTACAACAAAATGCCTGTTGTTTTACATTTTTTTTCTGTATTTTAACGTCATTAAATTTATCAAAAAACTTTTGTATTTTGATATTTTGGAAATTTTATAGCTGTATTTTCACAGAGTAATTTGTATTTTTACATAGAATGATATCTAATATTTACAGATTTTGTAATTATTAAGACAGTGTTTTTATTACCATTGAAGACAGTTAATCATATGAAGGTTAAAGCTTAAGATATTAATGTCAAATAGGAGTATTTTTACATACAGTAAAATTATGCATTGTTTCTTTTACTACTCTTTTAAGCTTGTCTTGCAAATAAATGCTCCTATTAACAATTATTTGGCATTATATTATTTTCCCGTAGGTCCTATATATCATTCCTATAGACATATGTCTGTTTTTCACCCTAAATTATTATTAATTAAACTGTGGTATTTGCCCATGTCCCAGTAAACAAAAAGTTATTAATTTAGGTTTTTGTGGTTTATATTTTTTCAGTAACAATTCCTACAATATCCAAAAATCTAATCAAATATAATACAATTTAATGTTTAAAAAAATTACACAGAGCTCAAATCTGAAATACTACAATTTTTTTTTTTTTATTAAGAATAAAGCATTGGTATAGTATGGAAAGTTCCCATTTCTTAACTGAGAAAAAAAACTTACATTTTAACATTTTTAAACAGTAAAAAACTCAAAATAATTAGCTTCTTTAAAACAAGCATCAAATAAATAAAAGCAATGAAATAAAATAAGAAAAACAACCTGCACTTAAAACCATCAACAGTGCCAACCAACAAAACAATTCCTTCCATGGGTTCTTCTAGTCCAACGCTGGCTCATATCATCCTCCTAAGGTCTAGAAAACATATATTTGTTGACAGATGTTAGGGATGCATTCATCTTTCCAAGATGAGTGTACATGTGACGGGATCTGAGTATTAATGTTATTTTTTTATTAATTGGATAATCTCCTGCATAATTGTTGTTGTTTTTATTAATGGCCTCGTCTGTATTGCCTTGCTCAGCGCTTTCTTTTTATGAGCAACAGACGGTTGCGTATGCCAGCATGATGAGCTGATGTGGGAGGGGTGGAGACTGTGCCCTTTAAAAGCATGCTGTAGAGATTGTGTAGGGGAGCACCTTACGGAAGACGGGCAGTCACGTGGGAGCGGAAGTGTGACTGGCGAGCTGGTGTCTTCCGGAGACCGCGTGAGCGGGTGGATGAACGGCAAACACGCTGACAGACTCGGAGGTTATATCAGTATGCAACGAGTGTGAGCAGATCCATGTGCAGTGTATACGCTGAAGGACGAGGTTAGCTACACCATGCGAGGAGTGCGGGTGGACTGGCGTGTAGTGACGACGCCGAGAGAGAGCGAGAGGAATCCACGCTGTGAGTGGAGCGTAAGAGTGTTTATCCCGGCGGAACAGAGCACTCTGGTTACAACGCTGGACTTCGCGTAGACTGGGTAGTGGGAATTGCTACCCGGTCCTATGGTGAGTACGATTTTAGCCATTATACTCCGGAAGCCAGACCATTGAATGAAAGACTCCAGTTGAACTTGACCGGTTGCACTGTTTGACCTTAACATTTAATACAGAAACTGATGATTGCCAGTGTGCTAGCTTATAGTCACTTTGTGAATTTTTATTGCTATATTCCGGGTGCTGTGCTATCGGAGTGGTGTGATTGTGCTGGGTTTGGAATTGTGTGCACGAGAAAGTAATTATTGGGGTGTTGTGTATAACTTGTGAGCTAGAGATACTGGCAGCTGTCTTATCTGTTTTACAGTGTGCTGTTTAAATCCGGTGGAGACTTAGGCCACTGTAGGACTGAATCGAAGGGGTGCACTTGCTCTGATCGAGCCAGGACAGATTGGACTGCTCCTTTGGACTAACATCATCTTGCATCCTTCTTAAGGACTTCTCAGTGTGCTATTTTTTTAATTGAATGTTGCATTGATTTCCAAATCTTAAATCTTTTTATTTGTGTATTTAATAAAAGGTCTTTGTAATTTGATCCATCTCGTGACTGTCAATATTTGATGCCCAACCCTCTGTGTGAAGTGATCTAAATTAAATGCGGGTGTCCTTGTGAGTCCTGGGTCTCAGATAAGCCCCCAGGTGGCGTAGTCGGCTATCTTAATAATTAATACAATTTCGGCCTGTCTTTAGCCAATAAGAGGGCGAATATTAGTTGCACCCTCGTTACATCTGGCGTAGTCGGCAGGATTTTGGACCTGTGTGAGGGATTTGGGCTATCGATTTGACATTCACGTGGTGGATTGAATAGGAATTTTTATTTTTTTTATTTTAAAATGATGATGCCGGTTTTTCCTGGGGCCCCTTGGGTTCCTAAATTTAATGGGGTAGGTAGTGATTTGAGCTATGTGGATTGGAAAGAGCAAATTCGAGGGCTTTTAAAGGCCCAAGAAATGACAAGAGAAACAAATTAAAATTTTATTGGGTGCTTTGGGTGGGGATGCAAGCGAGAAATTAGTGTTTTGGCTGATGCAGAACTTGATAAGCTGAGTAAAATTTTTGATCAATTAGATGTTCTTTACGCTGGAGAAATCCCTTTGCCCGTCCTTAGGTCACATTTTTTTAGCTGCAGGCAGAAGTTAGATGAATCTTTTAAAGCTTTTGTTTTACGTTTAAGGGAAATCTTTTGTAGGCTGCAGAGGCGCAGCCCAGTGGGAGCCCTGGCCGAAGGTCAACTAAAGGAGCAGCTCTTGATGGGGATGGAGGATGGTCCGATGTTGAGGGACTTAAAAAGGTATGCACGTCGCAACCAAGCAGGAACATTTGCAGAGTTACATCAGGAGGCGTTATCGTTGGAGGAGGAGTACGGCCAAACCAGGTATAAGACTGCATGTGCTGCTATTAGTCAACGCGAGACACCTAATCTACATGCACTTAGGCCTGATTGGAGGGCTGAGTTGAAACGAGAGATCTTGGAGGAGGTTAAAGGCCAGATTCGTGAGCTGACTCAGGAAGTGATGAGGGAGCTGAGGCCCCCTAATGCAGTACCCCCTGGAACCCATGCACCCCCACAACAGCAGGCCCCTCCTGGTCCCAGGAGGAGAGATTACCAGTTTGTAAACCATTGGGACCCTGAGGGTAGACCGATATGTCGACGCTGCCAACAACCAGGCCATGTTGCTCGCAACTGTAGAGAGAACAGGGAGCCTAGACAAGCTTTAAACGAGAATGCCCTGTTGTAGAGGTCCAAACAACAGGGTTACTTACCCCACTGGAAAACCAAGGGACCACCGACTATTTTTTTGCTGACTGTCCAATGGTAGATGTTTTAATCCAGAATGTTCCCTGTAAAGGCCTGTTAGATACTGGGTCACAAGTAACATTGATGCGGCAGAGTATGCTGGAAGAGAACTTTCCTAGCTGTAAATTGGGTAATGCCCCCTTGTTACGTTGGGGGCGTAACAACGTAACAAGTGGCAGGCATTCAACTACACGGAAGAGGTGTTGTGATTGTAAAAGATGAATGTTCTACTAATCCTTTAATTATCGGAATGAATGTTATTTCAGCATGCTGGAGTGCCCTGTTCAGGGCCCATCGCAGTCTTTCTCATTTCAGAGCTCTGTGGAACGGCGAGTGTGGAAAAAGGCTATGGCAGCATGTCAACGTATTGCGGCTCACACCCAAGAGGATGGATTCCTGGGATATGTTTGGCCAGCCAGTCGCCACAAGATATGGATCCCTCCCCAAAGCGAAGTCATCGTATGGGGGCGTGTCCGAATGGGCTTGCAGAATCGGCATTATTGTGGATTGGTGGAACCTCTGTTGGAGTCAGGTGCTGTGCCTGCTGCTCGATCTCTGGCTATAGTTAAGGACGGTAGGGTGCCGGTCCGGTTGTGTAATTTGTATCCTTACCGAGTGTCTGTGGGCCGATACCAGAAGCTGGGTCGATTGTATGAGATGCCGAAGGCGGATATCTATGGCCCGAGGGATCTTGATCTGACCTTGAATACAGATGGAGTTGTTGACGTTCGTATGGTGGAAGTTGAAAGCTCTACAGAGGAGGTAATTGCCGACCAGGTGAGCCCAGTAATACTTGGATCTGACTTAACCAATCAGCAATGTCAAGCAGTTGATACATTTTTAAAAAAATGGAGTGGGGTGTTTGCCAAGAATGAGGATGATTTGGGTTTTACAGAGACTGTCCAACATAGGATTCATACTGGGGATGCCCCTCCTGTTCGAGAACGCTTTCGACCTCTTCCCCCAATGATGTATAAGGAGATGAAAGTTTTAATGACAGATATGTTGGAGAGAGGTATCATTTCTGAGAGTAACAGCCCATGGGCAGCCCCAGTAGTTATGGTCAAGAAGAAAGATGGAAGTTGGCGTTTTTGTGTGGACTACAGGAAGTTAAATGCAATTACACATAAGGATGCATTCCCACTTCCTCGAATAGAAGAGACATTGACTACCTTAACAAGGGCTGAGTGGTTTAGTACCTTGGATTTGGCTAGTGGCTATTGGCAAGTGGGGGTGCACACTGACGATCGTCCAAAGACTGCCTTCACGACCCCCTTGGGGTTATTTGAATTCCAGCGGATGCCATTTGGCCTTTGCAATGGACCCGCTACGTTCCAGAGATTAATGCAACATTGTTTGAGTGACTATATTGTGGACTTTCTGTTGGTGTATTTGGATGATGTCATTGTGTATTCGGTAGAATTCACCACCCATCTTCAGCATCTGGAGCAGGTATTCCAGCGACTGTCGCAGCATGCACTGAAGTTGAGAACAGATAAGTGCCAGTTCCTGCAGAGGCATGTAGTGGACAAGTCTGGCATAAGTCCAGATCCAGAAAAAACTGCAGCCGTACAAGGGTGGCCAGTCCCTTCAACTGTCCGAGAGGTGAGAGCATTCTTGGGATTGGCCGGGTACTATAGACGATTTATGGCAAATTTTGCCCGGATGGCACAACCTTTAAATGCTCTTCTAGTGGGAGTTTCAGCTGACAAGAAGTCCAGTAGTCGTAAGGTCGAGTGGAGTACTGACTGCCAAGATGCGTTTGTAAAATTAAAGACATGCCTTACTCAAGCACCCATTTTGGCCTATGCTGACTTCTCCTTACCTTTTGTTCTCTATACTGATGCCAGCCACCAGGGCTTGGGGGCCGTTCTATCACAGATCCAAGATGGGCAGGAGCGGGTTATAGCTTACGCAAGCCGCAGCCTTCACCCTGCAGAACGGAATGATGCCAATTATAGCTCTTTTAAGTTGGAATTGCTGGCCTTGAAATGGGCCATTACTGAGAAATTTAAAGATTATCTGACTGGAGTTAAGTGTACTGTTGTTACAGATAATAAGCCGGTGGCCCATCTAATCAGCTAATGCTGATAGTTTATCCAGGTTTCCAATAGCCCCTATTGAGGTACGACAGGTTGTGGAAACAGAAGATGCCTGCCAGTCAGGGATTGATGCCCTGGATGTGGAAGGGTGGCGTAAGAGCCAAAGTGAGGATGAGGAACTCCAACAGGTACGGTCTTACGTTGAGTCTAACAGGGTGCCCACATCAAACGAGCGGATCACGATGTCCTTGACAGTTAACCGTTTATTGCAGCACAATACTAAACTTGTGATTCAAGATGGAGTGCTTTACAAGCGAGTGATTGATCCCAGTACCCATGAGTTATATTTGCAGATTATTTGCCCAGCCGCAAGACGGGAAGAAGTATGGGAAAGATACCATGATGCATCTGGTCATGCAGGAGTGGCACGGACATTGTCGAGAGTCAGACGCTATTTCTACTGGCCAAAGATGGAGGAGACTGTAAAAGGGTTCCAGCTGGGCTGTGTCATTTGTGGCCTGCAAAGAGGAAGGGAGGATAAGGCCCCGCTGAATCCAATTGAGGTATCATTTCCGTTAGAAGTGGTAGCCCTAGATTTTTTGACCTTAGGACGTCCAACTGATTCATGCCAAAATATCTTGGTTATTGTTGACATGTTCACACGTTATGCATGGGCCGTTCCAACTAAGGATCAAACTGCTAAGGCAACTGTTAGAGCTTTGTGGGAACATGTAGTCCAGACCTTCGGTTGTCCCGTGCGTTTCCATTCAGATATGGGGCCCAATTTTGAATCCGCATTGATGAGGGAGTTTTGCCAATTGTATGGTACTGCTAAGAGTCGAACGACTCCATATCACCCAGCGGGGAATGGGAGAGTAGAGAGGGTGAATAAGACACTGCTGGGGATGTTGCGGACATTGGAGAGAGATAAGCAGGATAGGTGGCCAGAATTTCTCCCAGAACTAATGCAAGCATATAACAACACCACACATGGGGCTACAGGGTTTACACCGTCATATTTAATGTTTGGCCGTTCCGTACGTACACCAGTAGATATGAGCTTGGGAGTGGGAGCAGGACAGACTCGAATGGATTTGAGGGGGTGGGTACAGGAGCACCATCAAAAGTTGAGTTGGGCATATGCATTAGCTAAAAAAACTATGGATGAGGCTGCAACCCTTTCTAAATGGACTTATGATAGCCGAGCAAACGCTACTCCATTGTTGATGGGTCAGCGTGTGTGGATTCGTGACAGGAATAGGCAGGGACGGGGAAAGTTGTCTAGTTGGTGGGACCCAGTTCCTTATATTGTGCTTGGAACATTGGGGGAGACTGGACTTGTGTACCGAGTGAGACCAGAACATGGGGGACAAGAGAAAGTGTTGCACCGAAATGCCCTTAAGTTGTGTTTTGCACCGGAGGTAGGACAGCTACAACCAATATGTCCTGAAGGGACTAGGGTACAAACAGATCCCCTGCTCTATAGTACATGGTTCGTTTTAGAGCCTAATGTGGTGGAGGGAGGAAATGAGGTCAGGCGCTCGACGCGTCCAAATTTAGGACAGCGGCCTTTGAGGTACAGATGAAGTAATAGCAGGGACTGCTGATATTTTATTGTGGGGGGGTGTGACGGGATCTGAGTATTAATGTTATTTTTTTATTAATTGGATAATCTCCTGCATAATTGTTGTTGTTTTTATTAATGGCCTCGTCTGTATTGCCTTGCTCAGCGCTTTCTTTTTATGAGCAACAGACGGTTGCGTATGCCAGCATGATGAGCTGATGAGGGAGGGGTGGAGACTGTGCCCTTTAAAAGCATGCTGTAGAGATTGTGTAGGGGAGCACCTTACGGAAGACGGGCAGTCACGTGGGAATAGCGGAAGTGTGACTGGCGAGCTGGCGTCTTCCGGAGACCGCGTGAGCGGGTGGATGAACGGCGAACACGCTGACAGACTCGGAGGTTATACCAGTATGCAACGAGTGTGAGCAGATCCATGTGCAGTGTATACGCTGAAGGACGAGGTTAGCTACACCATGCGATGAGTGCGGGTGGACTGGCGTGTAGTGACGACGCCGAGAGAGAGCGAGAGGAATCCACGCTGTGAGTGGAGCGTAAGAGTGTTTATCCCGGCGGAACAGAGCACTCTGGTTACAACGCTGGACTTCGCGTAGACTGGGTACTGGGAATTGCTACCCGGTCCTATGGTGAGTACGATTTTAGCCATTATACTCCGGAAGCCAGACCATTGAATGAAAGACTCCAGTTGAACTTGACCGGTTGCACTGTTTGACCTTAACATTTAATACAGAAACTGATGATTGCCAGTGTGCTAGCTTATAGTCACTTTGTGAATTTTTATTGCTATATTCCGGGTGCTGTGCTATCGGAGTGGAGTGATTGTGCTGGGTTTGGAATTGTGTGCACGAGAAAGTAATTATTGGGGTGCTGTGTATAACTTGTGAGCTAGAGATACTGGCAGCTGTCTTATCTGTTTTACAGTGTGCTGTTTAAATCCGGTGGAGACTTAGGCCACTCTAGGACTGAATCGAAGGGGTGCACTTGCTCTGATCGAGCCAGGACAGATTGGACTGCTCCTTTGGACTAACATCATCTTGTATCCTTCTTAAGGACTTCTCAGTGTGCTATTTTTTTAATTGAATGTTGCATTGATTTCCAAATCTTAAATCTTTTTATTTGTGTATTTAATAAAAGGTCTTTGTAATTTGATCCATCTCGTGACTGTCAATATTTGATGCCCAACCCTCTGTGTGAAGTGATCTAAATTAAATGCGGGTGTCCTTGTGAGTCCTTGGTCTCAGATAAGCCCCCAGGTGGCGTAGTCGGCTATCTTAATAATTAATACAATTTCGGCCTGTCTTTAGCCAATAAGAGGGCGAATATTAGTTGCACCCTCGTTACATACACAGTTTAACTGATCATCTGTCATTTTCTGTTATGTTTATCAATGCATGCCATTTTCGTAATGCTGGTTTTAACTTGATATGGTAGTGCCACAGGGCCAAAGTCATCAAATCCAAAGTGTTTGTGTTAAGGATATTTGAGAGCTGTTGCAATTTACAAAAGTAACACTGATGATCGATAATAGTGTACATTTTATATATTTTACACGTCAATATTTAACATGTGATCTCTTCATTTATATAAGTTACACTGTTGAAAGTCCAGTATCCTTTATTTATATATAGTAGTGCATGTTAAATATGTAGTAGCAGATGAACATGCTGACCAATGCATCAGTGAAGGTTGTCAAATTTTCCATCACCACCACCTGGTCTGCTGCCACCATGAAAGCTGCTGCAGATACTGGACTCGTTCCTGTAGGGAAAAATAGTCACACAGGCAAATCCATTACTTTAATTGTTTCAGTTTTTGCATGTAGTGCACACAAATACTATTGCCTCTAACTTACCACATACAATAATGCATGGTGTGGGTGGCAGTTGTTCAGTCTTCACCTCATTTGCAATGCTTGTTTCATCAACAATGTGGAACATTTTTGTATGCTCCTCTTTGAAGCGTGAAAGTAGCATCAACACTGCCCCAGAGGGTCCATGACTCGTTTGGATTTCAGCTCTGTCTTTTTCAGGCATAGCTAACTTTTCAATTGGACGAGACTAAGTAGTCAAGAACCTTAGTTTAGTTTAACCCTAATTTAGTGGTCATGACTTGTTCAAATGACTCGTTTATATGGACGCCAGTTAAAAGTTTGAAGTGTTCATGCCGACAAGTGAGAATAGGTACGGCCATTCTTCTTTAAGGAGCTGTGTATCTTTACCAGATGTTATGTCGTTTCTCTGAGATACAAAGGTGTACGACACTTGCATCTCCTTTCATCATCTGCACATCTATATTGACAGGCACAGAGTCCAATACAATACAGCCATAGAAATCTTTTCCGTTTCTTCTTATTTTCTGAAACAGTGCTTGTATCATCTGCAGAAGTACTGTTGCGCTTCAGCACTTCATTTCGCTTGTAATTATCAACTCTGCACTGAAGTTGTTTTGTTAAAGAATCATGGCCACTTCCAACAACTTCATCTTCTATCATGTCTATTAAAGACTTTGGATATTCTAGGACCATCTTTCGTGCAATTTCATTAAGGTGCTTCTTTGACGTTTTTTTGCAAATGGCAAGAATTTCACTTAAAATTATGCAAATCATTTCCCTCCTTTCCCTGGCTGTTGGCCTCTCCTGATTGTCCAATTTTTTCCTCACAACAGCTGGCAGCATATTCCAAGGGATTTTAAAATTGGATTTTAAAAACTGAGTTGTGTGGTAGAACTTGCACTGTCAGTATCAGACATAGAGGAGGTCTGTGATGAAAATAAGCCTTGTGATGAACCAGGTACAGTTAAGTTTAGGCTTGAGCTTGGCTTTGGGCTTGTGCTAACCCAAGGTGTTACAGTAGTCTCGGTTGAGAGTGGGAAATTTTCCTCTATCTTTGGATAGCTTGAAGCTGACCAGGCACCTAAAAAACACACAGACACATTCATTAAAAGATAATGTCGGTGTTTAACAGTGATGTAAGGTTTAAAAGTTATACGTTAACATTTTACAGTGTAAATACACAACTCTGTACAAATTGTGGAGTGAGCACATACATTACTTATATTCCAAATACTCTGTATCAATATTTACAATGTAATTAAAATACATTTAAAATTTACAACTGTAGCCTAAAATTTGTGACTAGCTGGCACTTTTTGTAAGTTATTACAGAGCTCTCAAGCACTACCTTTTAGAAGTGAAATGTTTAGATTCCAATCAAACGGTACCCTCAAAACGCCGATAGTGGTCTTACTTACTGTTTACATAAGCAAGAAGCTTCCTTTCTTGAATGGGTTTGAGCAGTCCCGCAAGGTCATCCTTCTGGACAAGCTTCATATCTTCAACTGTTTCCACTCCAAGGTTTTGGAGGGCATCCAAAATGGGTTGCAATTTGTCTGGTGTGCTAGACATTGGTAGTGCTTCTTTAATAAGAGTGGCTATATCATTCATGGCTAAAAGAGGAAATCAATGATCAGTGAAAATTAAACAGCTACAGGTCCAAAATGGCGTGCTTCAGGGATATTACTTTGTTTCCAAACAAACTGTATGCTGGCAGTGGATAAAAACTGAGACACTGATCAGCATTAATGCAAACCATATCCATGGCAGCTTCACCAATTTTATGTAGTCCATACGCCGACATGTAAGATGATGAGTGTGGCATTACAAGAAAATACACATCTTTGTTTTCTTTCATCAAAACAAGCTCAAGTAGTCCAAATTCCAGAGACTCGTTATGTTTAAGGCATACAAAGAAACCCTTTTTATATAGAGTTCCCCTAAGGTTCACTTCTGTGGACACAAAGTCAGGTGTGACCAAGCCTGCCTCAACAGCATTGCGTACCTTGCTGCTATATAAGTCAGCATGGTAAGGGGAGGAGTCTTTCACCTGCAAAACTGGAGAAAAGAAGGAGCTGGAATTTATGTAGGGCTGAAGTAACTGGTGATTGTTTGCAAGACTCTTGCAAACATTTGTAAAGTTTTGTGTCCTCCTCACACACCGCTTGAAATATGAGTGTTTCCTCTCAAACCTTATTGTCCATAAGTGAACAAGAGGGCCAAACTTCATGATCAGTGATGGGTAATGTAGAAGGTAGTGATGCTTTGGTTTCAATTTGTCAGATGAAAACAGATGCTTCCTTGTTTCAAGATATTCTTGAATGTGGACTTTAAGGAAACTAACTTGGGCAACAGTAATTTTAGGCGAAAAGACTAGCTCAACTACTTCCTTCAGCATTATCACTAGCTGCCATACCTGATCTTGAGTGTCTTTGATTTTGTCACCAATAATGATTGGAAGGAGTCTCAGCAAACACCAATTCTGGATTGCCTGCCCACCGATTTTCTTTCCACGTTCAGCAACATCTGAAGGAACTGAACTAGCATCTAATCCCAGGTACTTGAACTGCCTGATTTGCCGATTGAGTTGCTGGTAAGTCATCCATTTATTTTCTATTATGAAGTGATGTAGGTAAATGGAAAGATCATACGCAACTACGCCTTCAAATAAGTCATGGCCTATACATGGTGGCAGACCTGGCTGACACACATGGAAATACTGAAGACCATTGAAAAGCGACTCAAACTTCACTCCATTTACAGTGGTTTCCCCCCTGTCCTCTAGTAACTGCACTGACTCTTTTTAGTTCTCAACTGTCCTCACTGCAAAACTGTCATTTACATTGTCAATTTCCTCTCTGGGTACCAAGCAGTACCTACAAAAGTGAGAGGAATGCAGTGGGAACCCAAATTCTCCCCAACAATGCACAAGACAGTTGCGCGTACAGTATGGCCTGCAGTAGTGACTATACCATGTTCCTTCTCTAATGTCTGACAGCATCCTTGAAAACAATTTCTCATGGTTAAAGTATTTCATGTCTTTCTCTGTGCACAAAAGCAAAAGCTGTAAATGATCAACACTTGACCGTAAGAATGGCTCAAAGTTGGCAAGTGTAAAGTACACTCCCACAATTTTGGGCTTTTTTTTGCAGAGCCAAGGAGGTTGACCACCTCAAAAGCATCCTGGTACAAAATAAGTTTCAAGGTCACACCTGACTGCATACAAAGTGTGTTTGTTTTAAACACTGATCCATCACACACATCAGTTAACACACCAGTATATTGGACATTTTGAGTTTCACACATTGCTCCCACACCAAAGGATCTGTTAATATAGCATTTAATGTGTCTTTAAGAGGGATGTACTGTGCATACCTGTCTTTTCTGTTCTCGTCTGTTCCTAGATTTCTTGTGGATGCACAAATGAGAAGTTTCTGTGAAAAAACTGCTTTCTGCTGTAATCTGTTGAAAGAGGAATGCTGCATGAAGAATGCAAATCTGTCAAACCACTCAAAGCTACTTCTGCATCTGAACCTGATATGTTTGTATTCACTTTAAGTATTTCTTTGAATTGTTTTTTTGTGTGCTGACTGCAAATGTCATGTAAGCTATGTATTTCTTCAGCAATCATTTGAATAGTTGATGAAGGAATTAGGTGCTTTGCTTGAAGTTTCATGTAGAACATACACAGATTTTTTGTGTATATGGCTCTCAAGTCAGTGTCTTCCAACATTTCTTCTGATGCAGTTGCATCTTCACCTGCATCCATTTCATTTACATCCAAAACTGGCTCACACACAAACTCTGCCGAGCATGTAGTTAATACTTGCCCCCTAGCTACTGCATGTTTATGAGTCCTGGATATATGGGATGTAAATGATACCGTACCTTAAATGTTTTGCCACAGTTAGCAAATTGACAGTTCACCATCTCATGTTTAGAAAGTTGTGATCGGAGATGTGCAATCAGGTCTTTCAGGCCTGTGCACTGTTTCTGACAATTTTTATTGTCACATGTATATGGTCCAGGCATGATGTCCATTTGTGTCACACATGGGTTTTTGTGGTGTCGATAAACATGCGTTTTCAAAGCTTTGTATTTGAAAAAAACATGTTTGCAGTCAGCCACACAACATGGATATTGGCCATTAGCCTCGTGTTTATGTAGAATTTGATGGTCTACATAACCTTTAATAGACTTTAAGGAAACATCATATAACCGACATGTATAAACTTGTGACATTTCCCACAAAGTCTGTTTTTCAAAACCTTGCTAACAGTAAATAACACTTTACACAATTAACAAGAGCTTAAAACTCTATAAACTATGTGCAATAAAAAAAAAGTAATGTTCACAAACCTGATACCCAAAAATTGTGTAAGGAATTGATGATGCAAAAACAGTAAAGATAAAATAAATTAATTAATAAAGAGGGAAAATAAAGCGCCTAAGCAAGAGACGGCACTGAATCCCTTATTATTATGTTGGTCAGAATGTGTTACACAATTGTTAGTGTTAAGATGGTTTTCACACTATCTCACACACATATCACTTTGTCTGTTCAGTGTCTATAGAATATTTACGATGTTAGTCTGTAAGGTAAACAGGGAGTCTTATCTGGGCTCACACATCTCCGGCTAGTATATCCTCTTGTCTAAACAGGAAACAAGTTTAGGTCAGCCTTTTCTCTGTATGTGTATATATACGTTCTGCTACCTGCAATAAAGAGAAAAAGAAGAAAATGCATTCTGTGTGCTGTGTGTTTCTTCTTCCCTGATATCAGAAAGGCACCATGGGCATAGCAGGTCGTATGGAAAACCTCTCCAAGAATTAAGTTTTGTTTGGGCATGATAAAAATCTAACAATTTTGGTGTCAGAAGCGGGATACTTTCGGCAATATCCAAAAAAGGGAAATCACGCATCAAGGTAAGTTTTAAGATACTTCCTTGTTTGCGGGGCTTGTCCCATATGCCAACCAATAGGGCTGCATATGTTTTCGTGTCTTGGTTATGCATTAATTGTTTAATTAATGATAATTTCCTTTGGTGGGATGATTTTGTCGCAACATTGGTTTCCTTACCTTAGATGTAAGATGCAAGATTAGAAGACGTTTTTTACGGTCTGTCTAATATAGGCGATATTGTCTGAAGTATCCTAAAGAATCCACGATAATTTATATGCCCGAAAAAAATAGATAAATGAAAAATTAATTGTTTAAAAAAAAATTTTTTTAAAAAGTGAGAGAAAAGAGAATAGGAACTAAAGAAAAACGGACATTTTGAAAAGGCTTAAAATTTTTTTTCAAAAGACTTCAATCTTGTTTTGGCTTTATAGTCTATTTTATTCTCCTAACTTACAAAAATTGTGATCCAATTGGAGAGACTGGATGACCTTTTTTTGTTTGAAGACTGCGATCCCCCTGGTGCCTAGCGCAGCTGTATTGTCTAAGTGTTATGTGTTGTGTGTCTGTTCTTTGTTCTGTGTAAAGAAGATGGGTTATGACATTTCTCGCTTATTGCCGGAAGAAATTCCCAAAGATTTTATGTATAGGAGTTGTGCAGGTTTTTGAACTAATCCTTGTTTAGATCATTTGGCATTTTGGAGTAAAATTGTGTCACATCTAGATACTTTTTCCTAGAGATTTAGATGCTGCTAGAGGTTTTTACTATGCTCCAGGTTTTGTTAACCCGTTATGCTCTGCACTGCAACAGAAAGTGGTGCATTCCAGCCTCAGCACAAAACTCAAGGAGGAGGTCCTAGGAGAAAGGGGAAGTTAATCTTTTAGGGAAAAGATAGATTCCAATTTCATGTCCTGTAACTTACCTTTTGCCTGTGGTGACACCGACTGGTACTAATTTTTATCATAGCTTTACAATAATTCCAAATTCGCCTTTAAACCTTTTAGGAAGAGATATGATGCACAAAATGGGAATGGAAATTCTGTTTTTTGAAACCAATGTTTCACTCTCTTTTTCTTCTGTCCTCATGCTCTCAACCGAGCCACAGAGGTCCTGCCTGATGAACCAAATTTAGGTGAAGTTAACCCTAAATTATGGGCCTCTCTCAAAGATGAGCCAGGTTTAATCCAGGTAAAACCGTATCATGCACTCATGAAAACACACCATCCGATTTTTGTTAAACAATATCCATTATCGAAAGAGAAGAATGTTGGCATTGCTCCAGTTATTGACAATTTATTGTCACAAGGTGTTTTGATCGAGACACATTCACCGTAAAACACACAGATTAATCCTGTCTTGAAGGCAGTTAAAAAATGCTGGAGGCTAACACAAGATTTACGTGAGATTAATAAATTAGTTATTCCGTTAGCTCCTTTGGTGCCTGATGTAGCTACCATTATTAACTCTATACCAGCGACTCACAGATTTTTTTACTGTGATTGATTTTTGTTCTGCTTTTTTCACTGTCCCTTTGGCCTCAGAGACGCAGACGCTTTTCGCATTTAATTCAATTCAATTCAATTCAATTCATTTTTATTTGTATAGCGCTTTTAACAATGAACATTGTCTCAAAGCAGCTTTACACAGATAATGTGGTGATTAAATGTAAATATGTTCTTTGTAAGTATGTTTGTCCCTGATGAGCAACTGTGGCAAGGAAAAACTCCCCGAGATGGCATAAGGAAGAAACCTTGAGAGGAACCAGACTCAAGAGGGAACCCATCCTCATCTGGGTTGCATCAAATGTCCATTTGAAGCATATATACAAAGTTGCGGGGTGCATTGATGATGATCAGAAGCAAACTGCACTCCCGAGTCAGTGCAGCAGACCGCTGACACCAACTACAGTCCAATCCGTCCTCAAAGCACCCGTTCTACTCCGGAATTACATGGAACCACCCAAGGTCTTGATGAGAGACCGTCCCAAGCTGCACAGAAGTGTGAAGATTCACGGAGGGAAGAGGGGCAGGAACAGTGGTCACTGGAGCCTCAGGAGCATGTTTAACTCGACCAAGAGAGAGAGAGAGAGAGAGAGACAGAGAGAGAGAGAGAGGGTGACGGGAAGAGAAGGATATGGATTATTAAGTGTAACTATTGTTGTATGAAAGTTAATGTCACTGTGCAGTTTGGACTCCGGCAAGACTCGCTATGGCAGCATAACTAAAAGGGAGAACCAGAAGGTAACACAGACATGAGGGATCTCTGGGATAAGAGACGACCCACCACACCACCGTCAACAAACCCGAGTGAACGTGTGAATGTGAGGGGACGACAGCATACAAATATACCAGTTCACCAAACACTCTATATCCATGCTCCCTCCAGATCTGCACCTTTACCTAAGAAAAAATCTACTGATAAAAGGCTTGACTAAATAAATAAGTTTTCAACCTCGACTTGAACACTGAGACTGTGTCTGAGTCCCGAACACTGATTGGAAGGCTGTTCCATAACTGTGGGGCTTTATAAGAAAAAGATCTGCCCCCTGCGGTAGTCTTCATTATTTGAGGAACCAACAGATAGCCAGCACCTTTTGATCTAAGTAGGCGTGGAGGATCATACTGGTACAGAAGTTCACTCAGATACTGCGGGGCGAGACCGTTAAGTGCTTTATATGTCAGTAGTAGTATTTTATAATCAATGCGAGATTTGATTGGGAGCCAGTGTAGACTGATTAAAACAGGGGTGATGTGGTCGTATTTCCTAGATCTAGTGAGGACTCTTGCTGCTGCATTCTGGACTAACTGAAGCTTATTTATGCACTTACTCGCACACCCAGACAGTAAAGCGTTACAGTAGTCCAATCTAGAAATAACAAAAGCATGAACTAGTTTTTCTGCATCCTGTAACGACATCATATTTCTAATTTTAGCAATATTTCTAAGGTGAAAGAAGGCGATCCTGGTAATATTATTCACGTGAGACTCAAAGGAAAGACTCGGGTCAATAATCACACCAAGGTCTTTGACAGCCGTACACGCTGAAACAGAAACACCATCCAGAGATGCTACGTAATCCGAAAGTTTGCTTCTAGCTGCATGTGGTCCTAGTAAAAGTACTTCCGTCTTATCTGAGTTGAGCAGAAGAAAGTTATTAAGCATCCACTGTCTAATGTCCTTTACACACTCCTCAACACTGTTTAGTTGATCTCTCTCATCTGGCTTTGCTGAAATATACAGCTGTGTGTCATCAGCATAGCAATGGAAGCGAATCCCATGTTTATGAATGATTTCACCAAGAGGCAGCAGATATAAAGAGAAAAGCAGTGGGCCTAAGACAGATCCTTGAGGAACACCAAACTTTACCTCATAGAGTGTGGAGAACTCACCATTTACATCCACAAACTGATAGAGATCAGTCAAATAAGACCTGAGCCAAGAGAGAGCTGTTCCCTTTATTCCTACAACGTTCTCAAGTCTAGCAAGCAGTATAGTGTGATCAATGGTGTCAAAAGCTGCACTAAGGTCGAGCAAAACAAGTAAGGAGACAAAACCCTGATCAGAGGCCAATAACAGGTCATTTACCACCTTAACTAGCGCCGTCTCTGTGCTATGATGAGGCCGAAATCCTGACTGATACATTTCAAAAATGTTATTCATAAGTAGGTGTGAGCATAACTGCTGTGCTACAACCTTTTCTAAAATTTTGGATATAAAGGGGAAATTGGATATCGGTCTGTAGTTGGACAACTGACATGGGTCAAGGTCAGGTTTCTTAATAAGGGGGTGGATAACTGCCAGTTTGAAAGATTTAGGTACATAACCAGTGCTAATGGAAGAGTTAATTATTTTTAAAACTGGTTTGATTACCTCTGGAGTTATCTGTTTAAAGAAACTAGTAGGCAAGGGATCGAGAATGCAGGTTGATGATTTTGATGAGGAGATTAATGAAATTAAGTCATTCTCATGAATAGGAGTGAAGCTTTGTAGTTGATTGTCCGTTATAATTACACTGCTGTCTACAGGGTTACTTGTAAAATAATTTGGATTTATATTAACCGTCTGGATTTCTTGCCTGATGTTTTCAATTTTATTATTAAAAAAGTTCATAAAATCATTACTACCTATTGATGGTGTGCATGTTAGTGCAGTGCTTTTATTCCCTGTTAATTTTGCTACCGTGCTGAATAAAAATCTAGGATTATGCTTGTTATTTTCTATGAGGGTGGAGAAATATGCTGATCTGGCAGCACTAAGAGATTTTCTATAATTTAGGAGGCTCTCCTTCCATGCTATTTGAAATACTGTTAATTTTGTTTGACGCCATTTACGTTCTAATTTTCGAGTGGTCTGTTTTAAGGTGCGCGTATGATCAGTATACCACTGTGCTAATTTTTTCTCCCTGATCATTTTGGTCTTAAGGGGAGCTACATCATCTAGAGTGTAACGTAACGTTGTTTCTAGATGTTTAGTGGCCCAATCGAGCTCTGCGGGGTCTGACGGAGATTTATCTAATATCGTAATTTCTGGAAGATTATTAATAAAACGCGCTGCTGTAGCTGACGTGAAAGTACGCTTAACACGGTAACGTGGTGAGGTAGAAATGCAATGACTTAGGCAAATTTTAAACGAGATTAGATAATGGTCTGAAATAGCTTCAGACTGTGGAATTACGACTAAGTTTTTTATTTTTAATCCAAATGTTAACAACAAATCGAGAGTGTGTCCACCACTATGAGTGGGTCCTATAACATTCTGATTAATTCCAACTGAATCTAGTATGGACACAACTGCTGCTCTTAAGGAGTCTTCCTGATTATCAAAATGAATATTAAAGTCTCCAACAATTAATGCTTTGTCTAAAGAAGTAGCTAAATTTGTAATGAAATTTACCTATAGGGGATGTCATTTCACCTGGACCCGTCTTCCTCAGGGTTTTGTTGACTCGTCAGCCGAATTATGCTAAACCTTTTCACCTCTATGTGCACGAACGTGGTGGTACAGCTGCGGGGATCCTAGCCCAGGAACACGGTGACAGATATCGCCCTGTTGCGTATCTTTCCAAATCTTTAGACAACATAGCACAAGGGTTGCCTTCGTGCTTGCGTGCAGTGGCTGCTGCGACTCTGATGGTCCGGGATGCTGAGAAAATGGTGCTGTCACATCCTTTGATACTGTACACCTCACATCAGGTAACAGCTATTTTACACAACATATGACAGCACAACGTAGATCTGGTTATGAAACCACACTCTTGGCAACGGAAAACTTAACCATTAAGCCTTTTCTCAGCCTGTCATGCGGACGCAGAGGCGGAAGCCGAAGTTGCAGCAAACAAAGAAAACTTTATTGAACAAAAAAAAAACAACACAGACCAAAAAAGGCGGAGCCAACGCGATCGCCTGCTGCGGGCAGGAAATGGCTTGCGGTGCACTCACTGCGCAGAATACAACAGCTCCGTGTCTGTGAGTAAATCCAACATACCCGGATCCGTGAAACAAAGGAAGCATAAATCCCAAGTGCGTCCGGAAAGAGGCGCGGGCTGCGTGAAGAGAGCGAGAGAGAGACGGTAAGTAGCGGGGATGAACCTGAGCGAACACACGGTCAGCGCAAAGCGCACACACGTCCCAAAAGAGTAAACAGGAACACCACCGGCATACATCCACGTCGGACCATGAGCAACATACAATAAAGGACCGCGAGAGTGTGCGCCGTGAGTGTTAATATAGACGGCATGATTAGCGTGTAGATATGAGTCAGGTGTGTGGTTAGTATGACGGCGAGGAGCTCCTTGTGGGTGGTGCACGCGCGGGAGGCGTAGCAGGGTGGTCCCTGACACAGCCGCATTCAGCTGTAGTAGCTTTGCGTGATCTGCTAGACGATATTGGCTTAGATGGTTTTGACGACGCACATGATTGCCTTGAACACATTGAACAAGAGACCTCTTGTAGGCCCGATCTTTTAGATACGGCCCTGGAAGAGGGGGATTGTCTATATGTAGATGTTCATGTTGAAAACCTTCTGATGATGTCTATTTATGTGGATATGCGGTTGTAAGATTACCTGATGTAATAGTTGAATCTAAATCATTACCATACACATCAGCATAAGCTGCAGAGTTGGTCGCACTTACAAGAGCATGTCACTTGTCTGAAGGTAAAGTAGTGACTATATACACTGAAGTATGCTTATGGTGTTGTGCATGATTTTGCCAAAACATGGAAGCAAAGAGACTTTAAAACAGCTGATGGAAAGCCCATAGCACATTTTAATCTCATAGTCGACTTTTTAAAAGCTCTTCAACTCCCTGCCATAGTTACACATATGCCACCTGTAGGAAATTTGAGATACCTGTTGGTTATAGTTTTGGACAGATTCAGTAAGTGGCCAGAAGCATTTGCATGTGCGACAGAGAATGCTAAAACGGTTGTCAAAATATTAACAAAAGAGGTCATCTCTAGGTTTGGTATTTCTAGTGTGATTGAAAGTGATAACTGCACACCTTTTGCTTCGAAGGTAACACAACTTTTGGCTAAAAGCTTAGTGTTTTAATATTCCCTATCACCCACAGTCAGCTGGAGTAGTAGAGAGAACAAACAGAACTACGTTTCTGCCCTGGTTGAGAAATTTAATTCTATCAGTGCTGATGTCTCACTAACTCTTCCTCTGCCCACAGATAAGCCAACACACCCTTTTGTGCCTAATCAGCAGGTCCTGATAAGAAATCTGAAGCCTACCAAGGTCGTTGAGCTGAAGTATCTGGGTCCAGCGAATGTTCTAGCTGTAACCAGAACTGGAGTTCTGATTGATTATCAGCCACAGTGGATACACGCAAGCAGGATTAAAATATCACCCACTTAATCTATGCACTAATTGGTCTGTTGCCCTAAGAAGCCAGCCTAAGTGAGTATTCAGGGCTGAAACAGTTGAGAGCCCACGGAAAGATCCTTTCTTTATAGTAGAAAGGGGGCCACCTCCAGGGTGAAGATCTGACTCACTTGACTGTTTAGTTTAGCTTACCCTGATACCTGCTCTAGGTCTAAATTCTAAGTCTGTGCATAGTTGTAACTAGACTCAGAATTTTTCTTATTCTCTTGAACACATTATTCAGAGAGTAGACTGTTACGTATACCTTATAATACTGCTAATAGACATACTGAACAAGCACTGAGAAACAAATGTCTCATGATGTCTTGGAGAACGTGAAACAATTGCTGAACAAAGTTTTTTGAGAAGATTAAGAGTTTGTTTATGAGTGTTGAACACTATTTTGTTTTAGGAATGATTCTTGTATTGATTGTTGGAATTGTACTTTGTATGTTGCCATGTTTGATGACGATGGTAAGACAGGCCATAAAGGACTCGATTGGAGTGGTGATGATGAAGGATTATATGCATGTAGGGAAATAATGAAATGGAATCTGTATGTATTTGTTTCTCTTTATCTTTTCATTTGCAGTTTGTCATCAGGTTTGTTCCTAGGATGAACATCCTATGTTTTGGTGTGTGATGCTAAAGCATAAATGATTTAAAGTGGCCATTGTTAGTGTTAAGATGGTTTTCACACTATCTCACACACATTCCTTTGTCTGTTCAGTGTCTATAGAATATTTACGATGTTAGTCTGTAAGGTAAACAGGGAGCCTTATCTGGGCTCACACATCTCCGGCTAGTATATCCTTTTGTCTAAACAGGAAACAACTAGGTCAGGTTTCTTTTCTCTGTATGTGTATATATACGTTCTGCTGCCTGCAATAAACTGAAGAAGAAGAACATGCATTCTGTGTGCTGTGTATTTCTTCTTCCCTGATATCAGAAAGGCACCACGGGCATAGCAGGTCGTATGGAAAACCTCTCCAAGAATTAAGTTTCGTTTGGGCATGATAAAAATCTAACAACAATGTTTAACGCAAATGACCCCAAACACTGTGTCGTTTGATTCAGCGAGTTCTAGCAGGTGTTTTAACTATATTTTACATTAACTAATGTGCGATTAAAAGATCCTTTTAAAATCTTGGACTACAAATAACTTTAAGTAAACAAACTCATGAAACTCGGGTGCTCACCTGCTATAAGTGTGACCGAGCAGTTGTGCTGACCGTTGTGTTCGTCTTCCTCGGTTCAATTGCACTAATAATCATGTATTTTTGTAAAAGTAGCAATAAAACATTCAACCTTTTATTTTACAAAATTAATTTAAACAATGTATTATTTAAATTTAAAAAAGCAATATTTTTGGACTGTTCAATAGCCTAGTTTATTCTCTTCACACTCAATCACAGTAAGTGGTGGTATGCACCTGTAAAGTTGGTTCGCAACACGCTATTAAAGGCTCCATTAGGCTCCACGCGTGCGCATACTGACACAAATTCAAAATTGGCGCCGAATTAGCTCCGCCTACAACGGTTTGAATGAGTTTCAGGCTGTTCCTCTGGGAAATGTTTAAGATAATAACGCGCTTTTTCACTAAACAACAAAAACTATAAGAATCTGAGGATACTACAGAAGACATCAAGCTGACTAAGGTACGTGTTTTAAACATTTGAAGCACATTTTATAGTGACTGCGCATTTCTGTTGTTAAATGTAGTTTTGAAGTTAAAACGTGCAGTATTTTGTAAAGTCACATAACAACAGCTAAAGGACAAAACGCTGAATAAAAGTAAATCTTGGCTGGATAAGTAAACTCTCATTACATATTGAATCGTTTGGATTGTGAAAATGTGCTAGAAGCTTAGACAGTTCTACGCAGTAACAACCCTGTGTAATACAGTGAAGCAGCTAAGTCACAGTAAGTTATATAAATGTATGTGAACCTTTCCAGCTGATCTTTTGGATCATTGTCTCAGTGGAACATCTGTATGTAATGTGTGACTGCAATACAAAGTCATAAATATTGTTCTTGGTTTTAGGTCGTGTGGAAAAACTGGAGCTCTACAGCAGAAAAGCATGTCAAAGGTGTGTATCACAAATTCACTTGTTTTGTTGTTATTATTTTAGTAGTAGTTTAATCTTTATGTATGGGTGATGAGGGTGAGGTCTTAGAGTAGGGCTGAGTATTGTTTTCAATACTACTGAGGCACTGACTGAATTGCTTTGAAACATTTGAAAAATTTGGAACCGGTATTAAATGCACGGTATAATAACTAATATTATATTAAATTTTCATTAGTTTTGTGGGTTAACTGGGACCATGAATACATGTAATATGGGTCTGGAATTGAAAAAAAAAGTCCTTTAAGTATATTGTTTTTTTTTTTATATTAAAAAACAAACATTTTATTAATAAAACACTGCAGCAGACAAATGTTCATTTAATGACTGAGTCATGTTGAAACTGTGCTTTCTTACACAGAGCAACATCCTGTACCAGTCTGCTTTCAAAAGAGGCCACTCAACTAAGACTCTGCTCTTGGTTATTAAAGCTCTGTGACTCCAGCAACTTCAAAGTCATCTGTGCTCGTTTTGCTGGATTTGTTTGCGGCTTTTGGAACAGTTACCCACCTGATTGTCCGGGTCTTTGGAACCTCACTGCAGTTGTCCAAGTCTTACCTCTTAGGTATGTCCTTCAGGGTGTCAGGGTTGGGTTTGTACAGTAAGTTGCAACATGTTGTAACTGGGGTGCCTCTAGGTTCATTACTTAGAACACAACACTTCTCTCCTTGTACCTACAGTGGCATTTCAAAAGTTTGGGAATCCCTTGCAAAATCTGTAAAAATGTGAATAATTTTAACACAATTAGAGAGATCATACAACATGCATGTTAATTTTTATTTAGTACTGTCCTGGGTAATATATTTTACATAGATGTTTATATATAGTCCATTACACAAAAAAATTGCAGAAATTATTAAAATAACCCCCTTCAAAATTTTGAACAGTGAAAGGCTTAGTTCACCCCAAAATGATAATTCTGTTAATAATTACCCACCTTCATATTGTTCCGAACCCATAAGACCTTCGTTCGTCTTTGAAACACAAATAAAGATATAGTTGATGATATCAGAGAGCTAATTGATCCTCCACAGACCGAAACACAACTGAAATAATCCAGACCAGAAACATAGTATGATCAACTTCAGTTTAGAGTAGCTATGAGAATAGTTTTTTTGTGTGCAAAGGAAAAAAATAACAATTTAATCTACTATTCTTGTCTTCCATTCAAGGTCTCGTTTGACCTTGTTTATTGCCTAGTGAAAGCATGTGCACATACATAATCTACGGTTGTTTACGCCTAGAGGAAAGAAACTGGTGAAACTCTAAAATGGCAGAAGACATAAGTCAGTGGAGAAGAATAGTTGAGTAAATAGTTTTTTTCTTCTTCAACTAAAAAAAGTGTTCTCGTAACGTCACAATACTGAAGTTAATCCAATGTTTTTACTGTTCTATCGTTTCAGTTGTGTTGCTGTCTATGGAGCGTCAGATGGCTCTCTGATATCATCAAAAATACCTTCATTGCAAAGTGAGTAATTAATGACAGAAATTTCATTTTTGGGTGAAATGTCCCTTTAAACTGAGCACTGTTCTTCAGGAAAAAATTTTTTTTGCATATTTCAAACACTTTCCAGCAGTGACTGTATGATTTTAAGATTAATCTTTTCACACTGAGGACAATTAAGTGACTCAAACGCAACTGTAAAAAAAGGTGCAAACATTCACTAATGCGACAGAAAGAAACATGATGAATTACAAGCCATGAAACATGATGTCAAGAGTTTTCTTGTTGTATTAAATGTATTTATTTTCCGTTTAATACTGCCCTTCAGAACAAAAGATATTTCCTGGAAGGCAAATTAAGTACAATTTACCCCGATCTTCAAATTCAAAAAGTTTTCACTCCCAGCTCTTAATGCATTGTTTCCTTCTGGAGCAATAAATGTAAATGTTTGCACCTTTTTAAATAGTTGTTTGAATTCCTCAGTTCTTCTCTGTGTGAAACGATGGATCTCAAAATCAGTCACTGCTGGAAAGGGTTCAAATATTTAAAAGATGCTGGAAAGACTCTGCGGTAGGCTACTTGTAGGATTTTTCTGAAAAAAAGTGCTCAAGTTTAACTATTCAGAACAGAAATGAACTTGTGAACAACAGTCACAAAACAAAAGAACAATCGTAGATCATCTATATAACCATTTATAACCATTCAGACCTTTTTATAAACCATTTAGGTTCATAAAGGTAGTTATTTTAATAATTTTAGACATGTTTTGACTTGTGGACCATATGGAAACATCTCTGATGTTAAATATCTTAGTCAGGACAATGCTAAATATAAAATAACATGCAAATTGTATGATCCCTCTTTTGTTAAAATGATTCACATATTTGCAGGATCTGCTAGGGATTCCCAAACATTTGTGAATCATGACAATGGCTCTGTCATTTAGAAACATGGCTTTTCATATTACCGCTATTGAAATAACAACACTCTTACACACTCTCTCTCTCTCTCTCTCTCTCTCTCTCTCTCTCTCTCTCTCTCTCTCTCTCTCTCTCTCATTTCAGCTGGATGTCTCGACAGTTGCTGCTCTCATCTTTGCCTCCTGGACAGAAATATCTTGCTGTATTTTAAATGATCATCAACTCAACCCTGCTAAGACAGACCTGCTCATGTTTTCAGCTGACCTAACTTTGGTGTTATTGTTAACGCATATATAAATTGCACTGGCCCGATCCTGCAGATTTGCCGTGTACAACATTATGAAGATCAGACTCTTTCTTTTGGGCCGTGCTACAGAAGTCCCTGTCCAAGCTCTTGTTCTCTCCAAACTGGACTGTTGTTTTGATCTCTTAGCAGACTTTCCAGCATCTACTACCAAGCCTCTGCAGCTAATCCAGCCTATGGCACTGAGACTGATCTTCAACAAGCTAAGGAGTGCAGGTCACTTTAAAAAAATGTTTATATAAACTGCTGTGTCTACTGTGTTGGTATGTTGCTTTGGATAAAATGTCATTGTAAATGTATAAAGGTATACTGCAATTGTCATTCAATGTAGGTATTTTTGCATGCTATACCTTATTTTCTATAATTGTATTGTTCATTTAACTTGACATACAGTGCTTCTGTTCAATTATTAATACTGTGAATGTTCAGGTTCCTTTTATAAGTACAGAATATACAGTAGAGCTCATTGCTATACTGTCCAAAAATGTTAAACTGTAGTATGTCTGGAAAATGAACTATTAAGATGTGTCTACAGACATTTGTGTGCATTATGAATTGAGTATATTTTTTTATATAACATTTCTTGATTATTGTAATTAATGATATCTGTATTTATACAGTAAATGCCTTTTAATTTACAGAGATTTAATATACAAACCTTTTTTTAAACGTGCTTTCTGGATTTATTTTATCGTTATTGTACATGAGGAAAACTATACTTTTACACTAAATTAATGTAAATGGACAGATCAGTTTTATAAAATAACAAATTAAATCCTTAAATTTATGGTGATTAACCTGACAGTTGGTTGTTTTTCTATGTTATTTGACATCATTTATCTGTTTTTCTATAGTTAAAAAATATTTATCAACAGTAATATTCTGTAAATTAAGTACTTTTGACCATAAAGTCTATTCTGTATTTTTTACAGTTTTTTGCTAGTAATTTTGTGAAATGGTAATTTCTGTAATTTAACGGATTATCTCTGGAAGCCCTGCTGCCAGTCTTTTTACCGTTTTTTTACAGATTTTTTTTTAACAGTGTACCTCATTAACATATAATAAAATGAAGTACAACAATTACAGTTTTTCTCAATCGATTTGGTACATTTCCCCAAACTCAGGTAACAGCTCTCAAAACAGTTAACACAGCAAACTAAACACACTCTTATGCTGGCCAAACCGTTAAGTATTCACTGCACAATGAAACACAGCATTTTATTCTAGTAATGCATTTATTAAAATTCAATATTAACATCAAAACTAAAAGTGTGTTCTCTGTAGATTTTATAACAAATTCAGCTGAAGATACACAAAGAAATAAATGAAAATACATGTTTTTCATTAAGATTTTTAATGAGTTCAGGTGTATAACAATATATATATATATTATGCAAATAAGTATATAGGTAAATAAAAAATAAAGTGATAAATGTACTGCATTCATTGAATCAATTATTTTATTGATCATGCCTCTCAATTACATCTGGCCAGAGAATTTCATCAACATCACAGAAAATATTTTCACGAGTCATGCATCATGGGAAAAAACGCCTTGAATGCTTTATCCATCCTTGACATGCTTGTGCCCCATTATCTCCACAGGCCTCTTCCATCGCTTGAAGAAGACTTACTTGGTTGTAAGGGTGGCGATCATGTACTTTCTATCTTCAAGAGGAGAATAATTCCTCAATTGGATTCAGGAAAGGAGAATATGGTGGAAGAAACACAATTCTGAAATGTGGGTGATTCTCAAACCACTCTCGCACTAGTGCTGAATGGTGGAATTGGACATTGTCCCAAACAACTACAAAATTCCGCACTATTTGCTCCTGATCACCCTGCGGAAAGAGGATTTCATTGAGGAGGTTTAAAAAATGTGGGAGCCTTGCTGTGTTGTATGGTCCCAAGACCGCATTGTGTGCCACAACACCCGTTGTAGAAATTGCTGCACAGAGAGTGATGTTGCCTCCTCGTTGTCCAGGGACATTGACTGTAGCATGATAGCCACTCACATTTCTCCATCTTCTCATTTTTTTTTTTTTTAAGATTGAAGCCTGCTTCATCAATATACAGGTACTCATAATGAGTTGCACTACTATCCAACTCCAAGATTCTCTAGAGTAAAAAGAACACAAGGTAAAATATAGTAAATTTGTGTTTTAAAGTAATGGCATTGATTGCAGTCAATACTACTGTGAAATTGTTGCTGAAGTTTGAGTTCACACTTTGAAGCAGCAGTATACATAGATATGCCTAAATCTTTTCACATATAGTAGCATGGAATAGTTTATGGACACATACTTAAAATTCAGGAAAAATATATCTTTGAGTTGAAAGTAAAATTACAGTAATTGGGTTACACATACTTGAACAAACTGGAATCGCAACTCCGTCACTCTAACAAAGTTCCTCTCAAAGGGCACATTGTATACTTGCTTCATTTGGATAGCATTTCTTCTTAGAACACGGTCAATTGTGGAGCGACTGCATTGGTGGATATTGTGGAACAGTTGATTGTTCTGTGTTATTCTTTGCTGATTTCTTTGAGGCGGAGGGTGTTGTTCTGGACCACCATGTCAACAATGGCATGCTCTTGTTCAACTAAAAAAAGTCTTGTTCGTCCACCTGAATGTTCTCTAACTTCAATTCTGAAAAAGGTTTGGACAAGCAGGAACATTTACAGTAGAGATCTAGACCTATGTCAAACAAGACTACATGGACTCTCATTGTAAAAGTAGAATGATATGGTTACTTACCGGTTTTCCCTCTGAAATGTACGGATAATTGAAGCCACTGTGGATCTGTTTATATTGGGCTGAACTCTCTGGTCAGCTTCTCTCAGTGAGAGACCATGATTTATGACATGGTCAATAAGTGTTGCTCTGATTTCATTTGAAACACGCGTGTACCCTACCCTCATTCTACCTCTCCTCCCTCCTCTTACACAGTTTTTCTCAATCGATTTGGTACATTGCTCCAAACTCAGGTAACAGCTCTCAAAACAGTTAACACAGTGATCAGTACACTTTGTAATTGTAATGTACCAAATCGATTGAGAAAAACTGTAATGAATGAAGAAATGTAAAATATAAAAAAATAAAAAATAAACAAATAGATAGATAGATAGATAGATAGATAGATAGATAGATAGATAGATAGATAGATAGATAGATAGATAGATAGATCTAAATGTATTTATTATTATTATTATTATTATTAATAATAATAATAATTATTATTATTGTTTAATTTTGCATTAATTTCTGAACTGACATTTATTGTTTATAAAATATTTTTAATTTATGTTAAACACAACTGATATTTCTTAGCAAACTACAGTTAATTTATTTATTAAACTAAAATAAAGGCACACAAATTTAACTTTCTGACCTTTTGAAGGATGCCCAAGCCCTCTGCTGGTGAAAACACTTCACACAATTCTCACCCGTAATTACTGTTTTTACCAATTGCTTAGACACGTTTTCAAAACCAAGTCTCCTTTTTTCAAAACTCTACACACAATTCTCAAAACTGCACACACAAAATGCAAAATAGCTCACATCTCCTTCAAAATGCAACACTGCATTCAAAATGCCATAAACACATCAGAATGAAGCATTTGCATCAAATGGAAAACACCTCTTTCATAATAATACATTTCTGGATATATCATGTAAACACTAATGTTCTAAATCTAAAGCTCTTTGGTCTTTCATAGGGTTATATCAAAATTTTAATACAATGTTTTACAGTGAAAGTAATCTGCTGAGAGCGGTAACAAGTACACTGGGAACACCAATGCAATGTAGAAACAGAAAATATGTATTAGGCCAAAAATGACTGTTGTATACATTAGCATTCAACAAAACAATAAACATGTAAACCAAAAGTATATTCTTTACAGTAGAATACAGTAAATTGTGTGTGGGTCCCGGTCCATGAATTGGCAGGGGGGAGGGGGGGTGCAGTCCCCAGTGCTAAGCTTCATCCCTTCTACGAGCTGGGTCTGGTCACAATACTTAATCCACATCACAAGCTACGTTTTCTCTTGCCAAACATTGAGGGAAGTATCTCCTAGCATGGCGTATCCAACCTTGAACAAAGACAACCTCTATGTCCCTACATGCGTCCTCCATTGCCTGGAGAAGTGGCATGCAGGCCAAGGGTTGGCGATCATACAACCTTCCAGCGCCAGACTGAGAAGAATTCCTCTATGGGATTTAGAAAAAGTGAATATGTGGGTAGGTATACTTCATACGTATTTTACAGTACATTACTATAATGCTAAAATAGTCATTACATAGTTGCATTCCTGTTCTCATTTCTAAAGGTTCGAATTATGGACGCCACAGTAAATTGACTCAAGTTGGGCTGGACTCTCAGCCTCCCTCACGGTCAAACCATGGTTGATTACATGATCAACAAGTGTTGCCCTAATCTCATAAGAGATGGCGCTCCTTCTTTCTCTTATTTGCCCTCGTCCTCTTCTTCCTCTTCCTCTTCACCTTCTTCCTCCTCCTCCTCTTGCTCTCTGTTCATTGTTAGCATCCATTGTTTAAAACAGGTAATCTGATCTTTTACCTATTTATAGGCCTATCTACACTACTGTAAAGTAAAGCAGTGATTGCTTAGTGATCAATTAAGCAATTAGTGTTTGCAGATGTGTCTGTGTGACCTGGTGACTAAGTGTAGCATTTTTAACGGTTGTGTTTGAAAAAGGAACGCAAGTCACTTCCTGATAGATCTTTGTGTTTTAGGTAGAGAATTGTGTGTAGTGTTTTGAAAAAAATTGTTTTATGCAATTGAAGACTGAGTCAAAGGCTGAGAAATAGCTCTTTTGGATTTGGAGATTTGGCATGTAGTTTTGCACTTTGAGTGAGAGGTTTCAAAAATCGTGTGACATGAAAAGATTTTGTGTGTAAGCAATTGGTAAAAACTGTAAAACTATTGTTAAACTATTACATTTTACAGTTTTTCTCAAATGCTAAAACATATTTCACAAACGTTTCCTCCATGTTCCCCAATGTCTAAACACAACACCCTTTTCTAAAGCTACATAAACACAACCACACCTTCTCACTTCAAAACTCAAACTTTCACACCAAAAGAGCAGCTCGAAGCTTTTAAAAATGTAAACACTATACACATCATTACACACTACAGCAAAACAATTGAAAACACAATGCTCAATTTGTGAGAAGGTTCTTTGTTTCATAACTGCCAATGCATATTTTTGAAACTTTACAGTAATGGATGTTCTTAGATCTCTGCAGAGGATTAGGCATTTAGATTTGAGAGTTTCATATGAAGAGTATAAATCTATAGTAAATTCTGCATGTACACTACTGTAACACAACTCAATGCAAAAACAGAATCTATTGCACACAACAGTACTCTTGAAAACATGATCAGGGTGTGAAGTTTTTTTATTTACTTTATTCACACCACACACACACACACACCACAATCACTGTGCGGCATCATGTCGCTGAGCTGCATCGGGCCACATCAACTCATCCAAATCGCAGGCTATATTGTCTCTTGCCAGGCACCGTGGAAAAAACGCCCTGGAATGGCAAATCCATCCTTGGAAGGCCTCCACTGGGATGTCAACACAGGCCAGCTCCATTGCCCTTAGGAGGTTCTCTCTAGTGTATGGTTGTCTGTCATAAACCTTCCATCTCCATGATGAAAAGAACTCCTCTATAGGGTTCAGGAAAGGGGAGTAGGGTGGCAGACAGACGTTTAAAAAGTGGTTACTGTTGGTGGTGAACCACTCTCTGATTTGTTTTGTTTTGTGGAAGCGTACTTTGTCCCAAATGATCACATAAATTTGATGTGAGGGCCCAGGATGGTGTTGTTGGTGCTCCAGGAGGATGTCTTTTAGCTCCTCTAGGAAGGTGAGGAGACGTTGGGTGTTGTAAGACCCAAGGACAGCATGCCGGTGGACAAGCCTCTCCAAACCCATTGCCGCACAAAGAGTAACATCACCCCCCCGTTGGCCAGGAACCTCAGTGATGGCTCTATGGCCAATGATGTTACGGCCTCTTTGCCTTCGTTTCTGCAGGTTGAAGCCAGCCTCATCCAGGAAGAGGTACTCATAAGGTCTGGCCATCGTGTCCAACTGTAATATCCTCTGTGAAAATGTGAAAGTGCACAGGTGTTCAGAACAACAGTCAATCAGGTAGCACAGTATTGTCCAGAAGTAATGTAGGCCACTGAGCAACACAGTATGTCCACTAACTGTACTGTGAACATGGATGTATACTTACTTGCACATACTCGTAACGTAGGTCTTTGTGTTGCGCAGAGTTGCGCTCAAAGGGAACCCTATAGACCTGTTTCATCTGCATCTTTTGGCGCCAGAGAACTCGGTCTATTGTGGCCAAGCTGACATCATCAATGCTCTCAAAGTTGACATTGTCGGCAATGACTTTGTCTCTGATTTTCCGGAGTCTGATGAGGTTGTTCTCACGAACCATTTCCACAATGACGGTTTCTTGTGCCGCTGTAAATATGGCAACCCTCCCATCTCTATGTGGCATTTTTTCAATTCTAAAGAAAGAAACATGTGTTGTCAGTTTTACAATACAGTAACAACTGATTTGAAACCAATAGACTACTTTCACAGGCTTGTAAAATTGTATTGTGACAAAGAAAGCAATAGAGTACAATACCTGTTGTGTTGTCTGAATGCCCTGATAATGGTGGCCACGGTGAACCTATTTAGGTTTGGACGGACTCGTAGTCCTGCTTCAGCCATTGTCATGCCATGGACAATGACATGGTCAATGACTGTTGCTCGCATCTCGTCCGTAATGATGGTGCGAGGTTGTCTTGCTCTTCCTCCTGGACCTTCTCCTCCCCCTTGTTGGCCTGCTCCTCTTTCTCCTCTGATTTGAACTCCTCTTCCTCGTTGGCCTGCTCCTCTTCCTCCTCTGATTTGAACTCCTCTTCCTCGTTGGCCTGCTCCTCTTCCTCCACTGATTTGAACTCCTCTTCCTCGTTGGCCTGCTCCTCTTCTTCCATGGCTCTTCTCTGTCCTCTGACTCGAATTCCTCTTCCCCTGACTCTGCCTTCATCCATTGTGTTTGTTTGGAATCTTCAGCAAACTGTGCACTCTGAACTTGCTTTTGTACATGTGGTCACAGCATTAGCAACAAGTGTCTTCAATTTTGAGTTGTTGTGTGTAATGAATGATGCCAGGTGTGTTCATTGTGTTCAAATATTGTTGACTGTGGCAAGCATGTTGCATCACATGAGCTTTCATTTGAGAATATGAGCAGAGTTCTTTTGCAACTTGTGTTTTAGCAAAAATCAAATGTGTTAAGATTTATGAGAACAGAGGATTGTGTTTTGTGAATTGTGTCTTCATGTGAAATGTGTTTATGATATAGGAAAATGATGGCTAGATTTAGTAAATGTGTTTAGACAACTGCTCATTTGGTTTAGAGGATTGGCTTTTGTGTTTTAGCATTTGAGAAAAACTGTAAATTCACATTTCCATTTTCGTCCAGCAGAGGTCACTCTCACATGATGGAACCCTTATGTCGTCTGCACAAAATAACCTCAGACAAATAATAAACATTTACAACGGTTTTATTAAACAATTATCTCTAACTGGTGTTGGGTATTTCTTCCCAATTTCCAATCCTGCTCTAGAGTAACATAAGGACAACCTACCTCATTAATACATACATTCACTATCTTGACTAATACAATCAGTCAAGTCAGTGTAGTTTTAGTTTATTTATTAAATATTATTCAAATAAAGTTTCTCAACATTGAACAGTTAAAATAAAACCCTATTAAAATAGAAAAATATTTTTTAAACTGCTTAGAAACTGCTGCCTTAATGTTTAAATACATGCAAAATGTTACGAAATCTAAATATTATATGCATCAAATGCACAATAAATCTGATTATACATTACAAAAAGCATTTATAATTATTATTACGGTGACGTATATTAGTACCCTTAAATATTATATACCAAATAAAAGTGATTTAAAAAACGTATAACAATTGATATTTGTTTTTCATGTTAAATTGTATACATGTGTAGATATAAAGTCACAAATGTGAACTGAAAAACCTGACAGATGTAATATCTTTTGTATATATATATATATATATATATATATATATATATATATATATATATAATAAATATATTACATCTGTCAGGTTTTGAGATATATATATATATATATATATATATATATATATATATATATATATATATATATATATATATATATATATATATATATATATATATAAACATTGTACAGTGGAACCCTGTTGTATGAGCATAATTCGTTCTTGAAAATTGCTCGCAGGTCCATTTGCTCGTACGTTCGAACTGATTTTCCCTATAGGAATGAATGTAAAAGCGAATTAATCCGTTCTGAGATCTCATCCGATCGCTTTCTTTCACTTAAAAAGTATTTGTAGCCTGTTTTAACAAACAAATACACCGCATATTACCGTAATGTAAACATAATTTGACACTTACTCATGTGGTAGTGGATGATTGTGAGTGTGAGACGCGCACCACGCTCATAACCTCCTCGGTTTCCATAGTAATTCTATTTACTTTCGTTTTCACAGCACCATCACTGATTTTCTTGGGAGACATTTTTCAAGATTTCTAGTAAAATAAAAATATAAAACTAAAAAAGTTACTGTGGGAGAGCGTATGAATACGGGAATAAGGAACGCCACAACAGGTCAGGTGCAAAGGCTTCACAGCTGCTTAGTGCCCCACGCAGCACGTCTCTGGCACGCGCGCACACACACACACACCTCCACGCTCTCTTCCTTAAATGCACCCTCCGATTACTGGAAATAGGAGAACAATCATTAGGTCACATTAAGTTCAGGTGAGGCAATCCCCTGCCTATCTACTCCCAGACCCGCCCTCCATTCACAAATCGCCGCTCGGCCAAGCCCCCGCTGCCACAGTTAAGTTTTTGCTGCACTGAACAACAAAAGCGACCGAGTGATACGTCATCAACTAAGCGACTGATGCGACCCTCCGCCGAAAACGGGGAACCGGCAGCGTGAGTTTGCTTGTGCCATCGAAATTTGCTCGGGAAACAGGGTAAAATTTTGCGAGCGAGGTTGCTCGTATCTCCGTTTGCTCGTACTATAGGTTGCTCGTACAACGGGGTTTCCACTGTAATCATTTTTACTATTATAATTAGTTAGTTTTGATGCTGGCATATACTGCAGTATCTCCTGATGCCACTGGAGGGCGTGCGGCCCTGTGAGAGTCACTGTGGACTACAGTTGAGTACGTCACATCATCCTACAAAAATAGAGCATGAATAACACATTATTACACACTTACACACACACACACACACACACACACACACACACAATAATACACACCTTTTCTTCTGCTTTGGTGTCTTCAGGTGGTCGATTAATTGATGCATAAAGAACAGCAGAATCATTCTGTTGAAAAATAAATAAATATAAGAGCACATGGAACATTAGACCAAACTCTGATACACACACACACACACACACACACACACACACACACATACCAAACTTAAATATTGTTACTAATGAACTTAGTCAAGCTGATTAGTATGTATTCACCTGCTTCTGCTGCTGCGTCCTCTGTCCTGTTTGTCCTTCACTCAACTGTTCTCTTCTCTGTCCTATAGAATGAAATCAGACTCAGTAAGTCTACAGAAATCTCTGTGTGTGTGTGTCTGTGTGTGTGTGTGTGTGTGTGTGTGTGTGTGTGTGTGTGTGGTGTGTGTATATACTTCTGTGTTTCCGGTATATGACTCCTCCGAGAATCATCATCAGAAGCAGAACCACAACAACACCAGAGCTGATGATGATTATGGTGTTTAAATCTGGAGACTCTGTGAACAGTAACAATAACACAAGGTGTAAAAAAAAAAAAAAAGTTAATGCTGAAGAAACTCAGGGATTTACATTCAGTAACATTCAGCCACCAGGCCTGGTTTTGTAGCAGAGACAAAAACTAAAGGACAAAAATAAGTGTAGCTTTTGAGTTTAGTGTTTGAGACTTGTTTTAAGGTGAAGCAGTAACCAACACTAAATAAACAATTTCTGTTACAGTGGTGTTTAATACCTGGTTTAGCAGTGGTTTGGATTGTTGTTGTGGATGGTGAAGGTCTTTTTGGAGCCTCTGCAAGGAGAGAAATATTAAGAATCCAGTAATCATAATCAGATGTGAATGTGGGTCAAAACACAAACACAAATAATAAATAATCATAATCAGAAATACTGATAATGGGCAGAATATGAAATAGAACCTTTGCAGATGTGATGTTAACACTTTTTCCCCAAAATATATAAACATATTTAAAGGCATTTTATTATCTTCTTCTTCTTTCGGCTGCTCCCATTAGGGGTCGCCACAGCGGATCATCCGTCTCCATACCACCCTGTCCTCTACATCTGCCTCTCTCACACCAACCACCTGCATGTCTTCCCTCACCACATCCATGAACCTCCTTCTTGGCCTTCCTCTTTTCCTCCTACCTGGTGGCTCCATCCTCAGCATTCTTCTACCAATATAATTCATGTCCCTCCTCTGCACATGTCCAAACCATCTCAATCTCGCCTCCCTCACCTTGTCACCAAAACATCCTACATGCGCTGTCCCTCTAATAAACTCATTTCTAATCTTATCCATTCTCGTCATTCCCAACGAAAACCTCAACATCTTCAGCTCTGCTACCTCCAGCTCCACCTCCTGTCTTTTACTCAATGCCACTGTCTCTAAACCATACAACATCGCAGGTCTCACCACAGTCCTATAAACCTTCCCTTTCAATTTTGCAGATACCCTACTATCACAAATCACTCCTGTCACTCTTCTCCACCCACTCCACCCTGCCTGCACTCTTTTCTTCACTTCTCTAACACACTCTCCATTACTTTGCACTGTTGACCCCAGGTACCTGAATTCCTCCACCTTCTGAAGCTCTTCTCCCTGCAACCACACCACTCCACTGCCCTCCCTCTCATTCACACACATGTATTCTGTCTTACTCCTACTGAGTTTCATTCCCCTTCTCTCCAGCGCATATCTCCACCTCTCCAGGCTCTTCTCAACCTGCTCCCTACTCTCACAACAAATCACAATATCATCCGCAAACATCATAGTCCAGGGAGACTCCTGTCTGACCTCGTCCATCAACCTGTCCATCACCACTGCAAACAGGAAAGGGCTCAGGGCCGATCCTTGATGCAGTCCAACCTTCACTCTAAACCAGTCTGTCGTACCTACTGCACACTTCACTGCCGTCACACTGTCCTCATACATGTCCTGCACCACCCTCACATACTTCTCTGACACACCTGACTTCCTCATACAATACCACAACTCCTCTCTTGGCACCCTGTCGTACGCCTTCTCTAAATCCACAAATACACAATGCAATTCCTTCTGTCCTTCTCTATACTTCTCCATCAACATTCTCAAAGTAAATAAGGCATCTGTGGTGCTCTTCCTCGGCATGAAACCATACTGTTGCTCACAGATGGTCACCTCTTCTCTCAGCCTGGCTTCCACTACTCTTTCCCATAACTTCATGGTGTGACTGATCAACTTAATACCCCTGTAGTTACTGCAGGTCTGCACATCTCCTTTATGCTTAAAGATCGGTACCAGCACACTTCTTCTCCATTCCTCAGGCATCTTCTCACCTTCCAAAATCCTGTTAAACAATCTGGTCAAAAACTCCACTGCCATCTCTCCTAAACATCTCCACGCTTCTACCGGTATGTCATCTGGTCCAACCGACTTTCCACTCTTCATCCTCTTAATCGCTGCTCTCACTTCCTCCTTACTAATTCTATCTACATCCTGCTTCACCAACTCCACATCATCCAACCTTCTCTCTCTCTGATTTTCCTCATTCATCAGCTGCTCAAAATACTCCCTCCACCTTCTCAACACACTCTCCTCACTAGTCAACACATTTCCCTCTCCATCCTTTACTGCTCTAACTTGCAGTACATCCTTTCCAGCTCGGTCCCTCTGCCTGGCCAATCGGTACAAATCCTTTTCTCCTTCCTTAGTGTCCAACCTTTTATACAGCTCCTCATATGCCTTTTCCTTGGCATTCGCCACATCCCTCTTAACCTGCTGCCGCATCTCCTTGTACTCCTGCCTACTTTTCTCATCACTCTGTCTATCCCACTTCTGTTTTGCCAACCTCTTTCTCCTTATGCTCTCCTGCACTTCCTCATTCCACCACCACGTCTCCTTGTCTTCCTTTCTATTTCCAGATGTCACACCAAGTACTTTTCTAGCTGCCTCCCTCATCACTCCTGCAGTAGTTGCCCAATCATCCAACACCTCCTTAACACCACTGAGCCTCTCTCTGACCTCTTCCCTGAACCTCACACTACACTCTTCCTCCTTCAGTTTCCACCATCTTATTCTTCTTTCAGTCCTCACTCTCCTCCTCTTCTTCTTCGCCTCCAAAACCATCCTACAGACCACCATCCTATGCTGTCTAGCTACACTGTCCCTTGCCAACACCTTACAGTCGCCAATCTCCTTCAGGTTGCATCTCCTGCATAGCACATAGTCCACCTGTGTGCACCTTCCTCCACTCTTATACGTCACCCTATGATCCTCCTTCTTCTTAAAATAAGTGTTCACCACTGCCATTTCCATCCTTTTAGCAAAATCTACCACCATCTGCCCTTCCACATTCCTCTCCTTAAAACCATACCTACCCATCACCTCCTCGTCACCTCTGTTCCCTTCACCTACATGCCCATTAAAGTCCGCCCCAATCACCAACCGTTCTTTCCTAGGTACACCATCTACCACTTCATCTAATTCACTCCAGAATCTTTCCTTCTCCTCCATCTCACAGCCAACTTGTGGAGCATAGGCACTGATGACATTTATCATCATCCCTTCAACTTCCACCTTCACGATCATCACCCTATCAGAAACTCTCTTCACCTCCACTACACTCTTACTGTACTCTTCCTTCAGAATCACCCCTACACCATTTCTCTTTCCATCCACACCATGATAAAACAGTTTAAATCCACCTCCAATGTTCCTGGCCTTACTCCCTTTCCACTTGGTCTCCTGAACACACAGCATATCTACCTTTCTCCTCTCCATCATATCAGCTACTTCTCTCCCTTTACCCGTCATAGTACCAACATTTAAAGTACCAACCCTAACCTCTACTCTCCTACACTGCTCCTTTCCCTGCCGTCTGTGTAGACGTCTTCCTCCTCTCCTTTTCCTCCTTCGGCCAACATTAGCCCAATTTCCACCGGTACCCTGTCGGCTAACGATACCTGTGGCGGTCGTTGTTAACCCGGGCCTCGACCGATTCGGTATGAAATTCTCATTTGTGATCCGCATATTTGATTTGGCACATGTTTTACGCTGGATGCCCTTCCTAACGCAACCCTCCCCATTTACCCGGGCTTGGGACCGGCACTAAGAATGCACTGGCTTGTGCCTCCCTAATGGCTGGGTTAAAGGCATTTTATTATACAGCAGTATTAAAAATATTTTTGATATTTTATCGAGACACTGGAATCAGTTTCCTATAGTTTATATACAAGAGACTGTTTTACCATTTACTGTGAGATGAATGTACTTATAGTTGTTGCTGGTAATCCAACACCTGTAATCTCCTTCATCCTCTACAGTCAGGTGTGATATGAGTAGAGAGAGATTTACTGGAGGATGATCATTAAATAGCTGAACTCTGTGTGTGTAGAGATTTGTCTGGTCCTTTGGGAAGATTTCTTTGTGATCAGACCCTTTATAAAAGGTCCATCTGAAAGTGTGTGGTTTGGCTTGTAGTTCAGTGCAGGAGCAGGGCAGAAGAACAGAATGTCCCACATATCCAGTCACATCCACTATCTCATTATTGTTTGTGCAACCTGGAGAATAAACAAACATCAACATATTGCATTACTGTTACATCATCAGATTAATCTGTCATGAGATTATCACTGAAGTAAAAGTGAGTTTTTACCTTTAACAGTGAGTCTGATAAGTCTGGTTTCACTCTCTATGCCACACGTGTAATCTCCTTCATCCTCTACAGTCAGGTGTGATATGAGCAGAGAGAGATTTCCTGAACTGTGATCAATAAAAAGATGAAATCTGTCTTTGTACTGTTCATTCTCAGGAGATATCTGTACCCAATTATTAATGTATTTCTTCCATGTGAGGCTCTGAGGTTTGGTGTGGAGGTCAGTGCAGGAGCAGGGCAGCAGTACTGAGTCTCCTGTGTATGCAGTGATCTGTGTGTCTCTATTTTCTTCCAGCCTGCAGCCTGTAGGAACACACCAGTTAATGATCTGTTAATTAGCAGTTCACCATCTGCAGCAACTCTACAGAACTACAGACAACCTGTAACTCCTAAACTCATTAAAGTAGGAATGTAACTGAGGATGAAATTGTGAAAAGAAAACATGCTGTAAATAAATACAATTACAAGTCAATACCAGAGCTGCAGTATTAAATAAACCAGGAATCTAGAAATAAAATACAAAGAAATAAAATCTACAAAATAGATTTAGGTGGTACTGACTTTCATAACAGAGAGAACACACACACACACACACACACATTTACATTTACATTTAGCAGACGCCCTTATCCAGCCCTACATACAAAAATGCTGTGAGTCTCTAGTAATGAAATCTCACTGGTACAGATTACAAGCTTAATATAAATATAACTCTGGAATTCTACAAACTTGGACACACACACACACACACACACACACACACACACACACACACACACACACACAAGTATTGATGTAATAGTTTCCATTACTTCTTTACTGGTTGCTTCCTCTTTCATATGTTTCATCGCATGATGCAGCAATTACACACATGAAAACCAAATAATATCTAAGTTTGGAAACATCGTCTTTTATTAAATGTTTAATGAGAGGCACCCGGAAGTATTTCAGCAGATTGAAGGGAGAAGGGAACTGTCCAGGTGCTGAAAGACTGTGCCACCACTTCTAACTCCACCACTCTCATCAAGTTTGCTGACGACACTGTTGTGGTGGGCCTTATCTCCAACAACGACAAGAAACAAAAAAAACTAAAGACTAAAAAAGCCTGGTAACGTCTGTACCATCTGAGAGATCTAATGGACTTCAAACTACCCTCTCAGTGGTAAGGACCTCAGCCATCCTAACAATGGACTCTTTTATTTGTTGCATTCAGGGAAGTGCTTCTGATTCTTGAAAGCAAACACAGAGAGAATGAGGAGGTGCTTCTTCCCGCAATCTATACGGAGTTTAAACCAGAAGACACCCAGCAACTAGCACCTGGACTTCTCTCTCTGTCTCACTTCCTTCGCTGCACAACGTTTATTCACATTAATAGTCAAAACAAATATTCTCTAAGAATGACAACTCAGTAACGTACACACCACAGTAATGACCAAAATGACCCAATGTGCTTAAATGCAACACACAGACAAACACTTGCACATAATGGAGCAACAGCTTCCAGTCATATTTCTACTTCCTCTTTCATCTGTTTCAACCCACACAGATTTACACAGTCACATAGCAACTATCTATCTATCTATCTATCTATCTATCTATCTATCTATCTATCTATCTATCTATCTATCTATCTATCTATCTATCTATCTATCTATCTATCTATCTATCTATCTATCCACTTTCTGCTTATTACATGATGTTGATGATTAATATAAACTAATTATTAATGTATATTACTATTATGAAAGGTAGATAATGATTTAACACTATTTAACACATCATCAAAACAGACCAACTGCTGGTGAAGTGTGAACACACCACATGGGTTAGCATTGGCCAATCATGATGAAGGAGACTTAGTGTTAATCATGAATCCAGAAAAAAGATGGAAATTAAAAAGTCAGGCAAAAATGGTTATTTAATAAGTGTTAAACATTCCCAAGATGAACATTTTATAATGTTTATATTTATATTTGGCTTCACGGCAAACAACAAAAAAAAAAAACTCGCCAAATCATTTCAGCAATTCAGTGTATACTTTACATTTAAAGGTTTTTATATATATATAAAAGGAGAGAGAGAGAGAGAGAGAGAGAGAGAGAGAGAGAGAGAGAGAGAGAGAGAGAGAACAGCAGACTCACCTTCAGTCATATAAAGCTGTATGAGGAGGAGAAGAAAACACACCTGCATTCTTACTAAAGACCAAACCTCACACATTAATCCAAAGACTGTATTAGAGCTGAACACACACTGACCGACTGCTGCACTGCATCTGATCATAATGAACACACCTTATAGAGCACAATTACATACACATTTTACACAGGAAGTGCAGATTTTGCAGCATGAACTTAACCATAGAATTAAGGAAGTTTCTTACATCTTTTGAACAGTTGGGCTACTCGCTGAATACTGACGTTATAAATCATATAATTGCAATAAACTATTAAACTATTAAACAAAGCCTTTTTCTTCCTAACAACTTCTAGAAATGTTGCATATTAGATTTTGTATGGCATAATGAGTACTGATAGACTTCTTAATATAATATATATATATATATATATATATATATATATATATATATATATATATATATATATATATATATATATATATTAAACTAAAAAATGCAGCAAACCTACTGACCTCTGAAATAATGTATTTATTAAAGAGGAGAACAGAGAGAGAGAGAGAGAGAGAGAGAGAGAGATACTTTGTTGAAATGCAGCCTCACATTTGCTCAGCACACACACACACACACACACACACACACACACACACACACACACACACACACACACACACACACATCACAAGTAGTGATGCAACAGTTTCCATTATTTCCATATAGTGCACACTACAGTGCAGGAAAAGAAATGCATGCAAATCTATCTATCTATCTATCTATCTATCTATCTATCTATCTATCTATCTATCTATCTATCTATCTATCTATCTAACTATGATGGAATGACACTTATGAGGCATTAAATGTAAAATCAATCACACATGTACATGTAAAGACATCTATCTCTATATATAAATAAGACAGCAAAATCTACCCACATGTAACTTGTGGATTTTATTAGTCTGGATTTGTTCCATTTGGTTAATTTTTTCCAGGCTACATGTAGACGAGTTATTAAATTGATATCAATATAAATTAGATTTTGATCGAAAATAAGTTGTTTCACAGCAATCGCATAGGTCATTTTAACCAGATGTGCAGATGACTAACTCATTTTATTGATTTAGATAAAGAGCGAGAGAACACAAACTCACCTGTGGTGATGTGGAAAAGAAGGAGAAGATAAAAACACTGCATTCTTAAGATCTAATGACTACAATTCACACTCGCTAATGTTCAAACTGCAGTAATGACCGCAGACAAAGACTCAATGTGTTTAAATGCAATCCCACTCTCTTACACACATACACACACACACACACACACACACACACACACACACACACACACACACACACACCACATATATTATTAAGAAATTGCTACCACTGAAATGCCACTTGCTATTTCCCCTTTTGTCTGTTTCAACACACATTGCAGCAAACAGTCTATCTATCTATCTATCTATCTATCTATCTATCTATCTATCTATCTATCTATCTATCTATCTATCTATCTATCTATCTATATATATATATATATATATATATAATAATTGTATAATTTGTATATATATATACAAATTATACAATTATTATATATACAATCAGCACACACACACACACATACAGACGCACACACACCGTTATAATATATAAGAAACAGAGTTTTACTGATCAAATCTACTTACTTCATGACATTTACAAACTTTAAACCAAGTAAAGTATTACAATGAGCATATACAAAAAAAAAGATACAAATAATAGTCGACCAATCAGATCAAAGAACTGTAGTGGATACGTTCCTTTATTTAATTTTAAATATAAACAAGTAAGAGTGCAGACAGATACAGTTACCCAGACAAATATTATATTAAGATATGTTTTTGAAGAAAATAATTAGTGACTATCAGAAACCATAAATTACCAACTGTGGAATTATTGATAGTAAATGATATCATTTAAATAAAATAATGTAAAAATAAATAATTATATATATATATAAAAAAATCCTTTGTGTAGCAAAACAGCAGCAATTCCTGACAAACGATGTACTCAGTATTAAAAGTTTGATATTTTGGTTGAAAATAAAGAAACAACATAATATTCACAAAATATTCTGTAAATTTTGTTTTACATTTTAAAAAAAGAAGAAAAGAAAAAATAGCAAGAATAAATGTATTTATATGGCGCCATCTGCTGGTCAGTCATCATCCAGGATGAATAAGGGATTAACAAAATACAGGCAACAAATATAGACTTTATTAGTATGTATTTTTTATTTGTAAAAAATTTTTTAATAGTGATTAATGGTTATTTAATAAAAATATGCTTAAAATTATACAAATTGATAGGATTTTACAAAGTAAATATCACAAAATTTCATTAGATCACTTTTCTTTTACATTTTAGCAGTTTGTCTTAAAATCTTTTTAGAGACGTTTTAGCAACAACATGGCAACCTGCAGGAATTTTACATGAAGCATCTACACACTTTTATTTAGATCACACAATCTCACAGTAGAAGCTGACCCCCAGTAGAGCCCAAATCCAGCATATAGAGGCTGAGCAAATGTGGTGTGGACTTTGTGGTGGAGCTTCATGGTGTCAGAGACGCTGTAGAAGGACAGAGTTCCTGCACTGTAATCCACAAACACTCCTAACCTGGGGGACGATGAAACTTTGAGATCCGTTTTTTTGTTGTTGTGATAAAAACAGAGAGAAGATGAAGAAGACCACAAACTCCAAGACTGATTATTGTGTCCAAACCTACATTCATCACCCCGTCCTTTCCTGCTAATGTCTTTATATGAGACTGATATGGCCACACCTCCATCACTGCTCCACTCCACCTCCCAGTAACAGCGTCCACACACACTCTCCTTACACAGCACTTGCCATATACAGTTAAATCTATTTGGATTATCAAAGTACTTCTGATCGCTCGTAATGTATTTCACTTCTCTGTTCTTCTCAGACAGAATAAGATTACGATGTGCTGTGTTGGGATCCAGTGTCAGGTAACAGTAATCTGAAATAAAAGAGAAAACTGAAATGAAAAGTGCAAGAATGTTATCAGTTATACATATATCTGTGTGTGTATATGGGTAAAAAAAAATGTGGACTGTGTGTATGTTCGTGTTAAGCCAGGTGCACATAGTGTGATTTTGGCCAGGATTCGGTCGTCTGAGACCTAAATATCCTTAAACATTCCTATAATCGTAAATTAAAATCCGTAGTCTTTGGACGCTGGTTTGACATGTTCACCAAAAGCCGAATGATGGACACAAGGACCTGCAGTGTGAAGATCTCCTTCGATGGCCGTCAAACCAAGAACCAATAGGAACGCCGAACCTGATGATGCGATTAGCGCAACAAATTACCTCAGGAAAATTGTGGAAACGAGTCAGGTGGACAGTAGAGCAAGAAGAGAAACTTATTGAGTTGTGGAGGGAATGTTTGAGTTACGTTTTTATTATCAAAACATGTCATAAACCAAATTAATGCTACAGATAATTTTTTTAAGTTTGTTCGCTGCCAGCTACCATCGGCAAACGAAAAAAGTGTCACATATTGATGATGTAAAACATACGAGTCTGAACCTTTGCAATGTTTCCACACGGACGGTTTTAATTGCTGGATTTGCACATCATGGTGGATTTTGGTTTAAGCCTCTTTTATGTTTATTTATTTAGATTTTTTATAAAAATGATCAAACAGGTGTAAAACATACTTTTTCATGTATGCTTTATGACAACCAAGATCCTACAGTGTGACATGGGGATTGTGTTTGCCTGACAAGCAACAATTGTGAAGAACTATGAAAGATCGCACAATGTGCACCTGACATACGGTAAGACATACATTTGAAAAAATCTTCTCTGCTTTGTGGCTCTTGCGGTGAAATAACATAAACAGCTGCAACTGTGGAGAGAAATAATGGAAATAAAGACAAAATGCTTTATCAGGTCATGTAAAAGATGCTCGTCCATCTTTCTCCAGCAGGAACAGCTTTTCATACCTTGTGGAGGGATTTTGTTCAATTCCTCTTCACAGAATTTCTTGAATCTCTTCTTCAGATCTGAGAGAGAATTTCTCACTCCATCAAATGAGAGATGTTGATGGACAGTGATGCTCGATGTGTGGAAATTTGGTTTTAGTATTGTAGGAGACTGGCGTCCAGAAACTAAAGCCTAGAGAAAACAACATGCAAACAAGCTAGTTTGAAAAGTAAAAGGAAAAAAAGGACTCATACTCATACCCATACTAACTTTGGAATCTACCGGTCGAACGTGATCAACGTATTGGGCACCCATGTTTTAGAGTGTATGTGAGGTTACCTGAAGGAAATGGATGTGATCTTGTGTGTGTGAAAGCTGCTCCAGTTCAGTGACTTTCCTCTGAAGATCAGAAATCTCCTGTTCCAGTTGCTCCAGGAGTTGTTCAGGTCGACTCAGTTCAGCCTTCTCCTGATCTCTGATCAGCTTTGTCACCTCCAAACGCTTTTTCTCTATGGAGCTGATCATCTCAGTAAAGATCCTCTCATTGTCATCTACTGATGTCTGTGCATTAAGCTGTTGGAAAATACACAAAAGGTGTAAAGGTAATTTATCATTCTTTCTTTTACTGGGACTCTAAATGACTCGATGTCCATGTTGTGTGTGTTTCTAGGAGCAGCTCTGTTGCTGCTTACTGCTCACCTTTATAATGTTCACAGCCTGTTTCAGCTCCTGTACTTTCTTCTGCTTCTCCTGGATTTTCTTCTGCAATTTTATTTGGTCCTCCTTCAGCTTATTCTGAGGACAAACCAGTCAAGTTCAACTGTATAATTCTATTCATCTCTTTTATCTTATATCTAAGTACCTAAATCAGACCAGCATATGTTTTATTGTATAAAGCTAAATGACACAAACAGGGCTTGAACCAGAGTCATCTGTGTTCTAGCAGTCTGATACAGGGAGGTTTGTGAACCCAAAAGCAGAGACAAACTCAAATATGTTGGAAAATCCATGTCACAAAAATAGAAAACAGAAAATATAAATCCAAAGAAATCTCAGGTCCGCAAAAATCCAACAAAAATGATAAAGCAAAATTGGTCCACAATTTAAAACAAAAAATACAGAATGTTCTCTGTTATTCATGAAAAACTAAGTCTCTCAGGATTTGACAACTAAAGCGAAGTCTTTAAAAAAAAAAGCAAAGCAAAAAAAAAAAAAACCCACAAACTCACGAAGACTTGGGCAACACAGGAAAGGACAGCGCTGCCAAAAAAAAAAAGAAAAGACAGGACACAGACTACAAAACATCAACAAGCAAGCAAGAAACAATAATTAGAACTTAAATACACAAAGGACTAATGGTAAATAGTGGAAGCACTGAGAATTAATGAGGGACTCGGGACCACTCTGGCGACATCTGGTGGTGAACAAACATAATGCTTGCTTGGGAAACCCGCCAGATCCTGACATCATTTTGTAGTTTATATTTAGTAATACTTCACATCGAACTTTTTAAAGTTTTAATTTATCAATTATTACTTGATTATTACTACACTAATTAATGAACTATTATTGTATTTTACTTAGATGGGCCAATAGTTATGAACTCACCATTGATTTCTTATTTACTAGGGTCAGTTCATGATGAGTTAATAAATATTCCTGTCATGACTTTGCAGCTACACATTATAAACCTTGTATGAACTGCAAATGCAGTGCTTCACATACTTTCTGGTTCATTTAAAGACTTTTTAAAGGTAAACATTTAGGACTGTGAATGGAATAGGTCCACAGTGGTACGTTTGTTGTATTTTTTTCTAATGTTTGAAGAAGAAATAGTATCCAGTAATAAAATGTTATACTCCATTAAACAGGTTCAGAGCACACTATCAAGCTAGCAAGCAACGACATGCTACGTAGCTTCCTGTTTTCGAATCATTTGCTGCAAGTTTTTTGTGCGTGTTAGCATTTAAATGTTACAGTTTTCTATGTCGTTTTTCCTCTAAATAATTTTGAATTATTGTTTTAATTTATTTAATTTTTTTTTTTTTCGATTTGGAAGAGCACTTTTTTTTTCATGGATCAAACATAAAAGTCAGGACCAGCAGGAAACCAGCACCACAACTGCTGATGTCAAATATAATAAAAAAAGGTCACAAGTTTGCTATTCCTTATTTGACATTGGAGTCATACTACAAAATAAAAAAAAGTACATTTTATTTGTCAAAAAATATTGGTAAAAAAAATGATTTTTTTGACTGTCCAATGAAAATCCATGTAAAAATAAAGTGTAAAAGTATCTAAAAAATAAAAATATCTATAAAATATGAAAATAAGTGAACGTCTACATTTGAAGAGTTTACTTTTTTTTACTTTTAATAAAATGTCTGTTTGATTAAATACTATATAAAATAATATTTTATAAAAAATAAAACAGGATAAATAAAAAAGTATGCAATACCCTTTTCAATTAAATTGATTACAATTAGTAATCAATTAATTTGGCACAAATTAAATTGATTCAATAAAATCAAATAAATTAAATAGTTAGAAATTCAATAGAAATTCAATAGTTTTTCATTTGTTAGACCCCATTTGAATGTGTGTGTGTTACATTTAATATTCTTAAGATATGATCTACCTAACTGTTCTACTTATTTCAGCATCCATTATCAAATGTTTTCATGCCTTGCACCCTTCATTTATTCACTCCCTCTGTATATGGAATTGTCAGGATTTTTCCGTACAAAAAATTAAATAAAAAATGCATTTAAAGTGCAACGTAATATGTTCCTGAGGAAACTCAGATTTGAACTCCGGACTTAAAAAAGGATTGCATTTGGTACACGTGTGTACCGAACCGAAAGCTCTGTACCGAAAAAATGTATTTGAATGTCTTTAGATGGCGCTATAATTAAAATGTTGTGTTCACTTGAACTTGGAAACCCAAACCTGTTCCAGCATGGCGATGCCCCTGTGCACAAACTGAGCGCCTTGAAGATCTGGTTTACATGCTTTGGAGAGGAAGATCTTGAGTGGTCTGCTATGGAGCTCTGATCTCATCCCTACTGAACACCTTTGGGATGAATGTGAACGCTGACTGCACCCCAGGTCTCCTTACCTACATCAGTACCTCCCTTATATATATATATATATATATATACAGTATATTATAGTAACAGATTTGTTTTTGTTTGCTTCTTCTTTTTCTTTGTCTTGCTCTTCCTTTCTGTGAGAATTTTTCTGGTAAGACCTGCCCCACCCTGCTGCAGTTGGGTGTTAGAGACTGTTGGAATCCTTACTAACTGGTTAGTGAATTTTTTTTGGAACCTTCACTAACTGGTCTGGGTAAATTTTAATAGACAATAAATGACTATAAATGATAACGTTTTCTCAATTTTACCTGTTTCTCGGCTCGTTCTGCTGCAGCCGTGACGGTCTCATGTCCTTTGTGTTTATCCATCATGCACAGATAACAGATGCAGGTTAGATCGGTCCGGCAGTAGACCTTCAGCACTTCGTCGTGCTCTGAGCAGATCTTCTCTTGTAGTTTTCCTGACGCTTTAATCAATGTGTGTTTCTTCAAAGCAGGACGTTCGAGATGAGATTTCAGATGAATTTCACAGTAAGAAGCAACACACACCAGACAGGACTTGACGGCTTTGTGTTTTCTTTCAGTGCAGAAATCACACTCCACATCTCCAGGTCCGGCGTAACAGTGAGCATGAGAAGGAGCTTGGACTTCATTCGTCTGCAGCTTCTCCATCAATTTAGCCAACATACTGTTACTGCGAAGAATAGGTCTTTGAGTAAAATGATCTCTGCACTGAGGACAGCTGTAGACACTTTTTTGATTCTCCTGATCCCAGTGGTCATTAATACACATCTTACAGAAACTGTGACCACAGTAGATAGTCACTGGATCCTTCAGGAAATCCAGACATAGTGGACAGACAAACTGGTCCTGATCTACTGAAATACTAGCCTGAGCCATTTTCAAGAACTCACACACTTTCAGTTAGAGTTACTTCCCAGTTCTGTGTGAGGGTGAAAGGAGGAGGAACATACAGCTCGGTTAGTTACAAATACTTCTCTGTTAACCATTTCATGTCTATAAACATAACACAATGCTTACACTTTCCATAGAATCTTTCCTGGTAAGAAGAAAAAAAAAACCCTGTGAATTCATTACATCACAAGAAATACTAATAAATCAAATCATACAGTTGAAATATTGAAAAAAGTTCAAAAAGTTTAATATAAAATATATAATTTCAAACAGTGTGAAATAATAAATATATGAACAAATGAAATGAATTCCATAATTTCAATTAAATCTCAGTTTCTGTTCTGCCTCACATACTTTCTAATTAATACATCTGTTACTAGGATCGACGTCCCTCTGAGGACGTCCGTATATACACTATATTTCCAAAAGTACTGGGACACCTGCTATATGTCGTTCTTTTTCAAACCACAACGTCGAAGGCGTTCAATTGTACAGGTCTTTAGATAGCGCTATAATATAATTTTGCATTCACTTGAACTTGGAAACCCAAACCTGTTCCAGCATGGCAATGCCCCTGTGCACAAAGTGAGAAAATATGGTTGAGATGCTTTGGAGAGGAAGATCCTGCTGCTATAGAGCTCTGATCTCATCCCTACTGAACACCTTTGGGATGAATGTGAACGCTGACTGCACCCCAGGTCTCCTCACCTACATCAGTACCTGCCTTTCGTAACACCCTTGTGGCTGATGAACACAAATATCCATCAGCACACTCCAAAATCTAGTGGAACATCTTCCCAGAAGAGTGGAGGGAATTATAAGAGCACATTGGGACTAAATGTGGAATGCAATCAAAAATCACATACCGTACTTATGACCAGGTGACCCAATACTTGTATACTTATATATATATATATATAGAAGTTAAAACGCATTCTCTCAAAACTCATTTATACTCCATTAAAGTAATTCCAATAACTTTTTTTTACATTTATACACTGAAGGGAGATAAAAGGGTTAACTAAAGTATTTTCATTATCTACCTGTTTGTGCTCCTCCTACTTTACTTTCTGTATCTCTTTTCTGCACACCCACTCACACAGAAAGAGAGAGAGAGAACAAGGAAGTACCTTTCATAAAATTTTTAATTTCTGAGAACACAAAACTGTTCTGTTTTTCAGTGCAAACAGAAACATGGCAGAATCCAGCATTTTAGTAGATCAGGACCAGTTTATCTGTGCAGTATGTCTAGATCTCCTAAGGGATCCTGTAACTACCCCGTGTGGTCACAGTTTCTGTAAAGTGTGTATTAATGACTGCTGGGATCAGGAGGATCAGAAGGGGGTCTACAGCTGCCCTCAGTGCAGACACACGTTCACTCCAAGGCCTGTTCTACACAGAAACAACATGCTGGCTGAAGTGGTGGAGAAACTGAAGAAGACTGAAGTCCAAGCTGCTTCTTCTGCTCACTGTTACGCTGGACCTGGAGACGTGGAATGTGATTTCTGCAGCGAGAGAAAACACAAAGCCGTAAAGTCCTGTCTGATGTGCGTGGCATCTTTTTGTAAAACTCATCTAAAACCTCATCTAGAAGTTTCTGTTTTGAAAAAACACACCTTAATTGAAGCCTCAGGAAAGCTACAAGAGAAGATCTGCTCTGAACATGGCAAGCCGATTGAGATCTACTGCCGTACCGATCAAACCTGCATCTGTTATATGTGTACGATGGATAAACATAAAGGTCACGACACCGTCACAGCCTCAGCAGAAAGAGCTGAGAAAGAGGTGAGAATGGTAACTATTTATACATACAATGACATTTAAGTGAGGTGGTATCTCAGTGGCTAAGGAATTGGACTTTGGATCGGAAGGTCACAAGTTCAAATCCCACCAACACCAATCTGCCACTGCTTAAGCAAGGCCCTTGACTTAGCTTAATGATTTGTCCTCAGAGTGAGCTGAAAGAGGAGCAGATGAAATTCCAGCAGAGAATCCAGAAGAAGCAGAAGAAGGTGCAGGAGCTGAAACAGGCTGTGAACATTATAAAGGTGAGCAGTGAGCAGAGACGGAGCTGCTAATAAGAGAAGGAATGACAAATAAACGTTTCATCTTTTGTGTATTTTCCAACAGCTCAGTGCACAGAGAGCAGTAGATGATAGTGAGAGGATTTTTAATGAGCTGATCAGCTCCATGGAGAAAAAGCGCTCAGAGGTGATGGAGATGATAAGAGCTCAGGAGAAGGCTGAAGTAAATGAAGGTGAACAACTCTTGGAGCAACTGGAGCAGGAGATTTCTGATCTTCAGAGGAGAGTCACTGAGCTGGAGCAGCTTTCACAGACACATGATCACATTTATTTCCTCCAGGTAATTCTTACTGTGTGATCCACAGAGTCAGCTATTCCACGCACACATCTCTCATTAATACACCTCTCATTAAGGGAAATGTCAGAATAGGGGAATTCCAGCTAGGTTTTTATTCATTGTGCCGCCCTTTTATTCCACCAGATGTCGCCAGATCGTCCCTAATTAGTTTCTATTGTTTCTACCCGGCTCATGTAAGCCCCGTGTCAGGTAAGGTAAGATAAGATTGTATTCGTTCCACAACAAGGGAAATTTCCATTTTACATTTAGAATGTAACAGTCTGTACTTAAGGAGCTGCTCAGAGCTGAAACTATTTCATAATGGTGGTGAGAGTCATTTTCCAGCAATGATGAGCTTAGCTACCAAGACTTTTCTGCCACCCCTGTACTTTGTCTAGGAGCATCCCCAGAACTGCACTGGCCTTCCAGATCAACTTGTTCATTCTCTTCCTGTCTGTAGAGATTGTGTTGCACCAGCAGACCACTCCAGTAATGTCTTCTATGTGCTCATATTTATACAGACAGAAGATGTGATGCTCCACAGTAGTAAACATGGCCCTGTCCCAGCCTTTTTCAGACCTGTTGCAGCAGTCAAACTTAAAATTACCTGATTATTTTTCTTAAAATGCCACATAGTCTCAGTTTTGTTTGTTTTTATCATAAACAGAATATGGATTTATGATATCTTGAAATAATTGCATTCTGTTTTTATTTACATTTTTATTTACAAAGAGGATTCATAATGATAGTATGATGTTTTTATGTAATGCATGCTGGGAAATATAGTGGCAGTATATTGATGGATGTAAATTCTCCTTTGTTCGGCTTCTCCCATTAGGGATCGCCAAAGCGGATCATCCGTCTCCATACCCCCCTGTCCTCCACATCTGCCTCTTTCAAACCTAATATTGATGGATATAAATGTGACCACTTAAAAAAAAAATTATTGTTTTCTTTACCTTATCAAACTACTGTCTGTTATTTGTGTAGGCTTTAGCTTTTGGACGTCGGTCTCCCCTTCCTGAAAGATCAGATTTAGACACCTCAAGTATTATTGTCCATCAAAATCTCTCATTTAAAGGAGTGAGGAATTCTGTCTCAGATCTGAAGAAGAGACTTGAAATTTTCTGTGAGGAGGAATTCAACAAAATTCTTCCACAGGGTAAGAGGAGCTGTTCCTGCTGGAGAACTACTTTTACTCTAGTCTTTGTACACAACCTGATGATGATTTTTGTCTTTATATCCATTTTTCTCTCCACAGCTGCAGCAGTTTACATTATTTCACAGACAGAGAGCAGAGAAGATTTCTTGAAGTGTACGTCTAATGCAACAACATACACACTATACACACGATTTAGTGTGTACAGTCAAGATGAATAGCCAAAAACATTATACATTATGGATACATATGAAGCAGCTACTGATGCAAAATGCTATGCAATTCAATATGGTAGTTCACTTTTATTTATTTAGTTTAAACACAAACAAAAAAGAAAAAGTGATGAGGTAAAACCTGGGGTTCTTTCTCTTTTTTGACTTCAGAAAGACACAGCTCTACCTCTGCCATGTTAATCTGTATTCTATGTGATTTTGAGGACATGGCTTGGTCTTCGTAGTGTTGTGATACAGTACGTGCTCGAGAAACAGTTTAGCGAGGATAAATCGATCTACATATCAAATACTGGTCACAAATTAATGGTCACTTTCTAAATAATAAAAGGATGCATCTACTAATAATTATATATAAATAAATATTTTTTTACCGATGCAAATATGTTAAAAACAATGCAAATTCGAACTTGTATCCGATGCACACTTTTTTAATCATCCCTAATACACACATACACACTCGCATACACACACTATGTTTATCCATCATGCACACACAAAAACACACACACATTGTTCACACTGTCAGTTTGCTTTTCTTTTCTTTTAGATTTCTGTTATCTGACACTGGATTCCAATACGGCAAATCAACACCTCAATCTGTTTGAGAAGAATAGAGCGTTGACATACACTAAGCGAAACCAGAAGTACTCTGATCATCCAGACAGATTTGACTTCTGCCTACAGGTGTTGTGTAAAGAGAGTCTGAGTGGACACTGTTACTGGGAGGTGGAGTGGAGCGGGGTTGGCGTGTCCGTTTCAGTCTCCTATAAAGACATCGTCAGGAAAAGACTGGGAGATAAACATAAGTTTGGACGCAACAATGAGTCCTGGAGCCTGCGATGTTCTTCTTCTTCTCTCACTTTCTATCACAACAACATTAAGACTGATCTTGGAACACCGTCATCCTCCAGAATAGGAGTGTATGTGGATCACAGTGCAGGAACTCTGTCCTTCTACAGCATCTCTGAAACGATGAAGCTCCTCCACAAAGTCCAAACTACATTCACTCAGCCTCTATATGCTGGGTTTGGCCCCTCCTGGTGGCCAGAATCTACTGTAAAATTGTGTGATTCAAAATATTGTTAGCACACAATTTTATTAATTAAAACATATTCTTTATTTTTTATAATGGTTAAAAAATGTAATATTAAAAATCAACTGATAGCATAGAAATGGTGAAAACGAAATCTCATGATGCAAAATGCAAAACTTTCGCAAGTGATTGCAAAGTTTAACCTGTTTGTTTCATATAAATCACAGGCTCATTAAATAAACAATAAACAGTAATAAATGAATAATAAATGTACTGGTGCAGAATGTTAAACTAACACTATATACAAATAAAATAAAAGCTTTGGAATGAATGTGATTTTTTTTTTCTGCTTGTATTTGAAAATGTAAAATACACATTTATGGTTTCATGTTTACAGGTTTTTTTTTTCAAACCCTGAAATTTTATTGTAAAACACTGAACAATATTTCACATCAAATGAAACAGACCCTAGGTCATGGTAAACAGCAGGGATGGAGTGGAGGTCTGGGGGTGGTTTCTGATGTGGCAGGACAGGTGCAGGGGTAAAACAGTGAGGCAATGGGTCTAGCAGTAGAAACCCAATCCAAAAAACAGTTTAGTTAGATTTAGGTTTGCTTCACCTAACTAGTCCATCAAACTGGAGGTCTGGGGAGAGGATCCTGGCAAATATTTGTGACTAAATATGTATGTCATCACATTATTCTGGACCAGGAAATAAATTCAATACTGCTTTTTGCTTTCTGCTCCATAGCCTTCTCTTCCTGTTACTCTCTCTCTCGGTCGAGTTAAACATGCTCCTGAGGTTCCAGTGACCACTGTTCCTGCTTCTCCTCCCTCCGCGGATCTTCCCACTTCGTCCAGGCCTGCCACTGGATAGTGTCCTCTTCGTTTGGAGGCCACTCTGTGCGGCTCGGGATGGTTTCTCATCAACGCCTTGGGTGGTTCCATGAAATTCCGGAGTAAGAACTAGAGCTTTGAGGATGGATTTGGACTGTAGTTAATGTCAACAGTCTGCTACATTGACTCAGGACTACAGTTGGCTTCTGATCACCATCACTGTACCCCGCAACATTGTATATCTGCAATAAATGGACATTCAGTTCAACCCAGATGAGGAGGAGGTTCCCTCGTGAGTCTGGTTCCTCTCAAGCTTTCTTCCTTATGCCATCCTGGGCAGTTTTTCCTTCACCACAGTCGCCACCAGCTTGCTCATCAGGGACAAACTTACTTATAAAGAACATATTCATTTTTTTATCACCACATCTGTGTAAAGCTGCTTTGAGACAATGTTCATTGTTAAAAGCACAATACAAATAAAATGAATTGAATTGAATTGAATTTTGTCTGTCCATGTTTTCTAAGCCAAAAATCTGAGCCATCTCTCTTGGCTATCAGTAAACATGCACATAACTTTCACTAATTCCACTGTTGATTAGTTTTCTAAAACAGCAGCCCTGACAATTGCCCATGTTTATATTAACCATAATTCCATAATGTTGTTGTTTCTTTAGTAACAGCTTTTTAACAGTGAATTTGAACGTTCCACATAAACAGATAAAAAAAAAAAAGCATATGGTGGCATTTGCTTTAAATTAATGGAATGATTGCCAGTGGTGAAACTGTAACTTACATTTTTCAGGCATCTTTAGGATATTTCTGCACTGAAAAGAAATGAAATGGTTAACTCAGGTGTTTTCATAGCCTACCTGTGCTTGTGCTCCTCCTACTTTAATCTCTCACTCACTCTCTCACACACACACACACACACACACACAGCGAGAGAACAAGGAAGTAACTTGTCATTTCAAAGAATAAGAAAAGAATCTCTCATTCTCAGTGTGTGAATGCAGGAAAATGGCCAGTATTTTAGTAGATCAGGACGACTTCATCTGTCCAGTGTGTCTGGATCTCCTGAAGGAACCAGTGACAACCCCCTGTGGTCACAGTTTCTGTAAGGTGTGTATTAATGACTGCTGGGATCAGGAGGATGAGAACGCCATTTACAGCTGTCCTCATTGCAGGAACAACTTCACTCCAAGGCCTGTTCTACACAGAAACAACATGCTGGCTGAAGTGGTGGAGAAGGTCAAGAAGACTGACGTCCAAGCTGCTTCTCCTGCTCACTGTGACACTGGACCTGGAGACGTGGAATGTGATTTCTGCACTGGGGAAAAAGTCAAAGCCACAAAGTTTTGCCTGGTTTGTGTCGCTTCAATTTGTGAAGTTCATCTCAAACCTCACGCTTTGAAAAAACACACCTTAACTGAAGCTTCAGCTAAACTACAAAAGATCTGCTCTGAACATAACAAGCCGATCGAGATCTACTGCCGTACTGATCAAACTTACATCTGTCATATGTGTATGACGGATAATCACAAGGGACACGAGATCATCATGGCCAACGCAGAACGAGCTGAGAAGCAGGTGAGAATGAGAAAACGTTATAAAATTAAATTATCCTCAGAGTTTGTTAGATTCATCTTCAACGATAGTCGGAATCTGGTAAGACGAGTTACTAAACATGTACTTCAACAATAAACTGTGTCAGGGTGAGGCAGGCAACTGTGGTGCTGGCAACCAAAAAGCTGTGTGTGTTGTATCTGTGACTTGATGTCCACTAAAAATGTTCCATCATACTTGTTTTGTAAGATACAACAGAGCTGTTCAGTTTAAATTCTGAAATGCTTGAAAACCCTCCAATGTGGCTGAATTACAACAATTCTGCATAGATGAGTGGTGCAAAGGTCCTCACAGCACTGTAACAGACTCATTGCAAGTTATCGCAAACGCTTGATTGCAGTTGTTGCTGTTAAGGGTGGCCCAAGCAGTTATTAGGTTTAGGGGGCAAACACTTTTTCACACAGGACTATGTAGTTTTGAATTTTGTTTTCCCTCAATAATAAAAACATTCATTTAGAAACTGCATGTTGTGTTCACTTGTGATCTTATTTACTAATATTTAAATTAGTTTGATAAGCTGAAACATTAAAGTGTGAAAAACATGCAAAAAAAATAAGAAATCCGGAAGGGGGCAAACACTTTTTCACACCACTGTATGTAGGTGGCTGCAACACATTGAATTTGTGCCAGAGTGTAAAGGTCACCAGAATATTAACAACCAGAGTACTATTCTATTACCATTCCATACATTTCCAGGGATATATTTGGTTACACATTTTTTCTACTATGTCCTCGAAGTTTAACTCAAGGATTTCTTGTGATCCAAAGTAAATTTCTAGGACCTTCAACACGCATCATTCCCATTTCGGATTTTCAAACACCTGTGGAAGCCTTTCAGAATATTCCTGGCTTGCCCCAAAATCCTTAAATTTCTGATGATGCCTTTTCATATTCTCAAAGTGCTTCAGAGATGTTCTTGATGTCCTGTTCATGATTTACCAATATTCAATTTCAGTTCAATTCATTTTTATTTGTATTGCGCTTTTAACAATGAACATTGTATCAAAGCAGCTTTTACACAGATAATATGGTGATAAAAATGAATATGTTATTCATAAGTAAGTTTGTCCCTGATGAGCAAGCCGGTGGTGACTGCGGTGAAGTAAAAACTCCCCAAGATGGCATAAGGAAGAAACCTTGAGAGGAACCAGACTCGAGAGGGAACCTCATCCTCATCTGGGTTGCACCGAATGTCTATATATAGCAGATATAAGATGTTGCGGGGTACAGTGATGATGATCAGAAGCGAAAAGTAGTCCTGAGTCAATGTAGCAGACTGTTGACATTAACTACAGTCCAAATCCATCCTCAAAGCTCCAGTTCTTAGTCCGGAATTTCATGGAACCATCCAAGGCATTAATGAGAAACCGTCCCGAGCTGCACAGAGCGCCACTATCCAGAGGCAGGCCTGGATGAAGTGGGAATACCAGACCTTTAACTATGCATATTAGACCAACATTAATACTTAAACCTAACAAAATATCTAAAACATCTGAGCTTAGGTACAAATTGTCCATTATTGACCATTCTGGAATAGATATGTTTGCTATACATTAATGCACAAATTCTGTTTGTCTTTCACGTACAATTGAATGAAGCCGAGATTTGACTTTGTTGGCGAAACAATCTAGTGTAGCAATAATCATATAGATATTCTACAGCACTGAGTTACTTGGTAATTATATATTCTGATGAAGGAGACTATGAATGTACACACTATAAAGTGCTGAGAATGATTGTTCTGAACGCAGGGTGAATTTGAGAAGCAGCAGATGAAATCCCAGTTGCGAATCCAGGAGAAGCAGAAGAACGTGCAGGAGCTAAAACAAGCTGTGAAGACTATAAAGGTGAGCGGACAACATGAAGATTATGGGGTAATTTAAAGACCCTGTGAGAAAGAGAATAATAAATTATCTTCAGGTTGTGTGTGTGTGTGTGTGTGTGTTACCCAACAGCTGAGAGCACAGACAGCACTGGAAGACAGCGACAGGTTCTTTACTAAGCTTATAAGCTCTCTTGAGAAAAAGCACTCGGAGATGAGGGAAATGATCCAAGCTCAGGAGAAGGCTGAACTTAATCAAGCTGAACGACTCCTGGAGCAACTAGAGGAGGAAATTGCTGATCTTCAGAGGAGAGTCAATGAGCTGGAGCAGCTTTCACACAAAAACGATCACATCCTTTTCCTCCAGGTAACACACACTGTCTGATCTAAAGAGCCGGCTGTTCCACACACATACTCTAAAACACTTCTTGTTGAAGGAACAATAAATGTTTCTGTCCTGGTTGTTCAGTTAAGTTCAGTTTGTGGACCTGGGATCAAGTAGCTGCATCTTCATTTGTCTGGTGTGTTTATTATGACAATTAAGCAATGAAGGATCGCTAACTACTAGCATTGACTATTAAATATACCGTTTTCCTAAATCTATAGCTATCACATTAAAACCTGGTGGATCATAAGGAGGATCCATAATGATGATATGATTGATTTGTTTGATGATGGATGTAAAAAAAAATCATACATTATACAAAAAGACAAACTGAGAGCTGCAACACTATGCTACAAAATCCTTCTTCTTTCAATTGTTTTCCATAGATTTTAGCTTCTGGACGCCAGTCTCCTCCTTTGAAAAGACTAAATTTTAACATGTCCATCCATCAACATGTCTTATTTGATAAAGTGAGAAATTCTCTCTCAGATCTAAAAAAAAAATTCCAAGAATTCGATGAGGAGGAATTCAACACAATCTCTCCACATGGTAAGAGGAGCTGTCCGTGCTGAAGTAACACAATGGACGTCTTTATTCGCTTGGTGAAACAGTAGTTCTTAGCGATGCTCCTGCGTACTTTTCCGCAGCCACTTTATTGACTTCAACACTAATTTTAAACTAAAATTCACTAAAATTCACTAATTATCATCTTTTTTTTACGACCTGATGATGTTTTAATTTCGCATTTTCACTCCACAGCTGCAGAAGTTCAGAACATTTCACCACCAGAGCCATGGAGCAGAGTGGATTTTTTGAAATGTACAACTAAATCTCACACACACACACACACACACACACACACACACACACACACACACACACACACACACACACATACATACACACAGACACACACGCTAATTGTTCACAATGTTCAGTTTGTTTTTCTTTTTTTGAAATTCCAGATTTCTGTTATTTGACTTTGGATCCCAACACGGCGCACCGTAACCTCATTCTGTCCGAGAAGAACAGAGTGGTAACATACAGTGAGAAAGAGCAGCGTTACTCTGATCATCCAGAAAGATTTGATTCCAAGTACCAGGTGTTGAGTAAAGAGAGTGTGTGTGGACGCTGTTACTGGGAGGTGGAGTGGAGCGGTGTTGGCTTGGACATATCCGTCTCCTACAAAGACATCGGCAGGAAAGGAGACAGTGACGAGTGTGCATTCGGACAGAACAATCGATCCTGGAATTTGTGGTTTTCCCCTAAAACTGCTCTTTATTTCTATTACAACACCATTAAGACTGATCTTAAAGTTCCCACGTCCTCCAGAATAGGAGTGTATGTAGATCACAGTGCAGGAACTCTGTCCTTCTACAGTGTCTCGGACACGATGACCCTTCTCCACAGAATCCACACTACATTCACTCAGCCTCTATACGCTGGATTCGGGCCCTTCTGTTTGTTTGATTCTAATGTGAGACTGTGTGATCCAATTTGAAGTGTGTATTCTTCGATGCAAAATATATAGCACATTGCATCATAGTAAAAAATCGAGAAATAAAATGTCAGAATCCATTAGAACAGAGAGTACATGCCTGGTTAAAGCTGCATTCAGGTAGTCCCTGACTTCTGGAGATGCGTCCCGATGACCCCATCGTAACTTGAAAATGTCGTAAGTAAAAACATGGCCAGGAGCCTTTAAGAATGGTGATCGGAATAGAGTATAATTTAATAAAACAGATCAATTTACAGTACCATAATGTATAAACTATGCAGCATATACGTATGTGGCAGCAGCACATGGACGAATGCCGGGAAGCCCACTTGTAGCTGATGAGACTATCACCTAATATATTTGTACAATTTTGTCATATCTCTATTGTCATTGTACGATTGAAAAACCATAAGTCAAACCATTGTAATTCGGCGAATACCTTGTGTATGTACTACAGTATATTCAGCCTGGATGATAATTGGCTGGCAGAATCTGCAAATTTTTGATTTTTATTAAAATATGACAGTTAAAGTTTGGCGTAGTAAACACTATTTTTTGTTGCAAAAACTTTAAAGGAATTTATATTAGACTTAAACATGGGGTCTTTTAATGTACAATATAAAGACTTTTATCCAATTCTATCCGTTGTTCTGATTTTCAAATATCATTTCATCACATACAATTCTAGTCAAATGTTTTAAAACTGTTTTTAATTTAAATGTACACTGTTTAATTTCTCTGTTCTCTGAAATAAAGCAAAGATCAAATAAACAATTAAACCTTATTAAATGTTTTGTTTAAAAAAATAAAATTTTTGTCTAATTAAAATTAATTGCAGTTAATTGTCTTATTGCAGATAACAGCTGAAAACACTTGTGGCTTTTTTTTTAGAACGGAAATCAAATATTGTGCAGAAAGTTCTTCCCAACACTGTTGCAGAAGTTCCCACAAATTTGTTGCACTTGTAGGTCACAAATGAGCAGTTGAGGGTTATGGTCCTTGATCAGGGGGCCCAGGAGTGGCAGCTTGGTGGTGCTGGGATTTGAACTTGAAAACCTTTCAAACCAGAGTAAAATGCCTTAACCACTAGGGTACCACCTCCTGCATACTTTCCTAATCATATTTCATGATTGAGCACAAACAAAAACAAGACAGTTTAGGCAGTTCATTCAGGCATCACATCATCCACCATTTTCAGATGGCAGCATTCCATATGCTAGTCAAATGGACATGAAGAATACTTTAGTTCTAGTTATCTTCCAAAAACCCAATCGGAAACTAACGGAAGCTAATCCTATTGTAGGCATGTTTTTTTTTCCTCTTCATTGATAGAATCCCAAATTTTGATCACCCTCTAAAGCGCTGTAGATGACCTGCCATATCTTTCTCTGAAGCAACCCACAGAAAAAATTTATTTTACAGCTTATCAATACACTCGCCCTGCAAATAATTCCTGCAGCTCTCTAGACCACTGACTTTAATTATCATCCGCAGAATGAGTAAAATAAATGCAGATGAAATTCCAGCAAAGAATACAGGAGAGGCAGAAGAAGGTACAGGAGTGGACAGTGAAAGGATCTTTAATGAGATGATCCATAAAGAAAAGGCATTTAGAGGTGAGGGAGATAATCCAAGCTCAGGAGAAGCCTGAATTGAGTCAACCTGAACAACTTCTAGAGCAACTGGAGGATGAGATTGCTGCTTTTCAAAAGAGAGACACTGAGCTGGAGCAGCTTTCAAACACATGATCACATCCATTTCCTCCAGGTAACACACTGTCTGATCTACAGATCCAGCTGTTCCTCAGACACTTTCTAAAACATCGCTCATTACAGGGACAATAAATGTTTGACAAGTGTTTTCCTCCATCTCTGGCTTCCACATTGGAAAATGGTGGCTCATAATGAGGATTCATGATTAAATATTATTGTCAGGGTCTAGGGGTCTACATGAGAGGGATGAGTTCTACCAGTCTGCCATAGGGAGGTGCATAAGCCTAAATACAGAGGCAAACTCAGAAAATCCAGGTCCTTTTTAATTTAAACAGTCTAAAAAACACATATTGCAAACTCAGGTCTCAAAATCCAACAAAGGGCAGAGCAAAAATAAAGTTCAAAATTCGAAAGAGAAAATTCTAAATGTTTTGAGGACTCGAAAAATCTGAAACAACAAGATCTTACTCTGGAAGCTCAGTAAAAGACAGGAGATTTAATGAAACAGATAACACAAACTTCAATTAACAGACAGACACAAAGGGTGAACTATCAAGACTCAAGTGGAAACAATGGGAAATAATTAGGGACTCAGGAACGAAATGGCGACATCTGGTGGGGAAAAACGGGAAAAAAACAAAGAAAAATCAGTCAGAAATATAAAAAATAATAATAATAATAAAAGATCCAGATCTTGACAGAGCTAGTGCAGGTGGCAGGACAGGTAGAAGCTCATTTGAACTGCTAGATGGTGTCCAGGGCTCAGGGGCTGAATTGACAGCCGTCTAAACAGGTATTGAATAAACAATGCATAATAAATGAAAATAAGGTTAAATGTAAATGTTCTTCTGCTGTATACTAAACTGTCACATGTCAAATGTCTCTGTAGCAGATTTGCCCAGTTTCATGAGGAATTTCATGTTTGCTTTATGCTGTCCATGATGAAATCGCAGACGTGGTAACGCACGTGGTCAGAATAGCACCAGTTAGCACCATTAGTCTCCAAACTGTTCAATACCACCTCATACAAACATTTTTAATTTTTAATTTAGTGGGGTTTTTTTAGTTCCTAATTAGTCAGTTATTTTGTTCACTATCATGTCCCCTTATTATAACATTTTACCCTGAGCCTGGGAGAGTAGCTGCATCCTACTTTTATAATGCTCCACCCACACAACTGATATTAAGCTCAAAGTTTATTCAGTGAAGGCACATATAATCTCAGATTGACGTTCTTTCTCTTTCTCTCTCTCTCTCTCTTTTTCTCTCTCTTAGTCAGTAAATGCAAAGAAAATGGCCAAGTCCAGTATATCCATAGATCAAGACCAGTTCACCTGTGCGGTGTGTCTGGATTTCTTGAAGGATCCGGCAACTCTCCCCTGCGGTCACATTTTTTGTGAGGCATGTATTGATCAATTTTGGGATCAGGATAATCAGAAGGGTATCTACAGCTGCCCTAAATGCCGAGAAACGGTTCCACACAAAAAGATGCTGAGCGTAAAGAAGACTGTGACCCAAGTTGTATCTGGAGATGTGGAGTGTGATTTCTGCACTGTGAGAAAACACAAAGCTGTGAAATCCTGCCTGATGTGTGTGGCGTCTTTCTGCGAATTTCATCTCAAACCTCATCTCGAACGGCCTGCTTTGAAAAAACACACCTTGACCGAAGCCTCGGAAAACCTACAAGAGAAGATCTGCTCTGAGCACGACGAAGTGCTGAAAATCTACTGTCGTACTGATCGAACCTGCATCTGTCATCTGTGTATGATTGATAATCACAAAGGACACGACACCGTCACAGCTGCAGCGGAAAGAGTTGAGAAACAGGTGAGAATGAGAAAACTGTCTAGTATGAATTCACCATGATAGAAACTTCTTAACTAGAATTGATTGCCTTTTTTTCAAGTATGAGAGAAAACTTGTGTTTGGTAAAATTTTCAGTTTTTGTTTATGAGGGAAATTTAACATTGTTATGAACTGGTCTAATCACATAGTGAGCACTGATAGGGTAAGGAAGGCGGAGCGAGAGAGTTCTTTTCTGAACTTCAGACTCTGGCAGGCACTTGAGATGTCACATCATCATCCACTTTATTTACATCCAATTACCCTAGATTTTACTCTCTAGCCCCACCTTATATCCATGCCTCAGTACTTACAGCAATGGCTCTAAGAATTTGTGGTGGCAGTTCATCCACTCAGGTTCACCCACTGTTAGGTGGCTATCTAATCTCCCATCTGCTATCTGACTGGACCTTAGATCACAAAGGATCCTTCAATATCAGCAATCATAATAAAACCACAGGTCATAAAGTCTACAAAACATTGACAGCCTAAACACAACTACACATTTTACTGTATAACAATATTTTATGGAATGGCATGTAAAAACAAAAAAGGGGAAAGAGAGACATCTAGTGGTGGATGAAGGTTAGGCACTTAACAGCACATGACCATTTAATTTTTTTTTTCTGATAATTTTTCTGTTTTAATGTTTATTAGGTATTGTGACGGCTCAGTGTAAAAGCACACACACAAACACACACTTAAATAAAAAGCTTATTATAAAGAGCAAAATGGAATTATTTTGTCCCTCAGAGTGAGCTGAAAGCAGAGCAGATCATATCAGAGCAGAGAATCCAGGAGAAGCAGAAGAAGGTGCAGGAGCTGAAACAGGCTGTGAAGACTATAAAGGTGAGCAGTAATGGAGCTGCTCCTAGAAACACACAAACAAGGACATAGAGTCATGGGATATATGGGATGATAGATGAGCTTCAAATTCTGTGTGTGTGTGTCCTAACAGCTAAGTGCTCAGACAGCAGTAAAGGAAACTTTGAGGGTCTTTACTGAGATGATCAGATCCATGGAGAAAAAGCGCTCAGAGGTGACGGAGCTGATCAGAAATCAGGAGAAGGCTGAAGTGAGTTGTGCTGAACGACTGGTGGAGCAACTGGAGCAAGAGATTTCTGATCTTCAGAGGAGAGTCAATGAGATGGAGCAACTTTCACACACACACGATCACATCCGTTTCCTCCAGGTAACACTTACTGACTGATCTACAGATTTTTCTCTCACACTGTCGAATATTCCTCTTATTAAAGGAAGGTATCAGGTGAGGAGGTCAGGTTCCAGTTTATTTCTGTTTGTTACTGCTTAGTGCCTTAAATTCAAAGATGGTAGGAAGGAAAATGGAGGAAACCTTAAGAGGAACCTATGGTGGCCGAGAAGTGCAAAACACATTAACAAATTCAAAAACAAATTAACAAATCCAAAAACAAATTAACAAATCCGAAAACAAATTAACAAATCCGAAAACACATTAACAAATCCGAAAACACAACGACAAGTCAGACAAACCGGAAAAGGTAGGTATAGTTTGTGAACGTAAACTTACTGATCATTGGACAAGACACCTGTCAGTCAAGATATACAGGTGAATGACAGGTGTCTCGTCCAATGATTGATAAGTTTCCATTCACAAACTCTCTTTTCAATTTGTTGTTTTGTTTTTGGATTTGTTAATGTGTTTTGCATTTCTCGGCCACCGTAGGAACCAGACTCAAAAGCAAACTCAAAACCAAAATACAAGACTCCAAAACAGAAAGCTACCTGTCCTGCACTTCAATTCTTAGTTACGCTTATCAATATTAGTTTGTAAACCTATGTAGATATCGCATTAAAAACCGGTGGCTCATTAGGAGGATTCACAGTGATGTTATAATGCATTTGTGTAATGCATGCTGGGTAATTTAAATATATACCATTGCAGCAACACTAAGCTACAAAATCCTTCTTTCCTTTCCAAGCTATCCTTGAAGTTGTAATTGTTTCCTCTAGGCATCTGGACGTCGCTCTCCTGTAAAAGATAGACCAGATTTTGAGACATCCAGCATCACTGTTCATCAACATCTCTCTTTTGATGGGGTGAGGAATTCTCTCTCAGATCTGAAGAAAAGACTCGAGGAATTCTGTGAGGAGGAATTCAGCAAAATCCATCCACATGGTAAGAGGAGCTTTTCCTTCTGGAGAAACACAATAATGGATGTAATAACTCGCTCTGTGAACAGTGCTGCTGCTTACTTTTCTACTGATTTTAAATGAATGAACCGACATTTTCATCTTTTACACAACCGCATGATGCTTTTCGTCTTTTTTTCGATTTTTCTCTCCACAGCTGCAGCCGTTCAGATCATTTCCCCACCAGAGCCGGAGAGCAGAGAAGATTTCCTGAAATGTAAGTTATGTGAACCACAGGTCTCACCAGACAATATAATGTATGAAACCCAAAATGTTAATTATGTTGCGTTTGTATTTCGCTAGATTTCTGTTATCTGACTCTGGATCCTGACACGGCATATCGTAAACTCGTTTTGTCTGATAACAACAGAGTGGTGAGATATATCGAGAGGGAGCAGCCGTACTTTGATCATCCAGAGAGATTTGACTCCTGGCCTCAGGTGTTGTGTAAGGAGAGTGTGTGTGGACGCTGTTATTGGGAGGTGGAGCGGAGTCGGGATGGATGCGTGGACATATCGGTCTCATATAAAGACATCAGAAGGAAAGGACAGAATAAGAAGTATCTGTTTGGAAGGAATAATCAGTCCTGGAGTCTGTGGTGTTCTCCTTCTTCTCTATCTTTCCATCACAAAGACATCAAGACTGATCTCAAAGTTCCAGCATCCTCCAAAATCGGAGTGTATGTGGATCACAGTGCAGGAATTCTGTCCTTCTACAGCGTCTCTGACAGGATAACGCTTCTTCACAGAGTCTACACCACATTCACTCAGCCTCTATACGCCGGGTTTGGTCCCTCCTGGTCTTTTGATTCAAGTGTAAAATTGTGTGATCCGTAGTATACCGTAAAGTTTGTACGAAATCTACCACAAGCTCATTAAAGTAAATGAGTGTTAATTAGTAAACAAATAAACCCAAAGACCAAAATACTATTAATATTAATGGGTTATTATGCAGAGCTTAATCTTGTTCGCTACTTGATATTTAACAGGAGGCCAGTGTAGATGATAGAGAACAGGGAAGATCTGCTCGATGGAGGAGGTTCTAGTAATTATACGGGCAGCTGAAGTTTATGAAGAAGTTTGTGAGGTAACCCAAACAGACGAGAGTAACAATAATCAATGCGTGAGGTAACTAGAACATGTGCAAGAATAGCTGTGGAGTTGGAAAAGTTTCCATAGAAGGAAGTATTTAATATATAAATATTGTATGCATGTTTTTTAAAAGACAATGAATTATCAAGGACAACACCCAAACTGAGAACATTAGAGAATTATTAAAAGAAAGTGAAAAACTTTTGAAAACAGATTGGTTTTTTTGTCAATATATTGTTTTTCAATATATTGACATATTTCCTATAAATCTAACCAAGAGTTAATCAGTAATTGCTAAATTAAAAAGGGCCCAAAACAGAGCCTTGAGGAACACCAGTTGTAACAAATGAGGAGATTTTGAATTTGGACAAATTACGTGAAATTGATACTCAAAGAGATAGAATCCAGAAGACCAGATTGTTACCTGGGTAAATGCTCTTCTTATTTAAACCCTCATGATTCTAAAGAAACATACGTGGATAGCTACAGCAATTAGTTAAAAACATTTTGGGATTTTACGATTTTTCGCTTTTGCATTGTGGATTTTTTGTTGGACACTTTGAAACCTGTTTTTTTTTTCGTTTGTTTGTTTTGTTTTTTGCATTTATGGCATTTGGCAGGTGCTCTTATCCAGATCAACCTACATTTAGGTCAGTCATACAACTGAGCAGCTATGGGGTTGAAGGTCTTGCTCAGGGACCCAGAAATGGTAGCTTGGTGTGGCTGGGATTTGAACTCACAACCTTCTGATACGTCAAATGCTGTACCACTAAGCAACCACATCCGCATTTTTGGTATTTATTCTTTATTGCTGCTTCCTGTCTTTGTAAAATTATTGATTCATTGCTATTTCTCTGGATTTGGTTTACACACTGCCCTAAACTCTGTAGCGCTCTGGACAGTAAAAACGCTGCAGAAGGAAAAATTAAGAAAAAAACAGCAAGGGATTAGGGGAAGATTTAGGCCAAAGAAAACGACAAGTTTGGTTTTAAACTTAAATGTAAAGTAAACACTGTACAGTGCATTTTTACCATTTTTATTTTGAGTTATTTAAAATAAATTTGTGTATTAAATTTAAATATTTGTATTTTGATGTAATATGGCAATTAAATGCACTAAATGGGTTTTCACAGAAATTGCAATTTTAGCACATAAAGGAAACAAATGACGTTCATTTCTCTTGTACATTTAGTATTGCTCTCTAATAAAGAAAAAGTACTTCTTATCCGATTTATCGATGTATCAATGGAATATTCAGTAGAATACTCAATTAGTAAAATGATTTCCAATTAGTATTCTCATTTTGTGTAATGTGCATGAAAACGAGTGTTTCAGCATGCTTTTGAGTTCACTATGTACTTGTGTGTTTGTATGTGTTGCAAAAGCCACCAGCTCAGTTAAAGAGATGCTCAATGCCCCTCTGACACATACACCCACCACCTGACTCAGATTGGGAAGCTGTTCAGTTTTTAGCTGCTAACCTTCTCTCCGCCGGTAAAGAAACCCAGAAGCAAAACATAATCCGAAAAAGCGTTACAAAAGAAACAAACATACCAAAATGGAAACACTAAAGGGGAAGTATTTAGAGCCTGAAATTAATGCGCTCCAGCTGGAAGCGATTACGCTGATTACGAGAACCCAGGTGCCAATTAGTGGCAGAACCCGAAAACACACGAGGGCATTACAAATACTGACAAGAGTCTTAAGAAAATGCCACAAAACAAACTTTTAAACAAAACGTTTAGTAAAGTGGAAATTTGGAAAACTGGGAGCTAGAATAAACAAACTCAGGGTCCACAATATAAAGAACTTAACATATAATTTATCAAGAAAACATAACAAAAGCAACAGACATAACTACCAGGAAATAAGACAAACCAGCAAGGACAGACAAAAGATAAAAGAGATCATTGTTATTATTCAGAAAATTATATGTTCCATGAAATTTTAAAGGAATATATAATAATAATTCTTATATTTAAACATTTTTAAAAATCATTTTCAGTCTTGAAAGTTCTACACACATGTCCAAACCGGGGACATGTCATCAACTGATAACTGGAAATGATTTAAGTTCCTTTTTTAATGCACGTCTAACACCCAACAGTGGTTATTGCAAAACACACACTTGGTTTTACCACATCGATGGTTTTTCAAAATATTATGAAATCGCTTATTGGTGTAAATGGTTACAGGTGTGGCCAAGAATCATCTTAAAATAATAGATTATTGCCACTTTAAAATATGTGCATGGGTTATGGGTAAGTGTGAAGAACATCTTATTTAGAAATGATTGAGATCATCATCAAATTTAATACCAAGTCCATCTGTGGTTAAAAATAAAAAAATGAACCTCCACTCGATCAAATCCATTCCCTATTAAATGCTTCATCTGTGTCTTTTCTCATTTTGTTGGTTATTGGTTAGGATTTGTGTGCTTTGGCCTTCTTTGTATTTCAATCTTTTGTCGCTGACTTTGCACTTCTTGTCCTAGCACTTCCTCTGTACGTATGAAAGAGTAAACTCTAATTCTCTCTTTGGATTATGGGTGTGAGATTGGTTCCTCAATAAGAATATAGGTGTGCTAAATTTTTTACCTATCCTAATACAACTTCATTTAGGTGATGAACACTCAATTTGGATTCTGATGCTGTGAAAAGATATTTTAAACAGATGGCTAGGTGGATGGAGAGAGCGTGTGAATGTGAGAACCTGCACGTTCTGAACAGATGTAAGAGGAAGTTACAATTTCAAGGACTCTATTGCTTCATTATATGTGGGCTGCATGTGTGAGTGGTTGTGGAAACGCTTGCATTTGAACTCATTTGTCATTCCTGCTGTGTGTATATTAGTGAGTGTGAATGGTAATGAATCGAAATCGGTAAAATTTAAGAATGCGGATTTGTTTTTATCTTCTGGTTTTTTTTCTCCACGTCAATGCAGGTGAGTCATCTGTTCTCTGTCTCTAATTTAATATATATTTTTTTGTATTTAAAGCCTTTTGAAACATATCATCATGCACATCTTGCAAAGTCCAGCCTTACCATAGTTGTCATGCAATATCTTTGCTTCAACAACCTACAACCTACAAGCTTTGTATGGTACAGTATGTTGCTCCCCCTTTCACTGACATAATTTCCTTGTTACCTTGTTTAGTACTTGAATATATTCTAAATGTAATGCTCGGGTTTGTTTCTGGTTCCTAGTCGATGGTATTTAGTGCTTTGTTAAATGGTCTTTGTTTATTTTTAACTCTGAATTTAAAGGGATATCTTCAAATTATAGACGAGTACCAAGGTATTACTTGATATTACTTGGTTTCTGTAGAGTTGCTGCAAATGGTGAACTGCTCATTAACAGATCATTAACTGGTGTGTTCTTACAGGCTGCAGGCTGGAGGGAAATAAAGATATACAGATCACTGCATATGCAGGAGACTCAGTACTGCTGCCCTGCTCCTGCACTGACCTTCACACCAAACCTGAGACATTTACATGGAGCAAATACGATAAAAAGGTTAAATGGATAAAGATATCTCCTGAGAGTGATCAGTACACCGACAAATTTCAGCTAGTTAATGAGTCTTCAGGATATTCTCTATTCATATCACACGTGACTGGAAACGATGATGGATACTACATGTGTATGAATAAAGTGGGTGAAATCAGATACATAAGACTCATCGTCAAAGGTAAATGACTCATTTCAATTTGCAACACTACTTCGGTAGTAATCTCATGACAGATTCATCTGATTTAACAGAAGTGCGATGTTTGTTCATTCTCCAGGTTGTACACTGACTGAAAAATTAGTGTATGTGACTGGGTATGTAGGACAGTCTGTCCTTTTGCCATGCTCCTGCTCTGACCCGCAAGCCAAACCCCGCACTTTCACATGGTTATTTTATAAAGATTTTCAATATAAAGAAATCTACCCAAAGGACCAGACAAATCTGTACACAGGCAGAGTTCAGCTCATTAATGATCATCCAGGAAATCTCTCTTTACTGATATCACAGCTGACATTAAAGGATGAAGGTTATTACAGATGTGAGATAAGGAAAATCATTACAGATGTTCCACTTGTAGTAAAAGGTAAAACAATATTTTGCATGTAAACTCTATGTACAGTTCTTGACTCATTGCACATCATAATCTTTATTAATAACTTATTCAACTGTTATTTTCTTGTAGATTCTCCAACATGGCCTTCAACATCCACACCCATTATCACAACAACTAATTCCACATCAGGTACCACACACCACTCACACACACTGGGATGAGACTAGATAACCAATGTTCTAATAACGTTTGTGTGCAAATGATATATTTCAAGCCAGGAAGTTCAATATATCTCAATATATTCATCATGAAATCAAACTTGTGTATGGTGATCGTCGAAGCACGTCCCACGTGATTTCACTTCCGCACCAGCACTACTCGCCTGATTTTACTTCAGGTCACCATTTTCACACCATTGCGTAGATCCGGAGAGCTTGACAAGAAGAAGACTTCCAGGACACGTTCCAAAAGAATGCTGGGAGCACTGTATCGCTTGTGCAAAGGGACTATTCTGAAAGTAAAACTCTCTTTCAGCTTCTTCCATTAGGGGTCCAAACAGCCGATCATCCGTATTCATGATCCGCATGTTTGATTTGGGTTTTTATGCTGGATGCCCTTCCTAACGCAACCCTCCCCATTTATCCAGGCTTGGGACTGGCACTAAGAGTGCACTGGCTTGTGCAACCCTAATAGCTGGGTTTGGTTCCCTGACCGGGAATCAAACCCGGGTCGCAGCAGCGAGAGCGCCGCATCCTAACCACTAGACCACCAGGGAACCTAAAGGGACTATTCTGAAAGTCCTGTAGATAAATAAAGTACTATCTTCTAAACATACCTAGTCTTAAACCTTTTTGATTCCACCTCATATTATGATCATTCCGAAATTCCCACATAACTCATTGTATTTCTTTAAAACTTCACTTTTATACTTATTAATCACTTTTTATTTTAAATAAAATTGTGCAAACATCTGTGTAACATAAAAAAGTTATATTTTGACGGATCTTACCAGAGTCTCTTCCCTTCATCCCCTTCGCCGTGGTGACTGCGATCTTCCTGCACATTATCGTGGCTGTGGTCTATTGCTCCACCAGAAAGAAAGGTATACACCCTTTCAAAAAGCTGTAATCGTATTATTTCGTAGGAAGGATTGAGGAAAATGAATGAGGACAACGAAGATCTTAAAGAAAATAAAAATTCTAAAATACTTGAAGTTCTTCAAGTCTAAAAGAACACAGAACAATCCCAGATGTTCTGTCTTGCACATGTTCTATTAATTGGATTTAAATGCAAATTAAGTTTTAATAATTGAGTAATAGCCGTTTGACTGTAAGCCGGATGTCTGTAAATCATAATCACAGTCACATACACCTTTATTTTGTATTGGTACCGGTGTTATCACCCAAATAATCAGGTAATAGTGGTGTTTAAATAATAATCATAATACACCTTTGGTCAGAGATGGTCTTTGATATCCCATACTCACATACTAAGATTGATAAGTTATTCATGTTTTCTATGATATTTAAGCCATTTTGAGGGATGAGCCCAATTTTATGTAAACCCTTTTACATATGTTTGTTTTAGATGTTTTAGATGCTTTTCCTTATTATTTAACTTCCCAGGTCTTAAAACAGTTCACTACAGCAAAGGTAATCGAGATGGAACAGTGAGTCTGCAGTAGAGCAGGAGATCAACTGAAGATCATACATGGAACAGACCCTGCAGAACTGATTAGCAGACCAGACTGCAACTAATACACCAACATAAAATATTTTATTTCTGAAAAACATAAGGTTTGGATGTTTCATTTCTGTATGCTAATAAAGAATGACCCCCTACTGCATGATGTCGGTACCAGGGTTGAACGCTTTTATCGCTCTTTGTTGCCACCTAGTGGAATAACACAGCTAGTGTTTCGAATCTTTTGCACTTAATCAGGACAAATCACAGTCTGTGTAATGTATTAAAGCATATTAGCATATTTTGTGTTTCACTCAAAAATATTTTTGTGATTATTTTACACTAATCCTGCTGTTTAATTAGTCAATTTTAAATCTATTGTATTTGATTAGATTTAAACATAGACTGACTTTTTACATTTCTTTCAGCCCTGCATTCTTAATCAGAACTGGTGTATTTAGGTGTATTTCTGTATATTTGTTTGTACTTTTTATGCACATACAGTACATTTACATGTCATTTTCAGGATTTGAGGGATCCTGTTTCTTTGAGGGTTTCTGCCATTTTTCATTTACTTGTGTTACCCTCTTTCCTCACCAGAGGTTGCCATTGTGTTCCCATGCCTCTGTTTGGTTCTTATTGCTTTCACTTGTGCCCCATTAGCCTCTGTTTGGCTAATTAGGGACACTGGGACAAAATGGTTACATCTGGCGGAGAGAAAAACTGGATAGATGGAAAAAAGAAAAAAGAAAGGCTATAGACTTAGCAGGATTCCTCAGATCCTGACTGATTTATTTATAGATTGTTCACCTTTTACCCGTTCAGTAGCAACTCATACTACATTCAAATAACAACTGGTGCCAGGATCTGGTTTTTAAATAAAAACCAGATCCTTTTGAATCGAAGTTTGGTTGAATTTGAGGAAAATTCTCTATTGTTAAATTAACTCAACAAAAGAAAAGTCAAATATTATCAGTGTAATTAACACTATAAAGAACATGTTCTCAGCTTGTACATTTTACATCATTTTACATACATACATTCTACTTGCTCTAATGTAATAAACATATGGATGGATGTAAGTGCATATAAAAAAGATGTTTTATTGAATTAAAAGGTAGACAAATTCAAATCCAGGCTACACTCAATTTAAAACGATACATGCAAAAAAAAAAAAGAAAAAGAAAAAGAAAAGCAAAGTGCTTTATACTACCAGCTCCTCCCATGTGTAGGTCATACAATCAACATAAACTTAGACTGATTAAACAAGACTGATGCTAAGATATGTGAAGGGATAAACAAACGGTGAGACATTGTGGAGATAAAATGTGCTGTGTAACTTAGAAAGAACGTTGAAGCATGCTAACAATGCAAACCAGTATTACATCATAGGTATGATTTGTATTTATATATAAATACTGTTCGATGTTTTAGAGACAGTGGCATTGAGTAAAAGACAGGAGGTGGAGCTGGAGGTAGCAGAGCTGAAGATGTTGAGATGTTCATTAGGAGTGACGACGATGGACAAGATTAGAAATTAGTTTATTAGAGGGACAGCGCATGTAGGACGTTTTGGGGCGAAAGTGAGAGAGGCCTGATTGAGATGATTTGGACATGTGCAGAGGAGGGACATGGGGTACATCGGTAGGAGAATGCTGAGGACGGAGACACCAGAAAGAAGGAAAAGAGGAAGTCCAAAGAGGAGGTTTATAGATGTGGTGAGGGAAGACATGCAGGTAGCTGGTTTGAAAGCGGCCGATATAGAGGACAAGGGGGAATGGAGATGGATGATCCGCTGTGGCAACCCCTAATGGGAGAAGCCGAAAGAAGAAGATATATATATATATATATATATATATATAAATAATAGGGCTGTCAATTGGTTAAAATATTAAATTGTGATTATTCACACATTTTTATCAGTTCTAAATGGACCTTAAATTAATACATTTTTAGTTTTTAATACCCTAATTAGTGGGCTTAAATACTTCATACAAATGTATGTTTATTATTAGTGAAACCAAACTCAATGTTAGTGTTAGGATGGTTTTCACACTGTTTCACACACATTCCTTTGTCTGCTCAGTGTCTATAGAATATTTACGATGTTAGTCTGTAAGGTAAACAGGGAGTCTTATCTGGGCTCACACATCTCCGGCTAGTATATCCTCTTGTCTAAACAGGAAACAAGTTTAGGACAGCCTTTTCTCTGTATGTGTATATATACGTTCTGCCGCCTGCAATAAACTGAAGAGGAAGCATTTGCTGTGTGCGGTGTGATTCTTCCCTGAATTCAGAAAGGCCTACGGGTATCGCAGATCGTATGGAAAACCTCTCCACGAATTGAGTTTCGTTTGGGCATGATCAAAATCTAACAGTTTTGGTGTCAGAAGCGGGATACTTTCAGCAATATCCAAAAAGGGAAATCACGCATCAAGGTGAGTTTAATGTACTTCCTTGTTGGCGGGGATTGTCCCGTATGCCAGCCAATAGGGCTGCATATGTTTTCGTGTCTTGGTTATGCATTAATTGTTTAATGATAATTTCCTTTGGTGGGATGATTTCGTCGCGACATTGGTTTCCTCACCTTAGATGTAAGATGCAAGATTAGAAGACGTTTTTTACGGTCTGTCTAATATAGGCGATATTGTCTGAAGTATCCAAAAGAATCTACGATAATTTATATGCCCGAAAAAGATAGATGAATGAAAAATGAATTGTTTTTAAGAAAAAATAAATAAATAAAATAAAAAAAAGTGAGAGAAAATAGAAAAGGAACTAAAGAAAAATGGACATTTTGAAAAGACTTAAAAATTTTTCAAAAGACTTCAATCTTGTTTTGGCTTTATAGTCTATTTTTTTCTCCTACCTAACAAAATTTGTGATTCAATTGGAGAGATTGGATTACTTTTTTTGTTTGAAGACTGCGATCCCCCTGGTGCCTAGCGCAGCTGTATTGTCTAAGTGTTATGTGTTGTGTGTATTGTCGGTGTATTAAGTGTTGTGTGTCTGTTCTTTGTTCTGTGTTAAGAAGATGGGTCATGACATTTCTCGCTTATTGCCGGAAGAAAATCCCAAAGATTGGATGTATAGGAATTGTGCCGGTTATGAAACTAATCCTTTTTTAGACTTTTTGGCATTATGGAGTGAAATTGTGTCACATCTAGATTTTTTCCTAGAGATTTAGATGCTGCTAGAGGTTTCTACTATGCTCCAGGTTAAGTTAACCCATTATGCTCTGCACTGCAACAGGAAATGGTGCATTCCAGCCTCAGCACAAAACTCAAGGAGGAGGTCCTAGGAAAAAGGGGAAGTTCTTCTTTTTGGAATAGATAGATTCCAATTTCATGTCCTGTAACTCATCTTTTGCCTGTAGTGACACCGACTGATACTAATTTTTATCATAGCTTTACAATAATTCCAAACTCACCTTTAAACCTTTTAGGAAGAGATATGATGCATAAAATGGGAATGGAGATTCTGTTTTTTGAAAGCAATGTCTCACTGTCTTTTTCTTCTGTCCTCATGCTCTCAACCGAGCCACAGCCACATCCGGAAGATTTTTTCCAAGGTAGTACAGAGGTCCTGCCTGATGAACCAAATTTAGGTGAAGTTAACCCTAAATTATGGGCCTCTCACAAAGATGAGGCAGGTTTAATCCAGGTAAAACCGTATCATGCACTCATGAACACACACCATCCGATTTTTGTTAAACAATATCCATTGTCGAAAGAGAAGAATGTTGGCACTGCTCCAGTTATTGACAATTTATTGTCACAAGGTGTTTTGATCGAGACACATTCACCGTATAACACACCGATTAATCCCGTCTTGAAGGCAGATAAGAAATGCTGGAGGCGAACACAAGATTTACGTGAGATTAATAAATTAGTTATTCCATTAGCTCCTTTGGTGCCCGATGTAGCTACCATTATTAACTCTATACCAGCGACTCACAGATTTTTTACTGTGATTGATCTTTGTTCTACTTTTTTCAGTGTCCCTTTGGCCTCAGAGACGCAGACGCTTTTCGCATTTACCTATAGGGGATGTCAATTCACCTGGACCCGTCTTCCTCAGGGTTTTGTTGACTCGCCAACCGTATTCTCCCCTGTAGTGCACAGAACTTTGGCTGATATACACCTTCCGGAAACAACCTGCATCCTTCAATACGCAGATGACATCCTTGTCACAGGACTGACTGAGCACGACTGCCACAAGTCATCAGTGTTCGTCTGCAATGTCCTGGCTCAGGCTGGATTTAAAGCTTCACACCAGAAACTACAGTGGGTGAAGAGAAAGGTCTCATATCTGGGCCATGTGATCTCAGAAGGCCAACGTAAGATGTCGCAGGACCGAGTGCAGCTTGTGACTAGGTTTTCAAGACCTCAGACTGTGAAACAGATGCAGAGCTTCTTGAGACTGCTGAACTACTGCCAAGCATGGATCCCTGACTGCGCACAGCATGATAAAGTTTTGCGTAGTGCTATTGATCACAAAGCTCCTCCATCACATCTCATTCTGTGGACTCACAAAATGACTGACAGTTTTGCTGCCCTCAATAATGCTATACAGTCTGCTCCAGCTCTAGGTCTTCCGAATTATGCTAAACCTTTTCACCTATATGTGCACGAACGTGGTGGTACGGCTGCGGGGATCCTAGCCCAGGAACATGGTGACAGATATCGCCCTGTTGCGTAACTTTTCAAATCTTTAGACAACATAGCACAAGGGTTGCCCTCGTGCTTGCGTGCAGTGGCTGCTGCAGCTCTGATGGTCCAGGATGCTGAGAAAACGGTGCTGTCACATCCTTTGGTACTGTACACCTTACATCAGGTAACAGCTATTTTACACAACCTCAATACACAACATATGACAGCACAACGTGGATCTGGTTATGAGACCACACTCTTGGCAACAGAAAACTTAACTATTAAGCCTTTTTTTCAGCCACAGCCAGCTGTAGTAGTTCTGCGTGATCTGCTAGAAGATATTGACTTCGATGGTTTTGACGACACACATGATTGCCTTAAAAACATTGAACAAGAAACCTCTTGTAGGCCTGATCTTTTAGATACGGCCCTGGAAGAGGGGGATTGTCTATATGTAGATGGTTCATGTTCAAAACCTTATGATGATGTGTATTTATGTGGATATGCAGTTGTAAGATTACCTGATGAAATAGTTGAAGCTAAATCATTAACATACACATCAGCATAAGCTGCAGAGTTGGTTGCACATACAAGAGCATGTCAGTTGTCTGAAGATAAAGTAGTGACTATATACACTGATTCTAAGTATGCTTATGGTGTTGTGCATGATTTTGCCGAAACATGGAAGCAAAGAGACTTTAAAACAGCTGATGGAAAGCCCATAGCACATTGTAATCTCATAGGTGACCTTTTAAAAGCTGTTCAACTCCCTGCCAAAGTGGCCATAGTTACACATATGCCACCTGTAGGAAATTTGACATACCTCTTGGTTATGGTTGACAGATTCAGTAAGTGGCCAGAAGCATTTGCATTTGCGACAGAGAACGCCAAAACGGTTGTCAAAATATTAACAAAAGAGATCATTTCTAGGTTCGGTATTCCTAGTGTGATTGAAAGTGATAACGGCACACCTTTTGCTTCGAAGGTAACACAACTTTTGGCAATTGATTGGCATTTTAATATTCCCTATCACCCACAGTCAGCTGGAGTGGTAGAGAGAACAAACAGAACCATTAAGGAACATATTACTAAAGCCTGCATTGAAACAGGCCGAAATTGGACTGTTGTTCTCCCGGTAGTACTTACAGAAATGAGAATGATCCTATCTTCAACAAAACTAACCTTTTGAAAGTTTTATGTTCTAACCTTTCCCGACCCCATGGGTCAGGGGACGCACCGGCATTTCTTCCTTAGGTAACCTGGAAGTGATGGTGGACGACTACGTTTCTGCCCTGGTTGAGAAATTGAATTCTATCAGTGCTGATGTCTCACTAACTCTTCCTCTGCCCACAGATAAGCCAACACACCCTTTTGTGCCTAATCAGCTGGTCCTGATAAGAAGTATGAAGCCTACCAAGGTCGGTGAGCCGAAGTATCTGGGTCCAGCGACTGTTCTAGCTGCAACCAGAACTGGAGTTTTGACTGATTATCAGCCACAGTGGATACACGCAAGCAGGATCAAATCAGCACCCACTTATTCTATGCACTAATTGGTCTGTTGGCCTAAGAAGCCTGCCTAAGTGAGTATTCAGGGCTGAAACAGTTGAGAGCCCACGGAAAGATCCTTTCTTTATAGTAGAAAGGGGGCCACCTCCGGGGTGAAGATCTGACTCACTTAACTGTTTGTTTAGCTCACCCTGATACCTGCTCTAGGTCTAAATTCTACAACAATATGTGCATAGTCGTAATTACACTCCTTAACCTCTTTGAACACATTATTCAGTGAGAAGAGACTGTACCTGTATACTTTATAATACAGCTAATAGACATATTGAATAAGCACTGAGAAATAATTGTCTCATGATTTCTTGGAGAACGTGAAACAACTGCTGAACAAAGTTTTTTTGAGAAGATTAAGAGTTTGTTTACAAGTGTTGAACACTATTTTGTTTTAGGAATGATTCTTTTATTGATTGTTGGAATTATACTTTGTATGTTGCCATGTTTGATGATGATGGTAAGACAGGCCATAAAGGCCTCGATTGGAGTGGTGATGAAGGATTATATGCATGTAGGGAAAGAATGAAATGGAATCTCTATGTTTTTGTTTGTCTTTATCTTTTCATTCGCAGTTTGTGTCACGGATTCTGTTCCCAGGATGACCATCCTATGTTTTGGTGTGTGATGCTAAATCATAAATGATTTAAAGTGGCCATTGTTAGTGTTAGGATGGTTTTCACACTGTTTCACACACATTCCTTTGTCTGCTCAGTGTCTATAGAATATTTACGATGTTAGTCTGTAAGGTAAACAGGGAGTCTTATCTGGGCTCACACATCTCCGGCTAGTATATCCTCTTGTCTAAACAGGAAACAAGTTTAGGACAGCCTTTTCTCTGTATGTGTATATATACGTTCTGCCGCCTGCAATAAACTGAAGAGGAAGCATTTGCTGTGTGCGGTGTGATTCTTCCCTGAATTCAGAAAGGCCTACGGGTATCGCAGATCGTATGGAAAACCTCTCCACGAATTGAGTTTCGTTTGGGCATGATCAAAATCTAACACTCAACAAGGACAAAATAATCTTGTAAATGTTTTAAAGTAATTATGGTGTTTTAAATTCTGTTAATCATCAGGACACCAAACGGATTTTGGTCTTTGATTTGAGACGTGGTGCTGCAGTAAAACAAACGTTTATTGATTGGAAAAAAATTTTCTCTGAAGTTTTATATCTATATTTATCTATATCTATATTGAAAAAAAGGTGTATAATTTAGCTAAAAGTCACACACAAGTAAATGAAAGACCACACAAACATTGGTATAATTGTGTGTGTGTGTCTTAGTAAGTTTGGACGAGGGAATACACTGCAGTATCTTCTGATGCCACTGGAGTTTGTTGAGCTCTCACAGTGTCACTGTGGACTACAGTCATGTACGTCACATCATCCTGAGGGAATAAAGCATCAGTAATACGTTATTACACTGATGCTTGGGGGAGTCATGTACTGGAAACCCAGAGGTACACTCCACACACACACACACACACACACACACACACACACACACACACACACACACACACACACACACACACACACACACACACACACACACGCATACACAAATACACAGGACATAGATGTTTGCATTTACCTGCTCCTTCTGCTGTACCCTCATTCCTGTTTGTTCATCATCACCGTTCTCAATCTGTCTTCGTCTCTGCCCTATAGAAAACCCCCCAGAGAGGATTAGAGTACAATAAGTGTTTGTGTGTGTGTGCGTGTGTGTGTGTGTGTGTGTGTGTGTGTGTGTGTGTGTGTGTGTGTTTGTGGAATGTGTGAAGTGTACCTCTGGATTTCCAATACATGACTCCCCCAAGTAGCAGAAGTAGCAGTAGAACTACAGCAGTACAGACGTAAATGGTGGTGTTGTCTGGGTTGTGTGTAACACAAGAGAAGTCAAATCGACACATAGGGTCACACAGTTTGCTACAGATGTGGGTTGCTAATCTGACTAGTGCACTCTCTGATCATCCAATCAAAGGATGTGAAAATGCTGACGTGATCGGCCGCCTTCTAGGTGGAATTGGAGTGGACAGATCACAATCAGCAGCTTCAAGCAACATGGATTGTAAGCAACAGGATGCCTGCAGTGTTTACTGTGAAGTCATGAATTATCTTTAACCTTAGCAACATGTGATGTGATGACTGAGATCTTATTGGATAGAAACGTGCACTTGGATAAAAAAGCTAATACTTGAGAGAAAAGCTATAAAATGAAAAGAATAGACCAAAGTACTCCCTCGGATATTGCAGGGGTTACGTTCCAAAAATGCCATGTATATTCAAACATAATTCAGGGATTTTGATAGTGTTTAGGGGAGCACAGAAAGCCTTGCTGGTCATGACGGCCCACCACTGGTAGAACTTCATTATTGCGGTTGGTGATGTGACACCAACAGGAAGTAAAAGACCAGATAATGTTAGCGTGTATTTCTGACTGTGAGCTGATGTAGTAATATGTTCATACTGTATAAACAGGGTATCTCAGTGGTGTGTGGTACCTGCTGTGGATGTAGGTGAAGATGTTGTGATCACTGGTGTAGATGTTGAAGATTCTGTCCTAGACCCTGCATTAGAGAAAAGTTTACAGTTTTTCTCGGGTTACTTTTGAGCATTTCTCGAACCAGTAAGTGCATTTCTCAAATTGATTTATACAAACAGCACAACACATTGGATTTAATTCAAAAGCCTACACTTTTCTCAAAATCCTTCGTTCATCTGTTAAAAGTAATTTTTTGTGTAAATGAACATCTCGTTGTCATCGTAAGTCATTTTGTCTTAAACAAGATCGTCACAATGTTTAGTCATGTTGAAAATAAAAAATGCACAAAGTATTGAATTTCTTCTGTTTGGCGTCTATGAATTTCAACAGCACAAATGTATTTATTTGATTGCATATTTGATTTATACTGATTGCAAAAGACTCTTGCGATTCACACTTTTACTGTACTATGTTAGTGTTCGATCTTTTTTTAGTTGTTCGTCTATTTTCAGAAATTGTAAATTTATGTTTTGCCGCCAATTGAAGGTTTACGAGATTCACCTTTATCTTGTTTTAGAGAACTAGTCGATCATTGGTTGATCTGATGCCGTTCACATTAACATGCTGCATTACTTTTACAACATCAGAATAATAATTAAATGAGGTCATGAGATTATCATTGAAGTATTGTTGTGAATAAAAATGAGTCATTTACCTTTAACAGTGAGTCTGATGTATCTGTATTCACTCTCTGTAAGATTACAGATATAATCTCCTCCATCCTCTACAGTCAGGTTGGATATGAGCAGAGAGAAATGTCTTGAAGACTGATCATTAACCAGCTGATATCTGTCGTTGTACGGCCCATGATTAAAAAATATGATTATCCATTCACCCGGACTGACATATTTGCTCCATGTGAAGTTCTGAGGTTTGGTGTGGAGGTCAGTGCAGGAGCAGGGCAGCAGTACTGAGTCTCCTGTGTATGCAGTGACCGGTATTAGGTCTCCATTTTCTTCCAGCTTCCTGCAGCCTGTAGGAACACACCAGTTAATAATCTGTTAATGAGCAGTTCACCATCTGCAGTAACTCTACAGAACTACAAAAAACCTGTACCTCCTAAACTCACTAACATCCACATGTTAATATTTTTGTAAAAAAAATTTAATCATGAAGTACATTCAATGAAAATACAAGACATTTTAAAAAGCAAATGCAGTCTTATTGTTTCTGTCTTGTGTTACTCTGCAGCACTAAAAATTAACTTATTTCTGTTTTAGTAGCTCACCACCAACTTCTGGTGAAATTAGCCACAGTGTGAACACACCACATTAATAAACAATGCACTGACATCCTCCACCCATTCTCTTAACAGTGTATACACCCTAGAGATTCATACAACGGCACAGAGTCTTGTATAACCACATGTACGACACTGTAAAAACCTCGATGTGTAACAGCCAATGAGAGAGCGTGAGAGGAAATTGTAGTGGTGTGAAAGGGGAACAACAAGAACACCAGTCATGAGGAGACTTAATGTTCTACATGAACCTAGTATATATATATATATATATATATATATATATATATATATATATATATAATTTTAGATGTTCTGTGTGCACTTTACATCTCTATATCATATATAAAATTATTACGTGTTTATGTTTAAAGCAGGGGTGGCCAACCCGTGGCTCGCGATCCACATGCTGTTTTTTGGCTGGTTTCATGCGGCTCTTACGTTCATATCGAAGTTTGTGTTTGTTTGTTTTTTAATGTGCGTGTTCGCTTCGCTTGAGTTCAATACGGTATTTTTACGACTTAAATGAGCTTTCCCCTACTGAGAAACTTTGCGGTATATCATCCGGCCCTTTGTACGTCTCTGTCCGGCCCGCGTGAGGCCAATCATAAATTACAGGGATGCACCGAAGATTTTCGGCTGAAATACCTAAATCACCAAAACAACACGGCAGAAACACAATTGTAATGACGCAGTAAAAAAGCGCAGCCAGCACACGGTTATCTGGATAAGAGCAACATGTCTGCGGTGTGCGAATAGCGATTTGCAAAACATGCAATGCTGAAATTACAAGAGGGGGTGTATCTGCAAAGAGTTTCTCCAAATCGAGTTTAATTTATCACCTGAAATCCAAACATCCCGACTGCCATTCTAAATATGAGAAGAACGCGGCGCAGAAAAGTAAAGTCAATCCGAGCATGCGCACTCCGTCTGTAGAGGACGTTTTTGAAAAGGCAGGAAAGTTTTCCAGTGATGGTGCCAAGGCAAAAGGCATAACACAAAAAATTATGGATTTCATTGCCTTTTGAATTGAATTTTTTATTTCGGTGCATCCCTAAAATATTATCGTTGGTGTGGCCCTCTGACACAATTCAGGTTTCTCATGTGGCCCCTTGTAAAAACTAATTGCCCACCCCTGCGGTATATTCATCTCACACACATGCGCATTTGACAAAAATACCGTATTGATCTCAAGCGAAGTGAACACGCACATAAAAAAACCCACAAACAAAGTCCTTGTTTTCTACCCTGAAACACGTGAAATCAAAGCATCGATCTGTTCTGACTGACACACATGTGAAAGAATTGGTTCGAGTGGCAACAACGGAATACGAGCCAGATTTAAAGGGGATTGTTCAAGGCAAGGAATGCCAAAAGTCCCACTAAGTAACATGCATAGTAAAAGAAAAAAAATATTATATTTTTTGTTTGTGGACTTGGTTAAACTAAGAGTTTGTGTGTGCACACAATGTTCATTGTTGAAAATGACTGTCCTGTGGTCTTAGAACTGTAGGAGTCAATTTCTGTCATTATGTTGGTGTGTGACATTTACAATAAATCTGGCTGAGCAGAGGTGTGTGTGTTTGTGTGTATGTAAGAGGAAGGGATGGGTGATGTTCATGTGTGCCCATGTGTATGATGTGGCTCTTTGCGGTAACACAGTAAAAAACGTGGCTCTCTGTCTCTGACTGGTTGGCCACCCCTGCTTTAAAGGCTATAGATGATCAAATCTTACATATAAGTACTATGAAGGAAAAAAACAGGAGAAAAGAGAGATATCAGCAGACTTACCTTCAGTGATATGAAGATGTATGAGGAGGAGAAGGAAAAACACCTTCATTCTTTGACGAGGACCCGAAACCACAGATTAATCCGAAAAACTAAACGAGAGCTAAACACACACTGACCAACTGCTGCACCATGACTGATAATAATGAACAGTCTTTAGATCACATTCACACACTCACATTTTACACAGGAAGTGCAAACGTAGCAGCATGTCATTGACCACATAGATGTGAAAAAGTCCCTTATGTATTTTGCATAGCAGAAATGAGTGGATGCTCGACTGTAAATCATATAATGGCATCAAACTTTAATGTATTAGCAAAAACTATACTATAAACTATTCTGTTCTTTTTAATGTACTTCTTCATTACATATAATTTCTGCATTCTGTATTTTTACAGTGCTTACACTTCCCTATTCTCTAAACATTTTATTTCTTTTTTCATTTCTTCAACTCATTTATTCCCTTTCTGTATTTCCATGCTTAATGGCTCCCCCTGGTGTTGATATGTCTGTATTTTATACGTTCCCTTTCAGGAACTCGAGCTGCGTCAGTTACGCTTTGGGAACGCTTCCACGTTGTCTGTGCTCTGAATCACGTGTGCGGGGCGGGTTGATGTCACAACCAGAAATCAATAAAACGTGCATACGGTGGAGCCGACACTAGCTTCTGTTTGTTCTGGAAGCACTCTGTGTGTGTGTCTGTGTGAGAGAGAAATAAGAAAAAGATAGAAAAGCAAAAGCAAGCATGACTTCGAGCTGTGTGTAGTTTGCTTGGGAGAGGAGCATGCTCAGAGTGCTCTCGAGGGAGTCGACTGTTCGCATTGCAGCAGCGTTTCCATGCGGACCCTCCATTTCCAGAGTGGGAACTTCGAGGTGGGCGCTCTCCCCCGTGGCTGAGGCAAAGTCGTGGCGCTCGCAGGCGGATCTGGAAGAGGGCTTGGAGACAGGCTTGTCCCTTGTCCCAGATCCAGCGCTCTCTCTTTGGGTTCGGAAGCACGGTGTTTGGTGGGTTTCTTCACCCAGTAGTGCTGTGCTCCACCTCTCTGAGAAATCATTTCTTTTACTACTAGGGTTATTTTACTTTTATCAAATGTATTTAGAGAAGATATGGGGGGGGGGATGTAATAATAAATAATAATAATAAAACCAAAGCTTTATTAATCCCTGTATTTGAATTTCCCTCTGGAAAATAAATAAAGTCTCTCTGTCTGTCTGTCCTGGCTTAATGGGAAAGGGAAAGTTTTTTAGGACTGTGGTGAGACCTGCTATGTTGTATGGTTTAGAAACAGTGATATTGACTTAAAAACATGAGGTGGAGCTGGAGGTAACAGAGCTGAAGATGTTGAGATGTTCATTAGGATGGACAGGACTAGAAATGAGTTTAACAGAGGGACAGCGCATGTAGGACAACTTGAGGGAGGTGCGAAGTATACACCCAGCAGCTTTTTTTTTTCTTTCCATTTCCCCCCACAAGATGTCGACATTTTGTTCCAGAATTGTCTTGTTAGTCAAAGTTTCTTTTTTTTTGTTAGAATTTTTGTGTTTAAATGATGAACATGGACATGAACAAGAAACATTTTAGAACATAGAACATCAACTGGAACAAATTAAAATAAACACTCAGAGCAATCAGTGATTCTCCTCTGTCTCGCGCTTCAGACGTTGTGCCTCTGTGGGCTCTAGTTGTCTACCACATATGAACCACGTGAGCGTTAGCGTTTAACCTCTTAGCCTTCAGCGCCGTGTCCGCGTGACCGATATTCCATTGTTCTCAGATGTTAATGTTTAACAATAGGGACAAGAGTAAAAACAACAAACTAAAAACCATTCTAAAGGTCTGAACCTCAAGCATTGCTTTTAGATCACTGTTCTTCAATGGGAAACGTATAACGAATGTATTTGCTGAATGTGTGTAAGTAGTACACAACAACAACATGAAAATTTAAAATGATAAAAAATACATTATTATTAAAATTTTTCAAAAGTCACAAACGCATCCACTGCTGCAAATCCCGTTATTTTTGGAAAGATAAGGGCCGTAAAGCATTTTTACTCCAACCAAGATAAGGTGAGATTTTAAAGATATGTTTTTTCTGTCTTCCCATGTAGCACTTTTTGAACTGCGTTAGGGCGAAAAAGTTGCACCAGAACACACCAACTTCTAGCACTCTCTAGCACTCTGGTGCAACGTTCTGTGTTGCGTGAGAGAACAAAACTCTCCCATAGCAGCAGGTTGAATCCATTTATAATCAGTGTTATGTAAAACTAGCTTATTGAATCCATTTGAATTAAAAGGCAAGAAACACTTACCGTATTTTCTGGACTATAAGCCGCTACTTTTTTCTCACGCTTTGAACCCTGCGGCTTAAACAATGAACCGGCTAATTTATGGATTTTTCCTGTTTTTTCCCGGTTTCACAAGCTTCAAGCCAAAAAACTGAGCCCCATAACATTAGACCAATGAAATTGCCGAACAGGTTCAGGTGAACCAATTAAACTCTTTATATTAAATCAGATGCGCTCCCACTGAATCGGGCCGCACCACATCATAAATATGGATGATGTTCCTCTGACGTTTGACCTGCCGCTCACTCGGACTGTCTACAGGAAATTCGAATCATTCGTCACGCTGAAAACAAGCAGGCATGAAAACACACTTCACCTGTGTTCTAAGCTGCACGGCATCGGGGGAAAAGCTTCACCGATGGTGAATTTTTAAACGCAGGACGATGCCAAAAGATAAACTCCCGAGAGAAATTGTTGTGAAAGGAAGGAGGAAGACAGTGAACAATGACTTTCTTGGTAGGCTACTGTTTAGATACAAGCCGTGTAACAGACATTGTCTTTCATTAAAGCCTGTGTAAAGTTCATTATTTTCAGTGTAGACACCTGCAGTGGGTGCGGCTTATATTTGAGTGCGCTAAATAGTCCGGAAATTACGGTAGATGTTATTCCACTAGATGCCAAAATCGAATAATAAACACAAGGCATGTAACCCAGCTACAGACCTGTATAAAGAAATCAATTCTTTATTAGCATGCTGAAAGGTTAACATGCTTACTAATGCTCTTTCAGAGTCAGTGGCAGTTAATATACATGCAGGTGTGTAAGTGACTATCCGTTCTGAGAAGGTTTGCTGCTGTTGTTGTTCCTCTTTACTGCAGACTCACTGTTTTATCTCCATCACCTCTGCTGTAATAAACTGTATCAGGACCTGGAAAGTAAAATAAAATAAAAATCAAGGTAATGCAGCTAAAATGGTGTGGAAGTGGAGAATACATTTAAGATTACAAGAGCTTGAAAGCATGTGGACCTTTCTTTCTGGTGGTGCAATAGACCACAACCACAATGATGTGCAAAAAGATCACAGTCACCACGGCGAAGGGGACGAAGGGAAGAGACTCTGGAGGAACATCATCAGTATCAGACAGAACATTTTCTTATGGAGTAACATACTCACAAATATATTTTATTTTATTCCAGTGTGCATCACTGGTGTGGGGTACCTGTTGTGGATTGAGGTGAAAATTGTGTGATCACTGGTGTGGATTTTGAAGGTGTCACTGCGTCTGCAATGAGATATTTAATAAATATTTTCTATTTGCTTGACGAGGCACTACACAGTAGGTCTTTTAACCTCTTACTCTGAGAGAGATGTCCTTATAGTTAGCAGCTTTGATATTACACCTGTACCATCTTTTATCCTCTACAGTTAGGTGTGATATGAACAGAGAGAGATTTCCTGGAGGGCAATCATTAAAGAGTTGCACTCTTTGTGTGTAGAGATTTGTCTGGTCTTTGTGGAAAATTTCTTTGTCGTTTTTTTTTATTATTATTCCTATCTGAAAATGTGCCAACCTCTCTTCTACCTTAAAGAAACACCGGCACAATCTATTGGTGGCCTCCGCTGACACCTCAAGACCAAAAATCTCCACAGATCAGCTTTCCTGGTTCCCACAGGCAATGCATACCTGCACTCATCCCCGCTCACTCACTCATACTTATACACACTTCATTTTCATTCCCCACTCACACTGAATCTCAATCATACCTCCCTCACCTTGTCTCCAAAACATCCTACATGCACTGTCCCTCTAATAAACTCATTTCTAATCCTGTCAATCATTGTCACTCCCAATGAAAACCTCAACATCTTCAGCTCTGCTACCTCCAGCTCCACCTCCTGTCTTTTACTCAATGCCACTGTCTCTAAACGATACAACATCGCAGGTCTCACCACAGTCCTATAAACTTTCCCGTTCACTCTCACAGATACTCAGTTGCTCATCAGGGACAAACATACTTACAAAGAACATATTTACGTTTAATCACCACATTATCTGTGTAAAGCTGCTTTGAGACAATGTTCATTGTTAAAAGCGCTATAAAAATGAATTGAATTGAATTGAGATACTCTTCTATCACAAATCACTCCTGCTATCACTCTTCACCACCCACTCCACCCTGCCTGCACTCTTTTCTTCTCTAACACACTCTCTATTACTTTGCACTGTTGACCCCAGATACTTAAACTCCTCCACCTCCACCAGCTCTCCAGGCTCTTCTCCAACTGCTCCCTACTCTCACCACAAATCACAATATCACCCGCAAACATCATAGTCCACAAAGACTCCTGTCTGAACTCATCTGTCCTCAACCTCCACCTTGAACCAGTCTGTCGTTCCTACTGCACACTTTACTGCTGTCACACTGTCCTCATACATGTCCTGCACCACCCTCACATACTTCTCTGACACACCAGACTTCCTCATACAATACCACAACTCCTCTCTTAGCACCCTGTCGTACGCTTTCTCTAAATCCACAAACACACAATACAACTCCTTCTGACCTTCTCTATACTTCTCCATCAACATTCTCAAAGCAAATAAGGCATCTGTGGTGCTCTTCCTCGGCATGAAACCATACTGTTGCTCACAGATGGTCACCTCTTCTCTCAGTCTGGCTTCCACTACTCTTTCCCATAACTTCATGGTGTGACTGATCAACTTTATTCCTCTGTAGTTACTGCAGGTCTACACATCTCCCTTATACGTAAAAACCGGTACCAGCACACTCCTTCTCCATTCCTAAGGCATCCTCTCACCTTCCAAAATCTTGCTGAACAACCTGATTAAAAACTCCACTGCATCTCTCCTAAACATCTCCACGCTTCTACCGGAATGTTATCTGGTCTAAACGACTTTTCACTCTTCATAGCTTTCTATACAGTTGTAATCCATATAATTATTAAATACATTTTTAACTAGACACTTTATAACTAGACACTATCACATTTTTAACTAGACACTATCTTTTTACCTTTAACTGTGAGATGAATGGTTGTATTGCTGCTGTTCCTGATCTCACACATGTAATACCCTCCATCCTCTACAGTCAGATCTGATATGAGTAGAGAGATGTTTCCTGAATGATTATTAAACTGCTGAACTCTGTCTGTGTAGCCATTTGTCTGGTTCTTGGGGAAGATTTCTTCGTATTCACATTGTATTGAAAACAACCATCTAACGGTGTGTGATGGCTCAGAGAGGAAGCAGGGCAGAAGGACAGACTGCCCCATGTATCCAGTCACACTTATTGTCGGCTGATTCCATGTGCAAATATTAACATGCTGCATTACTTTTACAAGGTCAGATTAATAATTGAATGAGGCCATGAGTTTATAATTGAAGTATCGTATCATTTACCATAAACAGTGAGTCTAATATATCTGTATTCACTCTCTGAAAGATTACAGATGTAATTTCCTTCATCCTCTACAGTCAGGTTTGATATGAGCAGAGAGCGTTCTCCTGAAGACTGACCATTAACCAGCTGCTATCTGTATTTGTATGGCTCACAATCAAAAGATATATTTATCCATTCACCCAAACTGGCATATATGCTCCATGTGAAGTTCTGAGGTTTGGCTGAGTCTCCTGTGTATGCAGTGACCGGTATTAAATCTCCATTTCCTTCCAGCCTGCAGCCTGTAGGAACACACCAGTTAATGATCTGTTAATGAGCAGTTCACCATTTGCAGTAACTCTACAGAACTACAGAACTCCTAAACTGGCTAACATTCACATCTTAATATTTTTGTGAAAAAAATAAAAATCATGAAGTACATTCAAAGAAAATACAAGAAATTTAAAAAAAGCAAATGCAGTCTTATCCCTGAGAGCTAAAAACAATCCCTTAATGCTAACTAAACGCTTATAATGTAGTATGGTACTATCTTGTGTTACTCTGCTGCTCTAAAAGTTGTATATTTGTATATTTTTAGTTTCAGTAGCTCACCACCAATTTCTGGTAAAATTTGCCACAGTGTGAACACACCACATGTTACAACCCGCAGTATTTTGCGGGTTGTTTTGTATTTGTATGCGGGTGTAATTGTGTGCAGGTGCCATCCCGAGACTTCAGTCCAGGTCTTCACTGCATTCCAGTGAATTAACGCCACACCCTCTTCCCTTCTGATGACATCACCATGGGGCGGCCTATAAAGTCTAGGGAAAGCTGGGATTCGGGAGTTCGCTTAGCCGATTTTGTGATTTCCTGTTACTGACCTACGCCCGTTCTGACTCTGAGTTTGCCTTGTCCTGTATTATATCTGTAAATATATGTACGCATTTGTTGTTTTGTTAGTAGTGGTGTGGCTGCCATTTCTGTTGGGTGTGGGTTTTTTCCCTGTTTTTGGTGAGGGAGTTAGGGAAGCGTTTATTTGTATTTCCTTTTGGGTTTTATTTGTAGGTAGTTTTTGTTAAAAGTGTTGTAAAAAGTGTTTGTTAAAAGTGTTTTTTGTTTATTATTTTGGCCTTGGTCCACCCTGAAGTCTGTCCCAGTGCTTAGTATTGTACATACTTCAATATACCTTCCGTTTTACAACACCCCGGTGTTTGTGTTTCCATTCCCCCATCACACTTTTACCAAATACACTTCTATCCACCTGATATATATATTTACCCCATGCGTTTAATCACGCTGTGCGCCCCGACCCTAGACTGGGACGTAACACACGAGTAAGCAATGCACTGACATCCTTCACCCATCCTGTTTACAGTGTACACACCCTAGCGATTCCTAGTATAACCACATGTACGACACTGTAAAAACCTTGATGTGTAACAGCCAATGAGAGAGCGTGAGAGATTGTAGTTGTGTGAAACAGGAACAACCAGAACACCAGTCATGATGAAGGAGACTCAATGTTCTACATGAACCTAGTATATAGACTGGGATTAATAACACTCAGGCTTCTTATTTAATAAGTGTTAAACAGGTTTGATGAAAGTCCCATAATGATCATTGTCTCATTTTCATATATATTTTTGGTTTGACGGCAAACTCCAAAACTCATCAAATCATTTTAGATGTTGTGCACTTTACATCTCTATATCATGAATAAAACGATTACGTGTTTATGCTTTAAAGGCTTAAAATGATCTAATCTTACATGGAAGTACTGAGATTACAAAACACTAGACGAGAGATATCAGCAGACTCACCTTCAGTGATATGAAGCTGTATGAGGAGCAGAAGGAAAAACACCTTCATTCTTTGACGAGAACCCGAAACCACAGATTAATCCGAAAAACTAAACGAGAGCTAAACACACACTGACCAACTGCTGCACCGTGACTGATCATAATGAACACTCTATAGACAGTGTTGGGCAACGTTACTTTTAAAAGTAATGCATTACATTATTGAGTTACTCCCCAAAAAAGTAACTAATTACGTTACTTAGTTACTTTTTATGGAAAGTAATGCGTTACTTTCGCTAATGCGTACAGCCTTTCGCTGTAATCTCGTAAAACATCGTGCAATTCTGTAAATATGACCTCGTCCTCGTCTACATCATTCTCTGCTTCATCATCAGCTTGAAACATTCTGAACGCTTTTACAAAGTTTGCGCTATTATCAGTGACCGTGGCAGTTTATCTTCCCACAAAGAGCAAATGAGCTGTGAATTTGCTCTCTTTCTCCGCTGCGATGGCATCGTACATGTGTCTCCCACGGAAAACTTTTATTCTGAGCAGTCAATAGATCTCCAGTGGTAGAAAGTCGGCAAAAGTTTTCTATATTTCTGTCTCCATTTCCATATATGCAACATTGCATAATGTTGCATATATTCAACATTACACACACACACACACACACACACACACACACACACACACACACACACACACACACATATACACACACACATCTGTAGTGCTGTGCTTTGCATGCAGATGTTTTTTTTTTTTTTTTTTTAGTGGTATTTTTTGCAGTTGACAAGAGCGTTTCACCAACACATAATCTACACTTAACCATTATTCCTTTCTCCTTTTTCTCGACTATTTCAAAATAATAAGAATACTTCCATCAGAGTAATGTAATGCTCTGGTTTGCCATCTCCGCTTCTGACCAGCTTCTGTTCCCGCGGCTATGAGTATGAGTATTAGTATGCGATTCTACGTGACTACGTTCATTTTAATTCAGTATTTATTTTTTTATGCAAAATAATTTAACTGAAAAGTAACTCGCATTATTTTTTTAAAAAAGTAACTCAGATATTAATGTGTAAATTTATAAAGTAACGCGCTACTTTACTCGTTACTCCAGAAAAGTAATATTATTACGTAACGCACATTACTTGTAACGCGTTACCCCCAACACTGTCTATAAATCACATTCACACACTCACATTTTACACAGGAAGTGCAAACGTAGCAGCATGTCATTGACCACATAGATGTGAAAAAGTCCCTTATGTATTTTGCATAGCAGAAATGAGTGGACGCTCGACTGTAAATCATATAATGGCATATTTAATCTATTATACATTTTCATGGCTGAGGCAAAGGAAAAAACTTAAGCTTTATTCTGTTCACTTCAATGTACTTCTTCATTACATATAATTTCTGCATTCGGTATTCTTACAGTGCTTACACTTCCCTATTCTCTGAACATTTTATTTATTTTTTCATTTCTTCATGAACTCATTCATTCATTTATTCCCTTTCTTTATTTCCATTCTTAATGGCTCCCCCTGGTGTTGATTTGTTTATATCATTTAAGCCGTTGTCTGTATTTATACGTTCCCTTTCAGGAACTCGAGCTGCGTCAATAACGCTTTGGGAATGCTTTCGCGTTGTCCCGAACAGGAAGCTATAAAACGCGCATGTGGTGGAGCCGACACTAGCTTCTGTTTGTTCAGGAAGCGCTCTGTGAGTGTGTCTGTGTGAGAGACAAATAAGAAAAAGAAAAAAGAAAAAAAAAAGAAAAGAAATATGGATAAGAAAAGCAAGCATGACTTCCAGCTGTGTGTAGCTTGCTTGGGAGAGGAGAATGCTCAGAGTGCTTTCGAAGAAGTCGACTGTTCGCATTAAAGCTGCATTTCCATGCGGACCCTCCACTCTCGGAGAGCGCTCTTCGAAAAGGGTGCGCTCCCTCGTGGTTCTGGTCCTGCTGTTGCTGAGGCAAAGCGGCATCAAATGTTGTGGGGCATGCAGGTAGATCTGGAAGAGGGCTTGGAGACAGGCTTGTCCCTTTTTTCCACCTCACCTGCCGGATCCAGCGCTGTCTCTTTTCGTTCGGAAGCACGGCATTCGGCGGTTCCTTCCCGCAGGAGAGGCTGCGCTGTGCTCCACCTATGACTGCTCCTGTATGAGGAACTTCTGGAGGTGGTCACTCGTGCTATATCTCTTTTTCCCCGATTTGCACACTGAGGTGTCCAGATCCTGGAGCAGCCCATATTTGGCCCGTCTCTTTACCCCTAATAGCTCCCTCTACGCTTACATAGTGGGGTTGAAGGAGAGCGGTTACGGGGTGATGCTCCGTGTTAAAGAGATGCTAGCTGGCTATCTCTCCCCGGGTGCAGCATAGTCCCTTAAGGCCCCGGCTCTGCCCACCAAGCCCTTGCGTTACACTTCGGCGTTGGTGGGCAAGGCTTACGCAGCAGCGAGTCGGGTTGCTGGTTGCCTCCACACTATAGTTGTGTTCCAGGCATACCAGGTTGACCTGCTGCAGGAGTTGGATGAGCAGGTAAGCTCTTGGGCTGATGACATCCAGGAGTCATTTCGTGCTGCTGACCTAGCTCTTATGGCCACCAAGGAGACAGCTAAGGCTGTGTGTTGGTCCATGTCAGCCTTAGTAGCCATAGAAAGGCTTTTGTGGCTCACCCAGTCGAGAAGGCCCTTCCTGCTAAATGGTTCCTTCTGGCTTGTTTGGCGACGCTGTGGGTGCAGTCACCGACAAGTTTCAGAAGCAGTTGGCGGCGTTCCAGGGCTACCCCCCCTCCCCCAATTTCCACTCCGTGTTTAGAGATGTGCAGCTGAGCGAGACAATGTGCTCAGGGTTTATGGTTTTATTTTTTATACGGGTCACTAAAGAGTCCAAAATGTATTTATTTTTAATTTAGAATCCAAGAAACCAAAAATCAATTAACTGAAACAATTGGCAGAGATGTTTCGGATGAATGTTGAATATAGAGGAATGTTATTTCATTTCACACTGTACTGTATCATCTCTATACGGTTGGACCGACAAAAAAAAGTCACCTGATTTTTTGTGTATTTTATAAAAAAAATTCAGCTCGGAATTTTGCTTGAATACGGAAAATGTTTTTCTTTTCAGAACAAATAAGGGGTTGGAAAAAAAATTAATTCAAATGTAAATATGTAAAAAAAAAAAAAAAGCCAATGAATCTGATAATAACAATTATTATTATAATAAATAAATAATAATAATTAATACTAATACTACTACTAATAATAATAATAATTATTATTATTATTATTATGAATTATTATTATACAAGAGAATCCCTTCTTAAACCAAAGAAAAAAGTCATTGTGAAAACTTAGTTACGCTTTTTTTATGTGCTAGGTTTGTGTTAGATGTGTTAGGTAGACACTTTGTTTTATTATGTAAGTACAGTAACACAAAAAATCAACATATAATACATCATAATGTATGTAATCAAAATGTATCAAACAATTTTATTAGAGCTCAATCGATATGGGTTTTTCTCTGCCCGATGTTCGGTACGCCATGGTACGGCACCCCTGGGGCACAGAGGGTTAAGGGCCTTGCTCAAGGGCCCAAGAGTGTCAGCTTGGCGATTCTGGGGCTTAAACCACTTACCTACTGATCAGTAACCCAGCGCCTACCACTTCCCTTAGCTTAGCTTAGCCTAGCAAATGAGCACACGAGAGAAAAAAAAAACGGAACGCTTGTTGTCATTCTTGCCCTTGTCTTTATAAATTATTAAAGCAGATATGATTGAAAAAAGCTACACGAATCTGTTAGTAATGATTGCGGCAGGTGTAAACACTGCTTGCTTTATATATTAACAGTTGTAGTTCTTCCGGGTGTCCCTGTTTGGATGCTGAATACACTACTGCCACCTGCTGGTATTGGAGATAAGCATGGTATTGGAGATAAGCATGTGTGTGTGTTAGTTATTTGATGATGGCATACACTGTAGTAGTATCTTCTGATGGCACCGGAGTGTATGCTGTTCCCTGAGCGTTACTGTGGACTACGGTAGAGTACATCACATCATCCTGCAAGAATAGAGCTTAGCTGTTTATGTGTGTATATATATAAAGTTAAATATACACATATATGCACAAACACTATTTTGCCAAAAGTATTGGGTCACATAAGTACTGTATGTGATCTTTAACCATTGTATTCCACATTTAGTCCCAATTTGCTCTTATAGTTCCCTCCACTCTTCTGGGAAGATGTTCCACTAGATTTTGGAGTGTGCTTATGAATATTAGTGTTCATCAGCCACAAGGGTGTTATGAAAGGCAGGTACTGATGTAAGTGAAGAGACCTGGGGTGCAGTCAGCATTTCAATTCATCCCAAAGGTGTTCAGTAGGGATGAGATCAGAGCTCTATAGCAGCAAGATCTTCCTCTCCAAAGCATCTCAACCAGATCTTCAAGGAGCTTTATTTGTGCACAGGGGCATCGCCATGCTGGAACAGGTTTTGGGTTTCCAAGTTGAAGTGAATGCAATATGTTATTACAGCGCCAGCTAAAGACGTCCTGTAAAATTAAGTGCCTCCAATTTTGTGGAACAGTTTGGAAAAGAACCACATATAGCAAAAAAAAGTCAGGTGACCCAATACTTTTGTCAATATAGTGTCTGTGTGGCATTATTCTGTGTGTAAAAAATATATAATGCAAAATAATACGTACCTTTTCTTCTACTATGTTGTGTTCGGTTGACGAATTGCATACAGCATACAAAACGGCAGAATCATTCTGTAGAATACATAAATAAAAGAGAACATTATGCATAAAACTACACTCCATTACACACACACACACACACACACACACACACACACACAAACACACACACACACACACACACACACAAACAACTTAAGTCTTGTTACAAAACTAGTTTCCTTTTAATCAAATAGATTAGATATGTGTATTTACCTGCTTTCCTGTTTGTTCATCAATGATCTGCCCTCGTCTCTGTCCTATAGAATGAAAGCATATAAAGTGAGGCTACACAAATCTCTTTGTGTGTTTGTGTGTGTATATGTACCTCTATGTTTCCAGTACATGACTCCTCCAACTACAACCAGCAGCAGCACTACGACAATAACAGAGCTGATGATGATGACGGTGTTGCCAGAATCTGTTTCTGAGAAAGTCAATATGAGTATCAGTACAAAAGATTATATGAGGTTGTCAAATGCACTTGTTTATTGACGCTCCTTAAACGAGGACTAAAGAAAGAAAGATGTTCCACAAATGTCTATAAAAGTCGTTTTCGAGTTTTAAATTCTGTCTTTCAGATCCCTTTTTCTTTCAAACCAACTACCCGCATGTCTTCCTTCACCACATCCATAAAGACCAAGTCAAGTCAGATCAAGACAAGTTTATTTCTATTGCGCTTTTCACAACAGACATTGTCTTAAAGCAGCTTTACAGAAGGCGAAGGTGAATGGTGTGCATTTATCCCTGATGAGCAGCCATGGTGACTGTAGCAAATAAAAACTCCTTTAGATGTTATGAGGGAGGAACCAGACTCAAAAGGGGAACCCATCCTCATTTGGGTGACATCAAGAGTGTGATTATAGTCTTTAAACACTACAGAACACTGGAGAGTGAGAACTAACATGAGCACTGGAGTGTGTGATTATGCGTAATGTTCTTTCTACAGTCTCATACAGTCTTTATGGGTATAAAACTAGGAGCTACTGAGCAACTCATAAAATAGCTTAACATTTGTGATCATAATAATAATAATAATAATAAGTTTAATTTATATAGCGCCTTTCCCAAGCTCAAGGACGCTTTACAAAGTACAATATTTTAGATGAAATATAATGAACATACATAAACATAAACATATTTGTCGGACATTTGCCCAGGACGAAAGAACACATGCAGCTGCATGAAGTAATAGCAGAGACAACACAGACACAAAAACATACAGGACAAGAGATAGAACACTACATAGTACATGAAACATACACCACATTTTAGAAAAATTAAGGACTCCTAACACATATGCATTTACTGATAGTGGAGGTTGAAAAGGTGGGTCTTAAGCCTTGATTTAAATTCAGACAAAGTGGTGATGGTTCTGAGTGCAATTGGTACGAAGTTCCATAGTGTTGGAGCAATGACAGTAAAGGATCTGCCACCCGCAGAGGATAGACGGTATCTAGGAACCCATAGAAGTTCATAATTTAAAGACCGGAGTGATCATGAAGGAACATAAGATGAAAGAAGATCGGAAAGATAGGAGGGGGAAAAAGCATTTAGTGCCTTATAATTGAGCAGTATGATTTTATATTTTATGCGAGATATGACTGGAAGCCAGTGAAGATCAAATAATATAGGGGTAATGTGAACAGATTTTTTATTGGAGGTTAAATTCTGGCAGCCAAGTTTTGTATGTACTGTAAACGTGAGATTGAGTGAGCTGATAGACCCGAGAAGAGTGAATTGCAATAGTCGAGACGGGACGTAATCAGAGCATGTACTAATGTTTCGGCATCATTTCTGCAGATAAAAGGTCGCAGTTTGACAATGCGTTGCAGATGAAAAAAAGACGTTTTAGAGAGGCTGCGAATATGGGCATCAAAAGATAGTTAGGGGTCGAGTATAATACCTACATTTCTAACAGTAGCTGAGGGGAAAATCGTAGTAGCATCCAGATCAAGACTAAAGTCCACAGAGTTGTTTTTTATTAGAGATGGGGGACCAGTTATCAGAATGTTGGTTTTACCCAGATTCAGGCTAAGAAAATTTGAGTGTAGCCATTGTTTTAACTCGCTAACACAAGAGGAGAGTGAGGATTTTACATTAACAGAATCTGGTTGACAAGCAGTATAAACCTGAATATCATCAGCATAACAATGATAACTAAAACCATGTCTACGAATGATGTTGCCAAGTGGCTGAATGTACAGAATGAACAGTAGTGGGCCAAGAACAGAGCCCTGTGGGACACCCTGTTTAAGTAAGACAGTAGGAGATTTGGAATTGTGTATGGAGATGTGATATTGCCTGCCCGTGAGATAAGAGGGTCACAGATCCAACAGCAGCTTCTCCATGCCAGAGCCTTTAAACACTCCAGGAGGTTCAATGTCAAAACTCCACACATGTAGTGGGATCCAATTGGCACTGGTACGTCCCTAGATGTTTCGGGATGTTTGCGAGTTCGGCATCTACTTCTTTAAAGGTCCATAATCTTCATGAGGTGGGACTTGACCACTAAGAGCTTCTAAAAAGTAATAAAACTAAGAACTCTCCCATGTGGGAAATAAAAAAATATATCGGTAAAATCATGCACTCATTGGATACATTTTTCATCAATCATTTTGTTTCCATAGTGCTACTGACTGTAAATAATTGATTATAGGCACAAGATTCCACCTCTCCCTGACTTTTATTTAGTGGGTGGTCTCATTTTTTTTGTAACACTATATTCCAATAACCATATTTGGGGTTTTTTACTACCAAGACATCATTTTAAGGCAAAAGTTACTCCAAAACAGATACCAACAAAACACCTTCCTGAAGTACTGTGACATAAACAAAAGAATAAACAGTGGACATTCTTTATACCTTTCCCATTGAAAAACATTGATCTAAAATCGATGTTTGAGGCTTAGACCTTTAGAATGGTATGTAGTTTGTCATGGTTACTTATTGTACTATTAAAGAAGGCCGTTTTACCTTTTACTGTGAGTTTGATGTTCGTCAAGATCGTGTTGCTGATTGAACACCTGTACCATCCTTTATCCTCTACAGTCAGGTGTGATATGAGTAGAGAGAGATTTCCTGGAGGACGTTCATTAATGAGCTGAACTCTGTGTGTGTAGAGATTTTTCTCATCTTTTGGAAAGATCTCTTCATAATCGGAATCTTTCCAAAATTCCCAGTTAAAAGTTTGTGGTTTGGCTTGTAGTTCAGTGCAGGAACAGGGAAGAAGGACAGACTGTCCCATGTAGCCAATCACATCCACTCTCTCATGATTCAGTGTGCACCCTAGAGAATAAACAAACATCAACATATTGCATTATTGTTACAACATCAGATTAATCTGTCATGAGATTATCACTGAAGTAACATTGTGAATAAAAATGAGTTATTTACCTTCAACAGTGAGTCTGATGTCTCTGTATTCATTCTCTGTGTTACACCTGTAAACTCCTCCAACCTCTAAAGTCAGGTGTGATATGAGCAGAGAGAGATTTCCTGGAGAGTTATTATTAACCAGCTGAAATTTGTCTTTGTACTCCTCTTTTTCAGGAGATATCTGTTCCCAATCATTCGGATCAGTGTATTTCTTCCATGTGAATATCTGAGGTTTGGTGTGGAGGTCAGTGCAGGAGCAGGGCAGCAGTACTGAGTCTCCTGTGTATGCAGTGATCTGTTTTGTCATCACTTTATCTCCTTCCAGCCTGCAGCCTGTAGGAACACACCAGTTATTGATCTGCTCATTAACAGATTTTCTCCAAAAGTGATTTATAAGCTTGAATTGCATGAGATGCTAGTTAGTTGGTTAGTTGGTTGGTTAAGACATTGGATTCGAGGCCAGATGTTCAAACCAAGCTGCATCAACAAGCTGCCATTTTGGACCCTAAACAAAGCCCTTAATCATAAACTGCAAGTAAGTCGCTTTGGATAAGGTGGTCCGCCAAACACCATATATGTAAATGTGAGTTAATCAGCTTGGAAGGTTCTGGTTTTGAACTCGCAACCTTCACAATATGCTCAAAAACGTTACCGACTAATATTTCTTTCGTCTCGATTACACCAATTCAACCGCATTTAACATAACATTAAAATAACCATTAAAAATAAAAAAGCACAAAATCTAATCTATTTCATTTTTAAAGTTGCGTTCAAAGTTTAAAAAGTTGTATGCAATGCATAGCTTATTAGGCAGCTGGTGTCAGAGAGTAGGGGCAGCTATGATACAGTGCCCCTGGTGGCAGAAAGGGTTAAGGGCCTTCTGATTAGTAAACATGAGTTTACCTTTAACAGTAGCTATCACATAATGCGGTGTAAAATAACTGCTGTAAATTGACAGTTTCCATTACTTTTTGATTTGTTCCTCTTTCAGCTGTTGCAACACAATGCAACAAACTGTCAGATGTAACTCTATCAATCGAATTAAGGTGGATAAAAACACATCCCATCCACATTTAAGGTCAAGAAGTTACCTCCCAAGTCAGATCACGTTGATGTGTTGTGGATGGTGTGTGCAATATTTGTATATAAATCAGATTTTGTAGTGTTTTAGCACACTTTCATGATGATTTCACCATTTCTTATCAGTGCTGCAACTGACTTTGTCGAACATAGATGTTTAAAAAGATAAGCTACAGTAGATCTTGTTCCATTTTAAGGACTTACTACAGTCCATCAAGTCAAGTCAAGTCAGGTTTATTTGTATAGCGCTTTTCACAACAGACATTGTCTCAAAGCAGCTTTACAGAAATCAACAGTTACGGTGAATAGTGTGCATTTATCCCTGATGAGTAAGCCGTGGCAACTGTGGCAAGGAAAAACTCCCCTAGATGTATGAGGAAGAAACCTTGAGAGGAACCAGACTTAAAAGGGGAACCCGTCCTCATTTGGGTGACATCAAGAGTGTGATCATAAATCTTTCAACAATACAGAACACTGGAGAGTGAGAACTAACATGAGTGCTGGAGTATAAGATTATAAGTGATGTTCTTTCTGCAGTCTTATACAGTCTTTATAGTTAGTAGCTTCTAGTTTTATAAGCTCAGCATTTGTGATCATCACAGATCCAGCATCAGCTTCTCCATGCCAGAGCCTTTAAACACTCCAGGAGGTCCAATGTCAAAACTCCACACATGTAGTGGGATCCAGTTGGCACTGGTACGTCTCAAGATGGTTCGGGATGTTTGCGAGTTCGGCATCTACTTCTTCAAAGGTCCGTAATCATCACGAGGTGGGAGTTGACTGGAGCTGGAGGAACCTCAGGGTGTCTCGGGATGGGGAGAGAAAGAGAAGCAGTGGAGAGAAATTAGCGTAGCTGCTGTTCATGATATTAACAGCACAAGTTGATAATGTGCATGTGATCAGATGTTCTGGAGCACAAGGTTATGATGTGAGACGTATGTTATGTATAGGCTTTGCTAAAAAGATATGTTTTTAATCTGCACTTAAACTGGGTGAGTGTGTCTGAGCCCCGAACACTGTCAGGAAGACTATTCCAGAGTTTAGGAGCTAAATGTGAAAATGCTCTACCGCCTTCAGTCCATGTTGAATGAGCCTATCAAATATGGCACCAATATATTGGCACCCGGTGCTGCTAAGTCTGGGATGTGCAAGTTTACATGAGGAGAACCTGAGAAGAAACAGGAGATAGGATATAGTGGTCCTGAATATCAAATTGTATTTTCTCAAATAAAATACCAAGTGAAGATTGACAGCGATTTTGTAGGTTTACCTTTGAACACCAGCACAATGTTCATTAGCCACAAGGGTGTTACGAAAGTCAGGTACTGATGTACGTGAGGAGACCTGGAGTGCAGGGTTTCAATTCATCCCAAAGGTGTTCAGTAGGGATGAGATCAGATCTCTATAGCAGGTCACTCAAGATCTTCCTCTTCAACGCATGTAAATCAGATGTTCAAAGGATCTCACTTTGTTGCCAGGGGCATTGCCATGCTGGAACAGGTTTCGGGTTTTCAAGTTCAAGTAAATGCAAAATTTTATTATAGCGCCATCTAAAGATGTCCTGTATGATTGAGTGCCTCCAGATTTGTGGTAACAGTTTGGAAGAGAAGGTCAATACTTTTGGCAATATAGTGTATATAGTTTCCTATACATTTATATATGTATGTATATATACATGAATACATTTATAACGTTTCTAGTCATTCCTCAATATTTGGAAATGTATATATCGCAATGCACACTGTGGGTGTTTTGTGTGCGTGACACTAAAAGAAGAAGTTTAAATTCTTTCCAGAAATTAACTGTAGTCATGCCATATTTTGTGGGCATTCGGTTCATTATGCAGAACTTTAAAACTGCAGCATGATAGGGGTTTAGTGAGCTTTGCTGAGGGAGACGGTGTGTGTTTTTGTCTAGTTCTTGGTGTATAATTGAATTTAGTGAGTAAGTCAGCGAGTATCATGCTAAGGTTTTATATGCCCTTCATTGCACTTTGTCATTAAAAGTGAGTCTTAAATTTAAGCTATTTCCGAACCCAGCATGGAATTCTTGGGAATTCCTGGACCCTGTAGTGTACCAGGAAACACTGCAGTCCTACTTGCTTATTTTTTTTTTTTTTTTTTTACACAATGAACAATTTTTTTTTAATTGAACAATTCTTATCTTGTCATTGGTTGTTACCATTTAAAAAATTGTTCACTGTGTAAAAAAAAAAAAATAAATAAATAAAATAAAATAAAATAAAATAAGCCACAGCAGGGGGGCTGGAGAGCTGCATGAGAAATGTGACACAAAAAAAATTGTTTTGTTGTTGTTGATTGACAGATTTATTCTATTTCAGCCTTTTTTAGATTTTAGACTTAAAAAATTGGCAAACAATAAAAAAGTTACTTCGAATGTTATATCTATATAATAGTGCAACAAAGCAACTACCGTACATCTGCATAAAACAAATAAAACAAATTGTGATATTTAATTACAGGTCGAATAAGTTTTTGTGGCTCCAGCTAACTATATTTGGTAGGAGGGGAGCCAAAAGGGCCCTTTTGATCACAAATTTGGCAGACCCCTAACATATTATTGACTTTTTGTGTGTGCATTGAAAATGTGAACTCATTCTTAAATGAACAGTGACATTATTATTCTTGTAAACATTTTCTCCAGAGTTAAACCAGATGATGGAATGTAATTGTTTATGGTGTGTGAGGGTGCATGACAGGCCAAAAATTAAATTAAAAACCAGGAGACAAAAAAAATAATAAAACGTGAAATGATGATATACTTATATGCTAAAACCTTGTATTATTTTCTGGATTAATGGTTAGTTCATAACAAGCTAATGTTGAATTAACTAATGTGTGTATTATGAGAAACTAAAAATACTGCACACATGTTCAGAAGTTAAAGCCCTGGTATCTACCACTCTTGCACTCTTGAGCATTTAGGGGTGCTTCAGTGTTTCTGTAACATGGCTGAGTTATAATGTACCTTTCTTTTTTCTTTTCTGAAAACATACAACTGTGATTTATTTTTTTTGTGTCTTTTTTAATTTTTAATTGCATAAAGGAAAAAAGACAATTGTAAGTAAATATCGTGTAAAAAATTGTCACACTATTGTCAAAAATCCCATTATTTTAGATGCTGAAACAAAACAGAAAACAGATTATTGGATTTATAGCATTACATGTAACCAATGTGCAGAAAGTTTTAAAAAGGTATAGACAAAAAAATGTCCTCCACTCACCAACCAGCGCTCATCCAAGCACCCGCCACCACATACTTATATACTGTATAGTTTATACAGTATGATACTGTATAGTTAATACAGTAAAATACTGTAAATTGCTCTGTTTTGCTAAAATTATGGACTGTAATTTGATCAATTATTAACAAATTACAGTATACTAGCCCCCATACTCATCATCATTCTTTAGGACTCCTGGGTAGGCCAGGCCATGTCTCGATTTATGATATTTTAGCCTAAGAGAGTATTGTATGTTGGAGTCAGTAAAATTTCAAAATTCCATAAAAATGCTAACATTAAATTATATAAAATCTTTAAAAGATATACTTTGAAATCTAATACAGTGGAACCCGGTTATGTCGATGTCCTAGGGGGTCGCCAAAAGCATCGAGGTAACCGATGATCGAGATAAACGGAAATCAAAATGGCGGCAATATATTAACGTGCTTGAAATGTCTTTATGTACATGATGTGCGTTAATAAATGAGAATGTGCATGCACGTGTTTTTGAAGGGGTTTTTTACACAACAGCGTTGCCGCGATTTGTTTGATGAAGGCATGCTATAAAAATACATACAGTACATGTTTATCTGTCAGGAATCCACCTGCTACGCCCCCGTTCAGCCCCCTTCAGCGTGTCAGGTGCTTTCTCGGCCGCTTTCTCTGAAGCTCCCGGCTTCAATCGCGCACATATGGTGCTCGTTTATCATCATCACCAGCTCCTATTTAAACTTCCACACTCTCACTGTCCGTTATTGTTGGTATATGTTGGTTCACGGCGGTCGTTGTTATCGCGCATGCGTATCCCGGTACATGCCTTCCCACCGGCACTCTCTCAACGGCTGCTCTTTTCTTCCCAAAGCGCACGGCGGATTCCCCCCCCCCGATCCTGCCGGTGTTCATTTTATGCTTTTGGATGGTCATCACACGTTCCGCGCCGCCAAGCGCGGCTTTCACCTCCCGTTTATCGCATAACATTTAACAACAAAAGGCATATGTGCACTAACTAACAGCAGAGATTCACCAGTATACAATACAACACCTGTAGCAGCTGTAAGACTTGATTTTTCCGCCACTTCCGCGAGTTCTTCTGCGGCTGCACCGAGATAACCGACGTTAAATGGCAAATTTTTCCCCCCTTGTGCTCGAGATATTCGGGTTCGGCGACATAAAAAAAGTCGACATAACCGATAAAAAATGCTTAGAAAAAGCGAGAATTTGGCGGTTCCACTTCAAAAACGTCGACTTGATAGGGTTGTCGAGGTAACCGAGGGCGAGATAACCGGGTTCCATTGTATTTGGATTGGACTCTGGATCGAAAGATCACAAGTTTAAATCCCAGCACCACCAAGCAGTTGTTGCTAGGCCCCTTGAGCAAGGCCCTCATCCCTTATCTGCTCAGTCACAAAAGATTATACAAGTTACATAAGTGACTGTACTATTAGGCTTGAAATCAAATGAAATAGCATGAATGTGTAAACGACTTAAAGAGAACAATTTGTGAATGAAAAACAACTACAATACACAAACTGGTTGCAAACTGGTGCAATACATACAGTGCAAAAGGAATACATTCTACTGTGGGGGAAAAAATAATCCCAGCTACTGGTATAATGAGTTCATTCTTTATTTGCTTTTTAATAATACCATTTCTTAATTAGCATGTTGGCAATGATTTCATTCTTCATTAGCTTGTTGAAAGTGTACTAATAAAGTCTTTCAAAAATAACTTTAATGTAGCAATAAACATATATGCAGGTAAGTTGCTAACTGCTCAGGGGTCTTGTCGGCCAGCTGATCTATTAATCAGGTGTGTAGGTGACTATCTGGTCTGTTAATTAGGTGTGTAGGTGACTATGTAGTCTGTTAATTAGGTGTGTGGGTGACTTTTCTCACTTATAAAGCACTAAATGGTTTGGCTCCCATATATCTATCCAGTCTTTTAACTCGCTACAATCCTCCACGCTCCCTGAGATCTCAAAACTCTGGGCTTCTAGTAGTTCCTAGAATAGCAAAGTCCACTAAAGGTGGTAGAGCTTTTTCACATTTAGCTCCTAAACTCTGGAATAGTCTTCCTGACGGTGTTCGGGGCTCAGACACACTCACCCAGTTTAAGTGTAGATTAAAAACATATCTTTTTAGCAACGCCTACACATAACACACATCACATCATAACCTTGTGCTCCAGAACATCTGATCACATGCACATTATCAACTTGTGCTGTTAATATCATGAACAGCAGCTACGCTAATTCCTCTCCACTGCTTCTCTTTCTCTCCCCATCCCGAGACACCCTGAGGTTTGGCCAGCTCCAGTCACCTCCCACCTCGTGATGATTACGGACCTTTGAAGAAGTAGATGCCGAACTCACAAACATCCCGAACCATCTAGAGACGTACCAGTGCCATTTGGATCCCGCTACATGTGTGGAGTTTGGCATTGGACCTCCTGGAGTGTTAAAGGCTCTGGCATGGAGAAGCTGATGCTGGATCTGTGGTGATCACAAATGCTGAGCTCATAAAACTCGGAGCTACTAACCATATAGACTGTATAAGACTGCAGAAAGAACATCAATTATAATCTTATACTCCAGTAATCATGTTAGTTCTCACTCTCCGGTGTTCTGTATTGTTGAAAGATTTATGATCAAACTCTTGATGTCACCCAAAATGAGGATGGGTTTCCCTTTTGAGTCTGGTTCCTCTCAAGGTTTCTTCCTCATAACATCTAAGGGAGTTTTTCCTTGCCACAGTCGCCACAGCTTGCTCATCAGGGACAAATTCACACCATTCACCATCACTGTTGATTTGTGTAAAGCTGCTTTGAGACAATGTCTGTTGTGAAAAGCGCTATACAAATAAACTTGACTTGACTTGACTTGACTATCTAGTCTGTTAATCAGGTGTGTAGGATTCTTGTTGGCGTTACATGTGAGATGATCAGTTGATGTTCTTCTCTACTCCAGACTCACAGTTTCATCTCCATCACCTATGCTGTAATGAACGGTATCCTGGGGACCTGGGGAGTAAAATAAACAAGAAAAGCTCAGTTCATTAAGCTTAAATGGCATGGATGTGGAGAATTCATTTCTACAAAGTAAGATTACAAGAGCTCAAAAGTGTATACCTTTTTTTTGTTGATGCAATAGACCATAACCACTATGAAGACAAGAAAGATCCCGGTCATCAGGGTGAACAGGGCGAAGGGATGAGATTCTGGAGAGACATCAATATCAGACAGAACATAACCTCATTACTGTTCACTCTGTTTTGCACTGTATTTTATCATAGTAAATCACCGATCATAGTAAAAAGTGGATTATGATACAGGGAAGACAAAGAGCAGAACACACACTGAGAATACCAATGAGTTATTTACCTTTAACACTGAGTCTGAAATAGATGTATTCTCTCTGTTTAAGACTACAGCTGTAATCTCCTCCATCTTTTTCAGTCAACTTTGATATCAGCAGAGAAAGATTTCCAGAAGAGTGATTGGTAAATATCTGAAATCTTTCACTGTACTGCTCACTCTCAGGAGATATCTTTACCCATTGACTTTGATTTGTTGTGTATTTCCACCATGTATATAACTGAGGGTTGCTTGAGGACGTTAGTGCAGCAGCAGGGCAGCAGTGCTGAGCCTCCTGTGTATGCCGTGATCAGTGGTAGGTCTCCTTTTCCTTCCAGCCTGCAGCCTGTAAAAATATCCCAGGTAATGGTCTTTTAATAAGGTTACCATCTGAAGCAATTCTACAGATGTTAGACAACCTGCAACAGCCAGTGAAAGAAGCCAGAGGAAACTGCAAGGGTGTGAGTCAGGAACAACCAGAACCCCTATCAATAAATGTAACTCTGTAACCCCACAAAACATCATAGTTATGTATGTAACCCTGTTCCCTTTCAAAGGTTCGCTGACACTATTGGGGAGATCTCCAGTGATACAAGTACATTCAAGCACTGAGGAACAATCAAGCTCTGGATGAGTGCATCTGCAAAATCTCATAAATGGTATAGTTGATGAAGCACATGGCGTGTGCATGCTAGGACCATACCATTTTTAGATTTCTGCCAGGGAGTTCTAGGCATGCAAATAGAAAACCCTGCCCAGGATTGAGTCTAAAAAAGGAGTGGACATGGACAGCCACAGCACCATACTGCATTTCACTGGCTCTGTACAAGTACCTTGCACAATGACAATAAAGTTGAATCTAATCTAATCTAATAATGCAGAGAGATACACTAGGCAACACTTCACAACGGTACATCTGAACTCAAGAAGACATGCCAGGATTAAGTCGGAAAAATCTGCATGGAGAGCCATAGCCTGCCACAGCACCACCCTCATTTTATTGACATGCCCTTTTGGAAGTAGCTTTCAGTGAAACGGATTTACCTGTGAACTGGATTCAAATGCAATTGTGTGCACCATGATGCAAATAGCTGCCATTTTAGGGCATATATCTTTACAGTAAAAGGGACACTAGCATTTAAAAGGGTCTCCACAATGTCCCTCAATGGACCAAAGTCCAAATTTGGGCCCTGTTTAGTGGCCAAAGCCTCCACCATTTTTGCTGCGGATGCCACACTGTACAGCATGCCTTAGACGGCAGATCACTCCTGTTCTGGTCTGATATTTAAGGACACAAAGGACAAATACTAGGGGACAGGTGGCTGAGCAAAGAGCACTTTCACTCGCGTTTTGGTAGGGTGGCGTTGATAGACGGGAACTGTTATTGTTTTGCAAAGACAACAAGCAGCAGAAAAAGGCACTTGGGCTAAAGATGATATTAGGGAAAAAAGTGGCATGTTCAATCCCAGAAAATAAGATTTGGGTAAAAGGAGTGATATCTGGAATTTGGACTGAGGTATGAGGAAAGGATGGGATCTGCATGGAGATGATAAAATACAATCAAAAAAGTCATTAATGGTGATACTAAAATTGTGTAATAAAGTTTGGGAAACTGGGAAACTTCCAACAGAATGGACACACTGAATAATAGTATTAATTTCTAAGCCAGATAAAGACCAATCACACCCAAGCAATTATAGGCCAATAGCATTAATTTCTAACTTGTAAAGTTATGGAGAGAATGGTAATGTTTAGATTAGTCTACCAAAATAAGAGAAAACAACTATTTCCCCAGCTCCACAGTGATTTCAGGAAGTGGAGAAGTACCATGGACTCTGCAACTAGTTTGGAGGCAGCGATATGACCAGAAATCGACTAATCCACTCGTAAGGAAATACACAAAAAAAGAACAAATTTGATAAAATCAGGGATGAGATTATCCAAGATTATTACACACAACCCTAAACCGAAACATATACAAGAAAGGAAAACATGAAAATGGAAATTGTGAAAAGTTTGGAATCCTTGAAATAAATATTCCATATATTATTATTATTCAATCACTGAAAGAATGTGGTATTTTAAAAAAAAATATTCGTATATGGAAATACTGGAAGAAAGAAATAATAGAATTAACAACAAATTGTTTTGATACTTGAATGTTACAGGACTGAAGAACGGGATGCTTTTGCATTTCTTCCAATCAAGTTGCACAATCCAGTAGGTGGCAGAATATGCACATTAAAGTTGTTTTGTCACCCGCCTTTTAAACAACAGAACAAGAAGATACTTAGGGCCAAGAGATTATTCTTGCCACCCTGCCTTGGTCTGGTTCCTGTTAATGACCCCTGTTTTGCTCTGCTTCCGTAGTTACTGGTTTGGATTCTGGACTGTTTTTGGTTTGTGTTTTTGCTCTGCACTATATTGCTCAGTTTGCCATGCCTGATTTTTTGGATTTCATTCCTGATTCTGCCTCTTTTCTGCATTGCCCTGTTTACCGGTATTTGGATTTCAGACTGTTTTTGGATTCTAAAGTTTTGCCATCTCTGCTTTGCTCAGTTTTTTTAATAGGCAGGAAAAAAATGCTGCTCAACCCCACCTTTTTTAAGTAGAGCAAAAATCTCAGAGGGGATACAGAACATTTATTTTATACCTTCCCAGTTATTTCTGCATATATTCCTTTCTAGATACTATTGTTTAAACCTATTAAATATGCCTAATTTTATATATATATATATATATATATATATATATATATATATATATATATATATATATATATATATATATATATATATACAGTGGAACCCGGTTATGTCAATGTCCTAGGGGGGTGCCAAAAAGCATCGAGGTAACCGATTATCGAGATAAACGAAAATCAAAATGGCGGCAGTATATTACCGTGCTTGGAATTTCTTTATGTACATGATGTGCGTTAATAAATGAGAATGTGCATGCACGTGTTTTTGAAGGGTTTTTTTTACACAACAGCGTTGCCGCGATTTGTTTGATGAAGACATGCTATAAAAATACATACAGTACATGTTTATCTGTCAGGAATCCACCTGCCACGCCCCCTTCGGCCCCCTTCAGCGTGGCAGGTGCTTTCTCGGCCGCTTTCTCTGAAGCTCTCGGCTTCAATCGCGCACATATGGTGCTCGTTTATCATCATCACCAGCTCCTATTTAAACTTCCACACTCTCACTGTCCGTTATTGTTGGTATATGTTGGTTCACGGCGGTCGTTGTTATCGCTCATGTGTATCCCGGTACGTGTCTTCCCACCGGCACTCTCTCAACGGCTGCGCTTTTCTTCCGAAAGCCGTGCCGCGCCCCTACTAACACTACGAACACTAGCACTAACTAACGGCAGAGATTCACCAGTATACAATACAACACCTGTAGCAGCTGTAAGACTTGATTTTTCCACCACTTTCGCGAGTTCTTCTGCGGCTGCACCGAGATAACCAACGTTAAATGGCAAATTTTTTCCCCCCTTGTGCTCGAGATATTAGGGTTCGGCGACATAAAAAAAGTCGACATAACCGATAAAAAATGCTTAGAAAAAGCGAGAATTTGACGGTTCCACTTCAAAAACGTCGACTTAATAGGGTTGTCGAGGTAACCGAGGGCGAGATAAGCGGATTCCACTGTATATATTTGTTTTTATATTTTTTATATTTTTTATATGTTTAGAATTTTTGTTAGATTTAACACATTGTGGTCATGTGCATTTCTGCTTAATTAAATGCAAGAGAACAGACTGTCCATTGCAAGAAATGGGACAAAATGCCCATAAAGTGAAATAACACTAATATATTCAGTACACTGCAATTTTCCCTCCATTTGAACAGTTTAAACCTGTCAGTATTCTGTAGTAAATACTTAATAAATAAATAAATAAATAAATAAATAAATAAATAAATAAATAAATAAATAAACATATATTTTTGCATTGACTGAGGAATAAACAAAAATCTGAATATTTCATTGCCATTACCAGATTTGTCTGCCATAAGATCATCAGTAAATCTGAATGAAAAAAGGATAATAAAATGAGTCATTTACCTAAAACAGTGAGGCTGAAATATCTGTTTTCACCCTCTTTTAGACACCTGTAATATCCATCATCCTCTTCAGTCAGGTTTGATATAACCAGAGACGTATTTCCCGAAAAGGGATCACTGGCAAGCTGAATTCTGCCTTTATGAGGCTCATTCTCTGGAGATAGCTTTACCCATCTATCTGGACTGATGTATTTGAAGGTCTCAAGTTTGGTCTGGAGGTCTGTGCAGGTGCAGGGCACTCGTACTGAGTCTCCTGCGTATGCAGTGATCTGAATTACATCTTCATTTTCTTCAAGCCTGCAGCCTGTGGGAACACACCCACAGTTAATGTTGTGTTAATGAGCAGTCCACCTTCTGCGGCAACTCTGCAGAAACTACAGTCGACCTGTAACTCCAAAACCTCCACCTTTTATTCATGTAAAAAAGAATGTTAGATAAGAAAGGACCACAGTTAACGGTATGCAGTTTTTCCTGGTCTTCCTGCACATGCTCCAAATCTACCTCAGCAAATATGGCTGTGTGCACCCCACATGGGTATGTGCAAACCTGCCCACAAGGAGGCTGCTTAGTGTTTAATACATGAGTTTAAATCCCAGCCAAACCAAGCTGCCACTCCTGGGCCTCTACCTGCTCGGTGGTATAAATGAGCTAAATGTAAGTCACTCTGGATAAGAATGCCAAATGGTACAAATGTAAATATAATCCAAATCCAAATAATATAATCAAATCCAAACTAATTCTACATGGACTTCCTGTGTCTGAGCCCATTCAGGCTCCTAACAATTTTGCCCTTATGGGCCATATGAGGGTTTTCTTTGGGAAACCCTATATGAGGGCTTTTTTTGGCCAGGTTGTCCATGGAATAACAGAATGTCATACATTTAATAACCTATCCCAAACTTAACCAAAAGTGCACACAAAGACAAGGTAGAAATCTAAATAATATTGGCACCTTGCAAATGCCCTGATGATACTTTGCACTAGGTCACCTAACTTGTTTTGTTTTTTCAGGTATATTGTTTCTCACTTCGACATTGCTAGGCCACAGCATTCAAAATGGGAGCTTTGGTTAGAATGTTTTAAATAATGGTTTATTCTAATTATTTGTTCGGCTTGATAAAACAGCATTCGATATTCAATCCTCATGCTCAAATAAAATCCATATGCCCAAATGAACTCCACATTTCATTGTGTCCACACACTGTGTGCATAACATGGGACATTTATTGGCCCACTGTGGGTTAGTTGAAGGCTTTGGAGCCATTTGAGTACCCACTATGGGGTATTTCATGCATATCACATCATAATATCATATTTTAATACTGGAGACCGCTCTGAGCAGCTGAGGAAGGTTCAACATAAACAGGCTAAAGATCCAAGTTTCTGAGCAACTCAACAACTATGAGGATGGACTATAGTTTGGCCAAACAGTTCTGTATTTAAGTGCCTATGACGGAAAAGTACATCCCAACAATAATGGACCTGTAATGAATGGACATTCGGTGATGAGGATGGAATGGGTTCCCTTTAGAGTCTGGTTCCTCTCTAGGTTTCTTCCTTACTTATAGGCAGTTCAATGATACATTTCTACTTTATTACTGCTTTATCTGTGTAAAGCTGCTTTGGGACAGTGCTCTACAAATAAAAAGGAATTGAATCATGTATAATTATGTAGCATTCTTTACATGTCAGAGGATGAACAAGCGTCAGCATATTGCATTGCTGTTCCAGATTAATCTGTCATGAGTTTATCCCTGAAGTAAAAACGAGTCATTTACATGAGTCTGATGTCTCTGTATTCACCCTGTGTGCCACTTACACACATGTAATCTCCTCCATCTTCTACAGTCACGTTTGATATAAGCAGAGAGAGATTGGCAAACGAGTGATCATTAACCAGCTGAAATCTGCCTTTGTACTGCTGATTCCCAGGAGATATCAGCAGCCATCCATATTGATAGCTGTATTTCCTCCAGGTGAACATCCCAGGTTTGGTGTGGAGGTCAGTGCAGGAGCAGGTCAGCAGTACCGAATCTCCTGCAAATGCAATGATCGATTTTACCTCTCGATTTCCTTCCAGACTGCAGCCTGTAGGAACACACCAGTTGATGATCTGTTAATGGGCAGTTCGCCATCTGCAGTAACTCTACAGAACTACAGACAAGCGACTTCTAGTAACTTCTAAACGTACTCACATCTTAAAAAAAAAAAAAGAAGTGCATTGAACTGAAATCTAGAACCAGAGCAGTCCTTTTATTATAAGCACTCTAGTAAACCTAATTTAAGGCACTATAGCCTGGTTGTATCTTGTGCAACTATGCAGCTTAACACAATTCCCTTTTAGTGGCATACCACCAAAAAAGGCAACAGCTGGTAAAGGAAACTCAACAGCAAGAGGAAACTGTAGGGGTGTGAGGCCAAAACAATGAAAACACCAAATACGATAAATGAGACTCAGTGTTCAACATGATTAAATGTTATTTAAGTGTTAAACAGGTTTGAGAAAGTCCTATGATGAACATTTTTATATAGTCTTTGAGCTCAGGTGCATCCTGTTTCCACTGATCATCCTTGAGAAGGTTCTACAACTTCATTGGAGTCCACCTGTGGTACATTCAGTTGATTGGACATAATTTGGAAAAGCAAACACCTGTCTATAGAAGGTCCCACAATTAACAGTGCATGTCAGAGCACAAACCCAGTCCAGGATATTGTCTGTAGACCTCTGAGACTGGATTGTATCGAGAATTTTGAGGAAAATAATCAATTTCATCCATTTTGGATGGCTGTAATATAAAATGTGGAAAAACTCAAGCGCTGTAAATAATTTCCAGATGGCCTGAATGCCTTAGAGACTTGAAATGATCAAATCTTGAATATATTCCAAAGGAAAGAGCGAGATAAAACAGCAGACTCACCTCTAATGACATGAAGCTGGATGAGGAGGAGAAGAAAACACACCTGCATTCTAACTGAGGCTCTTAATCCACACAAGAATCCAAAGACAGTATTCAAAGAATACTACAGAAAGAAAACCTACACTGACCAACTGTTGCACCGCATCAGATCATAATGAACACACATTAGATGGTGTTCATACACTCCAAGTTCACACAGAAAGTGTAAACATAGCATAGTATGGCCTTGAACACAAAGAGGTGAGAAAATCTTTCATCCTTTGCACAGCAGAACTGAGTCTATGCGTCGAAAACTCCTACGGCCAATCATGCAATGCTAACAAACTGTTATCCATTATATATTTTCATGTCTTAAACCAAACAATTGAATTGAATTTAGTTCTATTTGTATAGTGTTTTTAACAATGGACATTGTCCCAAACCAGTTATACAGAGATAAAGAGGTTATAAAGTTGGAATGTATACGTTTAGCCCCTATAAGTTTATCCCTAATGAGTGAGCAACTATGACAAGGAAAAACTCCATGAAACTTCATCAGGAAGAAACCTTGAGAGGAACTAGACTCAAACAGAGAACCCTTTTTCAATAAAAAAAAATTTCCATTTATTACACTTCCATTATTGTTGATGTGTCAATGTGCCTGTCTAAAGTACATCAATGTATCCAGCGTACCCCAAGACAGATATCGGCTATCTTGGATCCGTTCCCCATTTCTGACATCTTATAAGGTTTGTCAAACTTTTTATCCAGAACTGTTCATGCAAATTGTGATCCTAGACAATTGTAGATAGCTGGTAGTTTTACTTATAGTTTACATCCACCCTTCTTGAGTTGCTCAGTAACCTCATGGATCTTGAGGCTGGCCACCATCCCGGGCCTTTTTTTACAGTGAGAGTGGTGATGGGTCATTAATGAACAATTGGTTCATTTGAAACAAGTCTTTGAATTGACTCGGAAGAACAAGTAGTTTCAAAGAGTGATTTGTTCTTTTTTTTTACTGGACACGCATGAGCAACGCATCGCAAAATCCAACAGATTTGAGTAGTTCATCTTATGGTCGTTCTTTCATCACGTGACTCCTATTGATGCTACACAATGCATTATTGTTACAATAATTATGGGAGTCACGCGACAAAAGACACGGACCAGAAGATATAAGAGGTGCCTAGTCATATTTTCATTATTAGAACTATAGTCAAAGTTCATGTATGTAGACGTGTTGGGGGATCTGCTTATTGAAAATGTAACATTTTATATTATTTCCGATCAAAGGATTATTTGCATCACTGCATTACTCAGCTCAATTCTCCATCTAGTGGTTGTTGGTGGTAATGGCACCAATAAAGCTTATTGTAATACACTTCTCTATCCTATTATGCACGCCAAATGCATTCTCTATGCCTCAGTACTGCTCACACGTCAGCGTTTAATACACATTTTATATATTTGTTCGTTTATTTATTTATTCATATATTCACTCGTTTACTTGCATGCTCAATGTCTCCCCCTGGCGTTGATTTGCGTATAATCGTATATACAGGAATATTAATGGCCAAAGTCCTAACATCATATTGTGACATTACAGTTACAACAAAGTGTATTAGCGTAGATCTGTGTTTTTTAAAGTTTTCTATTAAAAGTGGACAAAAAGACAAAAGCGCGCACTTGGTCACTCCAAGTGTTCAGCGCACAGCGCACAGATACAGGGGAGGTACAGAGGCGCGTTCACTGGAGTGTGTGTGTGTGTGTGTGTGTGTGTGTGTGTGTGTGTGTGTGTAATAACTGGACGTCAAAAGTGAACTAACGGTGGGAGAAGAGCACGCACCTGGTCACCTTGACTACTGCACCAGGAGCGCGCTGGAGATGGAGAAAAGGTGCGCGTTCACAGAGTCTGTAATTGCGTTCACCTGTTGCAGAGAAGCTGTGGGAGGACTGTTCCATGTACATCCGTGGAGAGAGAGAGAGAGAGAGAGAGAGAGAGAGAGAGAGAGAGAGAGAGAGAGAGAGAGAGAGAGAGAGAGCGCTGGATCACCAGAAATCTTTAGCATACCAGCAGGAGTTGGAGGAGTCGGTTCTGGTTCTGTGCAGACGTGAAGAGAGAGAAAGAGAGAGAGAAAAAGAGCAGGATGAGATTTTAAGAGTGGAGAATCAGTTATCAAGGTGGGTGATGATCTCTTCATGATCTCTTTCTGATCTCTTCATGATCTCTTACTGGTCTCATGATTTTTATTTTTTTGATCTCTTTATAATGTCTTAATGATCTCAGGACCTGATCATGATCTCTTTACTGATCTCTTAATGATTTGTTTCTGATGTCTTTATGATTTTTTTTGTTGTTGTTATGATCTCTTTTTGATCTCTTTATGAGGCATTTATGACGTGTTTATGATCTCAGCGCCTGATAATGAGCACCTGATTATGACCTAGTGGCCTGTTTTTTTTTTTTTTTAATGGAAATCACAGTTCTTATACATATTAGTCTGTGTGACTGGTCATGTGATTTTGGTTTTAATCCCAAACTTAACAACACATCGCTTCATTGATTATAAATAATAATAAACCAAAAAAAATTGATTGTTTTTTTCCTATTCATCTTTCTATTGTTTCATGCTGCGGGATGTTACACCCTTGGGGGTGTGGTAGAAGCCTCACACGAAGTGCAGCAGGTCTGAAAAATATCTTTAATGACTAACGTAGTTATAAGGAGGAATAAAGCGCCGCTGCATCGCTGAACGATTTAACACTGTCCCATTGTCAGCAGGCAGTCCAGTGGCATCCTGGGTAATGTGAGAAACCGAATGGGATGAAAATATTTCATTATAAAATCAAGTGTTGCTTATGAATATTGAGTTTTCAGGGTTGTATTTTCCGTGCAAAGCCCCCCGGAGAAGTTTTGTTGCCCCTGATGTCTCTTTGCAGCTCCAGATGTAGAAGGATCCTTGCATGCCGACACGTGCGGCGTAGATTTACAACGAGGGAAAAAAAAATCTCTAAAGAGAATTACATTGTGTTCTCTCAGTCCTGAGTTCAGCTGAAGCTAGTGGAGTCTCCACACACACACACACACACACACACACACACACACACACACACACACACACACACACACACACACACACACACAGTGAATTACAGCCATCCTGAGCAAACACACTCCAATCAGACGATACACATTTAGAACTTGAGGCTGTGGAATGTTTCGGATTCCTCCAGTCATTTATTTATTTATTTTTATATTTTCGTGATCACGTGTCCTCTAACCCTGACCTTAGATCGACCTCTGTGTGTCTGTATCTCTATCTATCTTTCTCCATCTGATGTTCTTTTTTTCTTCCACTGTCTGTCTTAAAGCTTTATTCTATCTCTCTGTATCCCTGACTATCTACCTCTCTCTCCATCTGACGGTCTCTCTCTGTCTCCCACCGTTTGTCTTATTGCATCTGTCTGCCTTTCTGTACCTCTATCTTTTTCGCTCCATCTAATGGTCTCTCTATCTAACACTGTCTGTCTCAATGGATCTATCAGTCTCTCTGTATCCCACTGTCTGTCTCACTCCATCTGTTTGTCTCACTGGATCTGTCCTTCTCTCTGTATCCATGTTACGGCCTCTCTGTATCCCACTGTCTGTCTCTCGATATCCATGTTAAGGTCTCTCTGTATTCCACTGTCTGTCTTACTGCATCTGTCTGTCTTTCAGCATCCATCTGACAGTCTCTCTGTATCTCACTGTCTGTCTCACTGCATCTGTCTGTCTTTTGGTATCCAGGTTACAGTCTCTCTCTGTACCCCACTGTCTTTCTCACTGCATCTGTCTGTCTCTCTGTATCCATATTATGGTCTCTCTGTATTCCACTGTCTGTCTCTCAGTATTCATGTTACGGTCTCTCTGTATCCCACTGTCTGTCTCACTGCATCTATCTGCCTACCCGTAACGCTGACTATTTATCTCTCACTGTCTGTCTCACTGCATCCTTCTGTCTCTTGGTATCCATGTTGAGGACTGTCTATCTACCCTTGTCTGTCTCACTGCATCTGTCTCTTCAACTGATGGTCTCTCTGTCTAGCACTATCTGCGATTAAGCTAAGCTTTCCAAAAAAATCAGTCTCCATCTGTCTCTCTGTCTAGTGCCTTCCTCTTTGTCTCTCTGTCTATCACTGTTTGTCTCTGTCTTGGTCTGTCTGTATCTTTGACTCAAAGTCTCTGTCTGGGTCTGTCTGCACTTTGACGAAAAGTCTCTGTCTCGGTCTGTCTGGCTATCTATCCCTGTTTGTCTGTCTGTCTGTTTGTCTGTCTAGTGTTTTTCACTTTGTCTCTCTGTCTATCGCTGTTTGTCTCTGTCTCGGTCTGTCTGTATCTTTGACTCAAAGTCTCTGTCTCAGTCTGTCTGTCTGTCTGTCAGTAGAACATGTATCTGGATTAACCGACAAATAGTGAAGAGTAAATGAGGATTCAAATGTTCTTCATCACATATACAGAGAACCTGTCCAAAAACACCAGACAGGACGTTTGCACTTTCTCAGGGTCTTTTCGGTTCCGACAGTGTTTTACTCTATTCCCAGTTTCCTAGCAGCATGTGTTTGTGTGTGTCTGTGTGTGTGTGTGTGTGTGTGTGTGTGTGTGTGTGTGTGTGTGTGTGTGTGTGTGTGTGTGTGTGTGTGTGTGTGTGTGAGGCTCCTAAATGTCAGCACACACATGCTGGGCTTAATGAAAACTCCAGTGATGAAGCAGTTTCTAATGACTTTGATAAACATCACGGCTTGTTTCACATCCTCTTAAAATCAAGCGCTTTAAATAAATAAATAAACAAATTAATTAATAAATAAATGCTTGAGTCAAATACTACCTCATGTCACAATGATTTGAAAATAAAAAGAAAATTTTTATATATTCTGAATTTTTATTTTATAAACAATACAAATTTTCAGAAAAATATTATTTGCATAATTTATTTTTTCTGTTTTATCTTGATCATGTTTACATTTTCTCATGATATCGACCTAACGTTTCGTTTTTTGGGTTTTTTTTGCGATCACCACTTGTTTTTCTCAACGTAAAACCTCGTTTCACGAGAAAATCTTGCGCCTTGCGAATGTTTCTGGTATATGTTGCGATGACTCTAGAACATGCTCTTATGCCGAATACATAAAAAAATAAAGCACCGATCGTGAGGAAACGATGCTTTTTATGTTGAAATCAAGAGAAAATAACTTTCGATATGTCGAGATCGTGAGAAAATAAAGTTGAGAAAACAAAAAAAAGAAAAAATATTATAAAGCATAGCCTCTTAGAACCTTTGGGCTACATACTGGGTTTTTTCTGTTTGTTTGTTTTTTCACGTTTGTTTTTGTTTCTTTTCTTTTCTCAGTTTGTGATTGTTGCTCCATGAGCCTCTAGGGGTGCTAGAGAGACATCATAGCCTATGGTTAAATTTAGTTTACCCTACACAAGCTTTCCCGGAGTTGCATAAATTGTATGTAACAGCCTTTAATATCTTACTGTTAAGGGAAATATACATTGAAGAGGAATTTAGTGATCTTGGTCCGTGAGAAATCCTTTAGACACTGATGAATTTGTAAGGATTTTTTTATTTATTTAATTTTTTTGCCGAAAGAAACAGGAGACTAATGTCGTAGAGAGGTGGATTGGTGGACAACAATAGCGAGATGGAAAAATCAATCAATAAATCAGGATCTAACTGATGGACAACACAATTTTTCAGGTTGCTGTTGATTAGAAAGTAATAAAGTGAGGAAAAAAAAAAAGATTAGATTTTTCTAAAAATCCTATTCATCTATTAATTCATTTACCCCAGTTTTATCAAAGACATCCGTGTGCTCTATTAAATTCCATTCATTCATCTATCCATTTCTTTATTTCTAGCTGAATAATGTAGTTTGTGCGGTTAAATGTAGTGCAAACCCTAAAAATTGTGTGGGGTCACATGGAAATTTGACGTTTTCGATCAAATAAATCCGTTTAGTCCTTTTGCTCAACACAAACAAACACCCGAGAGAACTTCGAGGTCACCCAGATGAGGTCAGCCAGTAAAAAAAACCTCAAACCACACACGGTCTTCTGGATCCCGCTGACTGGCGCTTGTTGTACTGGAGCATTTAAAGTCAGCCTGGAGCACTCTGCCTGCCAGACATCATGTTTTTAAAGCCAAAGCATGCGATTCTTGTCCAGACTCTCGATCCAAAGCACCTGTCGACGAGGTAATGGAAAACATTGGGCATGGTTATCAATGCGGCCATTCCTCATTTCGTGAAAGGACACAACGCCACCCCCTGAGTGCGATCGGAATCATTCAGGCCAGGTTGTGGCTAATAATAATAACGTATGCTTTTGCAACGATAACTGTAATAATAGTACGGTGAGACCGCTATTACTAGCATTCCTCTTGTGATATACAAGACTGGGCTGGAGTCGAATGTTGCTTTGGGCCACAATTAGTTCACTAACGACTATGTCAGCTGTGTGTGCCGTAAATGGTTCCATAGATACAGTTGTTCAGGGTTGGAAAAACTCAGAGTTGTCACACACTTCCTGTTTTGCTCTTTTCAGGATGTTGAAAATTGAAACATGTCCCCTTAATGAGAGAATGTCTCTGATGGCAGGCTTTAAGATGGGTTGAAATGGGCGAAGTGGACAGTAAATGAAGTAAATGTCGTTTTCACCTATCTGTACTTTTACAGAAGTATTGCAGATTTGAGAAGACTAACTTCACAACACCCCAAAGACAAATATTCTACTTTATACTCTACATTTTCTGAGATCAGCTCAACTGGTCAAACGGCAAGTCGGCAAGTCACCAATCAGGGTATTGAACTCGTTTTGATTGGCGCTTGGCGTATCTACTTATCACCAACATACAGTTCAACAGTTTAGCGAGGAACAACGATGAAAGAAACCCCCGACTCGAACTCGCCACAACACCCGTGGTCTTATTTGCATGATAGTTTTTGTTGTAGGTTTTGAGCTCATGGGTATTTTTAATAGATATAAATCAGTGTTTGACCCATTAACATAATTCTATCAATAGATTGATGCGCTTAGATTGATGCACGGCAAATCATAGTATTTTGAGTACTTAAGTACATTTTAAGGCAAATACTTTTGCACTTTTACTCAAGGGAAAGTTTAAAGGCAGTAATGTTTTACACAGTGTATCTCTCAACTGCATAGTTTGCGTACATCGCCCACTACTGGAAATGGGTGAAGTGATGGCGATTTTTCTTAAACGAGAAATGTTTACAATTGGAAAGGTGGTAGTTAAGTAAAGAGTTCTATATATGCAGAACATTGGTTTTGGTTTCACCACCTGACCCATTCAGATGGTTGTTTGGAATGGTTTGGAAGTGGTAGCCTTGAGCAAGACCCTGTGTAACTGTCACTCTGTAAAAAAGCGTCCGCCAAATGTCGCAAAGGTGAATGGCTATTAATGTGGACTTGGGTGGTTAGATGTAGCATATTGGTTCGGAGAGGAAAAAAGCTGCTGGGTGAGATAGTTTCTTACTGGATAATATTGGTCTGGAAAGGGTAAGATGTGCTGGGAACTGTAAGAATAGGGTTTAAAATGGTGTGGATGGCCCTAAATGGATTTCAGAATAGAAATGATTGGATGAAATGCTAACGTCATTCGTCATTGGTTCAGACTGGGTAATCTGTTAGTTTGGAATTGGTAATGGGATTGGTCAGAATGGCTAAGATGGTGGTTTTGGGTTGCTCCTTTTACTGGTTCAGAAATTGTCCGGTGGTTTTAAATGATTAAAGGTGGCTTCAGATGGAAGTTCAGAATGCTTGTCTAACTTGGTTTTACTGTATGATAAAACAGTGGTGGTCCGAAATCTGATTTCTAAAAGCCTTTATTAGTCACACATAAGTTATAAGTTTAGAAATTTCATAGCCATGAGACCATGTTCAAGGGCACAGTCTTATGGCTATGAAATTTCTAAACTTATAACTTATGTGTGACAAATAAAGGCTTTTAGAAATCAGATTTCGGACCACTACTGTTTTATGTGCGGAGAATTTTATCAACTCTGCCCATGTTAAAGCTATTAATATTTAACATAATGATACTAAATGGTCAAAATGTGCTCCTCAGTGTTTTTGCTAAATAAAAAAACATTTGTGCGGATGGTTCTGATTGCACTGGTTGACACTTTTGACAGTGGTTCTTTTGCTTTAGGTCCTGAATGGAGAACAAGGCCATGTACCTGAGTACATATGAGGAGCGAGACAATTCCTCAATTTACGAGGAGGGCTACGACGGTCGGAACCTATCCAAACTCAACCTCTGTGAAGAAGGTAAGCGCAGAGTAATACCGAGACGGGGAGCAAATCTGAATTTCTCTTTTCCTGAGATCCGTCATCAGGAGGTTGCAGGAAAATTCACAGGAAACTGTTTTGTGACATTTTATAACTATGGTACGGATAAACAATTATGTTCGGAGTACGAGTTAAAAAAACGTAGATTATTTTTAATGTTATGTACTCTTGGCTCCCTGGTCTCTTTGGGAAAACATTACCATCCCTAAAAGATATGTCTAACAAGCGGTCACATGACACCTGATCCATATGCGAGGTGACTCGCGGAGCATGCTGGGTAATAAAACAACCTTTAGAGTGAAGCGTCAACACCAGAACAGCTGGGTGTGTCACGGGGAGCTGTGTGAGCTGCCCTGGGATCCGGCGAGTGTTTTGACATCTGTGAGGGAGGAAGTGCTCGTTTGGGAACGAGGGATGAGGAACTAACTGACGATTAGCTGTGAACACAAGCACACACTATATCGACAGGTGGTTTTAATCATGCTCATGTTGAGGATAATGAATTGGTATAAATAATATAGATAGATAAAATAATTACAATCAAGAAAACGGATCGAATGGATGTGTATGTATATATGTACAGTATAAGGGATGTGCGATGCGTTTCACACCCCGATGCATAGCCAACGATACGATACATTAAAGATGCATATGTAGCAGCTACTGATTCATTGCGACCCCATTTTTCAGCAAGCCATCAATTTACTTACTAACAGGCTTTTGTAGTGCGAAGAAAAAAGACAGAATGAAACCAGACATTTTTTCCTGCTCTAACTGCAGGAAGTTACAGATCTACCTCTGCTATGTTAATCTGTATTCTGTGTGTCTTTTAGGACATGCCTCGGTCTCCGCAGTGTTGTGAAACAGCATATTCACGTAGCAGCAGTGGTGCTGAGAGAACGCGCAAGAAAAACGGTTTAGCGAGGGGAAATCGATCTACGTATCAAAGATTGTTCAGTTTCTAAATAATAAAAGTATTGCAGTGCTACTAATAATTGTATATAAATTCAACTTTTTTCTTTCCACCGATGCAAATATGTTCGATTGCATCGCGATACAAGTGACATGTCAGCACACTTTTTTGAAATCGATGCATCACAAAAGTGAGTACACCCCTCACATTTCAGCATATATGTAACTTCCTGCATATATATATATATATATATATATATATATATATATATATATATATATATATATATATATATATATAATATATATATGAACTATCTTTCTGAGGAAGGTAAAGGTGATGGAGTGGCCAAGACCTGAACCTTATTGAGGGATCCTCATGCGGAAGGTGGAGAAGCTTCATGTGTCTAACATTAAGCAGCTCCGTGATGTCATTACGGAGGAGTGGAAGAGGATCCCAACAAAAACCTGTGCAGCTCTGGTAAATTCCATGCCCAGGAGGATTAAGGCAGTGCTACATAACAGTATTGCTCTCACAAAATATTCACACAGTTTTGACATGTTCATGTAGGGTGTACTCACTTTTGTTGCCGGTTATTTGAACAGTAATGGCTGTATATTGAGTTCTTTTTAGAGGACACTAAATCTCTACTGCTATCTACACGCAATACTCCATAATGTCCAGAAGGAACCGCTTGCAACAACACTTGAATATGAGCTTAGGTTCCTCCCATTTCTCTTGATCATTGCTAAAATGTTTCTACACCTTGGTTAAAGTTTACCTGTGGAAGAAATGCATTGAATAGAGATGATTTGGAAAGGCACACACACCTCTCTATCGAAGGCCTTACAGCTGACAATTTATATCGTGGCAGAAACCAAGCAACAAGGTCAATGGAAGTGCCTGCAGATCTGGGCAAGTCTGCAAAAAAGTTCTGCTGCACTGAAGATTCCCAAGAGCACAGTGGCCTCGATAATTCCTAGATGAAAAAAGGTGTGACACACGCAGGACTCTTCCAAGAGCTGGTCACCTAGCCAACCTAAACAATCAGAGGAGAAGGGCGTTAATAAAAGAGGTGACCTTCGGATGCCTGGTGGTAAACACCAAGCAGGATTTCATGGATTTAGCAGTGCGAAAGGTCTGTAGTGTCTTCAAAAGGTTGAAGACTCCTGCTCGATAATATACTGTATGCCGGTTTATATTTAAATAGATTGCTGATTATTGCACTACAACAGCTGATCATTTTTTATTATCTTCTTTAACATATGACCCCATTGTCTCACGCAGCGAGTTCCGGAAAGCGGCGGAGGAAAACGGACAGCTGCTGCGGTCACTTGGACTCCCTGTCCTCCATCAAATACGCCATTGTTTCCCTCTACATCCTGGTCCTGCTGAGTATACTGGGCCTCTGCATTGCAGGTAAACCTCGTCCCGCTCCAATCTAAGATCATGTATCCAACCAGCGTGCAATACCGAGCCGTATATTAAGAGCGAAAGAGTGGTTTTGCATTTTTTTTAAAGTTAGGTGTTCTAGAAGTATCAAGAGGGGAGTGGTGTGATGAAGCAGGGTCGGGTGGAGCATTTCTGGTTTTTTTTGTTTGTTTTTCTGTTTGTTTCAAACCATATAATTTATATATATATATATATATATATATATATATATATATATATATATATATATATATATATATATATATATATATATATTTTTTTTTTTTTTTTTTTTTTTTTTTTTTTTTTTTTATCTGATTTATTTTCACATAATGCCCTTGGAATGAGTTCCTGTCATCACTTGGGTTACAGCAGCAGTAACAGGTTTTTTTCAGCAAAAAAAACCTCCCTGAAATGGTACGAGGAAGAAATCTTAAGAGGAACCAGACCCAAAAAGGGAACCCACCCTAATCTATCCTCATCTGTCTATCCTCAAAAAAAAAAGCATCAGGCCTTGAATACCAAAAGAGCAAAAGTTGGAAACAGTTAATTAAAAATAACAAAAATAATAAACTAAATACAGCTCAGATACAGAGCACGCATCAATACTCTTTTTTTAGACTTGACATCGAATTAAAGCTGAGTTATTCTGCCGGCCAGATGTGCTGCATCTGTCCACACACGCGCATAACACATTGTACATTGAATACTGTACTTTGTATAGAACAGAAGACGAAAAGCTCTTTTCTTTCAACAGTCTTTTACCTTTATGTTGTACTCGCATGTATGTAGTATGAAACTTCCCACCCTTTTTATATTTTTTTATGGGTTTGTTATAGCATGGCTCAGAAAGTCCAGTCTCATCTATTGTCTAGGCTAAGCTAAAGTAACCCTGAAGGAGCTAATGCCCGGGCGCACACTGTCATAATGTCAGAAGGTACGACAGTCAAAAAACGCTAGAAAACAACTCGTCCGAAGTCATACGTCGCAATCCATCCCTGCGCTCTCTCGCTAACAGTAGCTAGCCGCAAACAAAAACAATCCGCCAAGCGGATTCACATGCCTTGAGAATAAAAAAAAATGCCATACAAACGCTCATTTTCACGTCATAACTCGAAACACTTCTCTTCTTGCTGTTCAAGTGAACAAACCAGCAATGAAAGACTACAGAGTTTAGTCGATTATTGAATTTTTTAAATTGGACTCCGATGACCAAATCGTGGCCAAAATTGAAGTGTGCAACTGACTCTATTCATCCTTTTCTCTATTTTTCTTTGAGAAAATATTGGATTATTGCTTTTGCTCCAACTGTTGTTCCTCCACGTAGGTTCCATATCACCATACCACACTACGGCTAACCAAGAAATCTAAACAATACTTTATTGTTCTAGAATTCAATTCAGTTTTATTTGTAGAGTGTGTTTTTAACAATGGACGTTGTCCCAAAGCAGGTTTACAGAGATAAAGAGGAACTTTGAAGTCCGATGTGAAGTCCATGTACATAAAAAGGATACAGAAATAGGAAATAAAGTTTCTAAAAAAGAACATGTTAGTTTAGTGCCTATAAATTTCTTCCTTAGAATTTAATTCCTAATGAGCAAACCAGTGGTGATTGTGGTAAAGAAAAACTCCCAGAGACTTCATGAGGAAGAAACCTCATCCAGTTGGCACCGAATGTCCATTCATTACAGTTCCATCCTTGTTTACTATTCAGTGATATTTGCAACAACGTACCTGTAAAACCCGGATACTACTTCTCTTATTAGCATCAATGGACCTAAAAAAACATCTTTCATCTATGTTCCAATTGGCTGTTGAACAGTTTTTCCTCTGCATTCGAACCCTGCCAACTTAAAACCGTTCCCCGTGCCCGACGTCTCTCATGTCAAAAATGACAAAATGAGAAACAGCTGAAGAACCGGGAAGGAAAGATTTGTTTTGATCAAATAAACAGAGCTGAAATGCCCCTCAATTGACGCTAAGCACAAATCGCGTAGTAATTAGCATAACGCACGCCGGTGACATCATGAGCTGGTGCCTGCATTAGAAATCGAAATTCCTGCCGAGTGAGATCTGGATTAAGTCAAAGCCAGGCTTGAAGGCAGATCAGATTATTATTATTTTTTTACGAGCTCTGGGACACTCGACTTTATAAACCGGGCCGTGTGCACAGGGAAGACATGGCAACTGCGACTGTCCACTTTTTATTAGGGAAAGTAGTGGACTCATTTAGCAGGATTTTTATTTTTTGATGGGCTGTAGAAGAAACAGCGAGAAGCCACGATGTCCAGCACAACTCTTTTGTCCTCGAGGCTCTAAAACACAGTCAGCTAATTCCACTCGCTTCGTCCTAGCGGAAGTTGTGCTAAATGCCTCTTGTTCAGGATTGTTTTTAAATCCAACATCAGAGCTTCGTTTCTGAGTGTAAAACAAAGCAAGGAAACGGAGCCGCACACTCCAGTTTAACATTTTCCATCAGTTTATGTTGCATTAATGAAGCGCATTAAGGTTGTTTTTGTGAAAATCGCCGTCACGAGAGCGTCCAAGTGGCTGGTATGAATCACAATCAAGACATGGTTGGTTACATGAGATCTGGGTCTTATTAACTATTTCACAGTTGGGTTTGATTTCAAAGTGCACACACACATACACCAGAGCTGTGTTCTTGTTCATGGGTTATTTTTCTCTTTAAAGTTCAGCGTCATGGTTATTTAACCAGGCCTTGTTCCATGTGGAGCTTTTCACAGTACGGCCCCACCTCAGGCAGGATGCCAACCAATCAATGCATTCATACAACTCTTTCTTTTCCCTTTTTTTTTTAGGGGGGGATTAGTAAGTTGCAAAACATTTCAAATGTCAAAACAAGGTACTACGTTGCTTTAAAAGCCAAGCCATGTTCCTGTGTGTAATATATTACCCCCACCACACACACTCATCAACCCCTATAGAACCTCTGCTTTTTTTTTTCCTCACACATTGATTACTGTAACACACATCTTGGCTGTATGACAGTTTAAATCTTGAAAAAGGGTCTCTCTACCTCTTGTTGGAGTTCCTTTTAATTAGAGACCACTTTTTGCAGCTGGGAATGGTTCCACATCAACTGGCTAAAGATCTTTAAAGTTACTGAGCAACTCTCGAGGTTGGATTTGGACTGTAATTAAGTAATTATTCAACAGGTTGCAGGATCAGTTCTGCATTTAAACACCAATCAACAACGATGGAACTGTAATGAATGGTGCCAACCAGCTGAACCACCCAGGTTTGTCTCGAGGTTTCTTCCTCGTGCCATCTCAGAGTTTTTTCCCTATCATTAGGGATAAAATTCTAAAGAACCAACTCATAGGCACCAAACTTGTACGTTCATTTATCAACTTTTATTTCTGTGAAGCTACTTTGAGACAACGTCCATTGTTAGAAATGCTCTGCAAATAAAAATGCATTTAATTGAACCATTGGCCACATTCAATCCTGTTTTTGTATGCTTTCAGCATTAAAGTTCTGCATGGCCTTCTTCAGGGTTCTCAATTTTTTGTTTTTGTTTTTTTTCCCCTGAGATTCACTTTTGGCTGATATCAGACCAGCACCTATTTTTTGCTAAGTAATGTTTTCGAATTGTTTTGACGATTTGTATTTATGCATATGTAAAGTACCTTGGGAGACTACTATATAAATAATAATTATAATGTATATTTATTTATATATATATATATATATATATTTATATGAATTTATTTGAAAATGCTAAAGTTGACATCAGGCCTTTATCCAAAAATTATGACGTGAACCGAAATCAAGCAAATTTCCGACTTTTACAAACCTCCCCATAGCCTTTCCTTTTTGCGTTCCAAACAAGCTTCATGAAGACTGCTGCCCGCTCCATCTCTAAAACAGGAGTTTTTGACTTTTTGAAAAAGAAGTTATTTGTCACTGCTTTCTCGACAGTTGCGAGGTGCGAGAGCTTATTCTTCACACTCTCAGGAGATCTGATGCCTTTTTGATGCTCAATGCTCCATGACAGACAGGAAAATCTCTTTAGACCAGTTCGGAAAAAAGGCCGCAATTCATAAACTGGACATCAGCGAATTTATTATAGCCTTTTTTTTTTTTAAAGAAGGATATTGATGTTAATAAGGCATGAAAGAGTGAGTGACTTTTTTATATATATATTTGGACCTTGCTGAGAAAAGCATTTAGATCTTCTGTCATCACATTGATCTGCCTGCTCTAGTGTTACAGTTCCTTTATAGAGTTCAACACTTTTTTGCATTTGTTTGTTGATCCACAGGAGAAGAAAAAGTATATGAGTAAAGGAGCAAAATTTATCTTGGCTTAGCTGGAGAAATGAGGCTGAGCAAGGGGGATTTGAAATAATTTGGCATGATCATCTATCAAGAACATGAAGTTCTTCACACAAATTTACAGAGCCAAAAGCATCTGAGCAAACGGTTCATTACTGGGTTACGGTTGAGACGAAAACACAACATGCCATCCCGTTCGGTCATGACAACTTGCTCAGGTTCCTCAGTTTAGTTTCAGGGATAAACATGAAGTCCAGAATTAGACTTGGACATGGATCTGAGAGTCACATTGAGGCAGCGTATTAGGGTACTTGGTCCGGTGGATTTAAATTAGGATGAAAGAGAAGGAAGATTGATTTCTGGTTCACTGTTAGTTCTTAGATTTTCACCTATTTAAAGTACCTCCAGGTCACTGTTGAAACCGATTTTTCTTTCCCCTGTAAATGGAGGAAGTAATTCAATGTCAATACAATTTTATTTTTATTTGATTTCAAGTTTAACTTCCAATTTTACTGTTCATATATAGTCTTGGTCAATAAACATCCTGATCCTGGGTCACGAGGTCACAGACTATTGTCACTCTAGAAACTTCCTTGGACCCCCAGAGATGGTGGGACCAGTCAAGCAGGGATAAAGTATTGGAGGGAGTGTGGTGAAATGGAAAAGTATCGGAAGGAGTGTTGAGAAGTGGAGTTTGGTGAAGTGGTAGATGGTTGGAGGAAGTTTGGTGAAGTGGTAGAGGGTCAGATGCAGTGTGATGAAATGGTCGAGGATCGGATGGAGTGTGGAGAAGTGGTAGAGGATCAATGGGAGTGTGGAGAAGTGATAGAAGATTGGAGGGAGTGTGGTGAAATGGTAGAGGATTGGAGGGAGTGTGGTGACGTGTTAGAGGATCGGAAGGAGTGTGGTGACATAGTAAAAGATTACTGAAAGGGTAGTGGTTTGGTGATGTGGTAGAGAATTGGAAAGGAGTTTGGTGAAGTGGTTGCTGTTTGGACCAAGTGTGGTGATGTGGTAGAGGATCGGGGGAGTTTGGTGACATAAATGATCGGGGGTAGTTTGGTGATGTTAGAGTGAAAAGTGCTGAAAGGTAGTCAGTTTTTAGCTTTGTTTTAAGTCTGATGTGGGCAGCTACAGGAAGCCAGTGAAGGGGAGCAAAGGAATGGGGTGGTGTGGGAGAAGTCTGAGGATAAAAACGAGCCTTGCAGCTGCATTCTGGATCAGTTCCAGAGATGGAAAGCTGGAGAAAGGCAAACCTGCCAGGAGTGAGATGCAGCAGTTCAGTCGTGAAATAATGGCTGACTGAACTAGTACCTCAGTGGCTTTGAAAAAGAAATGGACAAATTCATCTGACACTGTAATGGAGAAATCAACACAAGCGTTTTAGATTAGACTGTTGGTTGTCCATGATTAGCCCCAAGTTTGCATGCATTGACCATGTTTATCTGTACTTCTGCTAAATGTCATTATTTTATAGTAACAATCCTCGGCATGAACAATTTATTGTGAGGTCATACAGGATGTCACAGGCAATCGGTTTCAGAGTTTAAACTGGACCTAGCACTGTATTTTTATCACCTCAAATAAGAGATCAACATCCATAACCATATCCAGGGCCTGATTTTAGTTTGTTTTTATAACTGCCGTCATTTTGAGTTATGGCCTATAATGAATATGCACCAGCTTTATCATCTCATGCATTTGCCACCTTTGTCTTTTGTTGAGCTGAAATCCGAAAATGGAAAGAATGTTGAGTTATTTCTAAATAGTATATGCATGTTGTCAACGTTCCTGAAGATCACCACTGACAGAATCCTCAGAAGTTTTCTTTAACTGGACCCAGATGGACTACAAAACTACACTATAGCTCGAGATTGTTAGTGGAATGAAAACTAGAAAGAAAACATTTCTATGTTTAAACCTTAGCATAAAGTAAGTATTGTCAACACTTTAACTGCATGCCTGATGTTTATGATCCATTAGCGTTAATGCCAGGGATATATTACTCATACTTTTCTCTCAAACTGCGCCAAATACGCACATGTGCTTTATACATGAGTCTGATGTTTTGGTCTTTTAAAAGAACATGGCCTTTTTTTTTTTTTTTTTTTTTGAAGCTATTAATGAAGCCTTTGCGGTTAATGAATCAACCTGTAGATCATTTGGAATTTGGCCATTTGTCCAAGTTCATGGAACGAATCAATCAGTGCTAAACATTTTAAACTATTAAGTGCGCAAACTATTTATTTGAAAACTATTTTTAAAAACCTTCACCTCAATATTTGAGCTTCCTTTTGAACGTGTTGGCAAGCACTGTGAATTTATGCAGCTTTTCAACTTGAGACCTCGCAGACTGTGTAGGATCACAGCGTCTCCGTAAACTGCTGGTTACTCCGGAACACCCACAGTTTGAACTCGCAAGGCTTTGATCGTGCGTCAGTAAGACCGATGAAGTAAAGCAGGGTTCTCGTTTTTCTCTCAAGAGCCAACACCACCACAATCCGATAAAAGATGCCAGCTCTCAGCGCCACCCATTATTCATGCATACCAGATTTTGATCACAACCCAAAGTCTCTAAATGTTATTGCTCCATCTGGATGGCCTTTCAGCAAGGTGTATGAAATGCATCTTAACGTGTTCATGACCAGGGATTAGAAACCATTCTTGCGCTTGGGCGACCAGCTATTTTTGTCCTGCGGCTCTTCCACACAAAGCTCACAGTTAAGAAAGTCAAGCCTCACATCTGCCAGAGCAACGTCTTACTTTGTTGAGCACACATTCAGCAGGGTTGAGAATTTGAATCGAGGGCCCCAAGCTAGTCTTGAGTGCTTCTCCAAACAGCGGTTGCTCGGAAACACTGCAGGAACCCTGATCTTAAACATTTGGTCAGTGTTCCCGGTTGTTGTATGCCGCCTCTCTAATGAGTGTTTGCACCCCATCAAGCCTCCATTGTCCAGACCTTATTAGCCCAAGGCTGTTTTTGCGAGCTTAGTTGGACCAGTTGCACCATGAAAAGCACAGTCAGAAGTCATTGCGTTTAGACAGAGCTAAAGAGCACGGTAATTAACATCCTGACTGCTAATTGGTCTTGACCCTTGTGGCTTTTTTTCCCTGATGAAATGAACAGATACGATTTTAACCACCCAAGTAGCCGTTAAGAAATTCGCGCCATCTGGTCGGCCAGAATTTGTTTTGAAGTGATGCTCAACATGTTGGACCTCATTCTTAAAAACTCGAGGCTCACAAGAGTGGAACCTATTCTTCTTGACGTGGCCTTCAATCGCATTTTCTTTCCAGCCGAATAGCTAGACTCAATAGAGAAGTCAAATTCCTGAGTCCGACATAGACTACTAGTACTAGAGCAAGGATTACGTCTCCTCTCGGCAGGAGGGGACTGACAGAGGCAGCCGGTTGTAATTGGAGGGAAAAAAAGCATGCCAATTTATTGAGTCCGTGAATGCTTTCACTGTTTTAAATTTAGCACAATGGTCCATCCAAAGCCTCAGGGGAATTGGTCTCTGCCGCATTCGGGAATTCCAGCTATGAAATAGCATTCCTCAATTACTATCAAAACACAGCATGAAGAAATATTCGAGCACTTGGTACATTTGAGCATTCTTTTCTATAAAGACTTTTTTTTCAGTCAGCACACCAGGTTCTTGCAAGAGGTTTGGGAGAAATGCTTCCTTCAAGCTGACCCCAACGGAAATGTCACTGGCCCAGAAAATGGATTTTTATTGTCTAGACAACAACAGGCAGATGTCGACACCATCACCATACCTCGGTTGTGTGAGAAAGTGCTTTCCCAGGTCTCTTGGACTGTGCCTCGGGATGATCCAGAGTCATGTGAAGTTTATGAATTGTTATTGAACTGTTTTCAGACAGTTTAGGGAAATCATAGTGACATGATTTAGTGTAATATCTGTAGGGGGAAATGGAGTAATAGTGCATCTGCATATCTGGGTGAATAGATATTTCTTCAAATTTTGGCAAATGCTCAAGCAGGTGTCTTTCCACGCCGAACACAAAGCCTCTTGTCGTTCTTCAAATCGGGGCCCCTTTTTTAGCAAGTATGGAGTCTCAATAGCCAATTTCAGATCAGCGTGTGGTCAGCCTTGAAGCCACTACATGACGCTGCAACAGAATCCCACATTCTGCCCATTTTAAATGCTACTCTGACTTTTTCATTAAGAAGTCAATTCCAAAGTGCTTGAGGCTTTGTTCGCTTGTCAAGGAAACACAAATTACTATATGTTATCTGTGCTATAGACATCGTCACAAAGCAGATTTACAAAAATCCAGATCACTAATTAGCAAGAGGTTGTTGTTGGTGTAAGGAAAACTTCTGAGATTAGTGGATTTTGGAGGGGAGGGCGGACTTGAGAGAAACCAGACTCCAAATGACTGGGCTCATAACTCTTCTACAACTGCATACAGTAACGATTTGAGATGAACAGAACTGAGTGTGCTGAAAGGGTGTTTAGCATTAGCAACTAAGGGCTTTATTCCATATGCAGGTCTCATCTACGAATCATAAATATGCATGTGAGAAAATAGTATTCAGAGTAGGATGTAGGGTTTTTATTAGGTTATAGCATCGAACCTTAGGTGGTAGAAAACTAATCTAACCTTAAACCTTCGATCTTGAAGCTGAACTTCTGTACCAAGAAGCCAATCAAAAGCATAGAAAATGGGAAGTGTTCATTTTTAAAAAGATGTAACAACAGTGATGCTGATGTATGATCCGATTTATGGTCACATGGGTCTACATCAAACTGTCATCCAGGAGTGCATGAGGACACAAGGACAATTGTTGGAGTTTGGTCTAAATATCAGTTTAAATTCACACTTCATTCATGGGACCGAACTAGAAATAAAGCCAAAGTTTGTTTAAATGTTTACTCGTTGTCTCTCTCTTTCAGACTTTGACTCATTTCTTCTTAACTGTATCACATGGCAGTGTGACATTTGTCCAGATGGTAGACCTTTTGTTTGGGTCAGTGCAGTTTGGGGTTGCTAGGCCAACCCTGCATCATCTATGTCCTACTGCCAAGAACAAAACCCTCCTGAGAGGAGAAAGAAACTGAAGGCGGAACCTGAAGCTAATTCATTATAGCAGTTTTGGGCCAAAGCATGCTGTACCCTGTGGTCAATATTTTGACACGCTGATCTCAGCCGCAATAATGAAGCCAGCGAAAGCTGCTCCACAAACTACGCGTCCAAATGACCTCAGACTTCACTTCAGGTTTTATTATTCCAGCTGTGTGGTTGAAGGTTGATTGGTGGGAGTTCTGCTCCAGATTGTGCGACTGTAAAAAAATGCTCGGTGTTGACTGTCCACGGTGACGAATTGGAATAACAGGGGAGCGGTGTATGTGATACAGTTAAGAAGTGCCATGTGACAGTTAAGAAGTGCCATGAACTGCCATGTGATACAGTTAAGAAGAAATGAGTCAAAGTCTGTAATAGAGAGACAACGAGAAAACATTAGGTTATATATTACAAAATAGCGAACGAACCACAGTGCTGTCGAATTCTCAATTCTGATTGGTCAGAATGTGTTCAGTTAATAAACAGATTTCTATTAATGCACACCTTTCTATTAATAAGGAACCGTTTGTATACAGAGTTTTTCTTTTTCTATCCATGGTGACATTTACTTTGAGGAGAATTACTGTAAGGAGCTTCCAGTGTCAGTGCTTTGTAATCCAGGACAGAGGACAGAGGGATCATATTTTTGATTATTCTTCTATAACAAAACAAAGGGGACATACAGTGAGTAAAATAAGTATTTGAACACCCTGCTATTTTGCAAGTTCTCCCACGTAGAAATCATGGAGGGGTCTAAAATTGTCATCGTAGGTGCATGTCCACTGTGAGAGACATAATCTAAAAAAAAAAATCCAGAAATCACAATATATGATTTTTTTAACTATTTATTTGTATGATACAGCTGCAAATAAGTATTTGAACACCTGAGAAAGTCAATGTTAATATTTGGTACAGTAGCCTTTGTTTGCAATTACAGAGGTCAAACGTTTCCTGTAGTTTTTCACCAGGTTTGCACACACTGCAGGAGGGATTTTGGCCCACTCCTCAACACAAATCTTTTCTAGACCAGTCAGGTTTCTGGCCTGTCACTGAGAAACACGGAGTTTGAACTCCCTCCAAGGATTTTCTATTGGGTTTAGGTCTGGAGACTGGCTAGGCCACGGCAGAACCTTGATATGCTTCTTACAGAGCCACTTCTTGGTTATCCTGGCTGTGTGCTTCGGGTCATTGTCATGTTGGAAGACCCAGCCTCGACCCATGTTCAATGCTCTAACTGAGGGAAGAAGGTTGTTCCCCAAAATCTCGCAATACATGGCCCCGGTCATCCTCTCCTTAATAAAGTGCAGTCGCCCTGTCCCATGTGCAGAAGAACACCTCCAAAGCATGATGCTACCACCCCCATGCTTTACAGTAGGGATGGTGTTCTTGGGATGGTACTCATTATTGTTCTTCCTCCAAACACGTTTAGTGGAATTATGGCCCAAAAGTTCTATTTTGGTCTCATCTGACCACATGACTTTCTCCCATGACTCCTCTGGATCATCCAGATGGTCATTGGCAAACTTAAGACGTGCCTGGACATGTGCTGGTTTAAGCAGGGGAACCTTCCGTGCCATGCATGATTTCAAACCATGACGTCTTAGTGTATTACCAACAGTAACCTTGGAAACGGTGGTCCCAGCTCTTTTCAGGTCATTGACCAGCTCCTCCCGTGTAGTTCTGGGCTGATTTCTCACCTTCCTTAGGATCATTGAGACCCCACGAGGTGAGATCTTGCATGGAGCCCCAGTCCGAGGGAGATTGACAGTCATGTTTAGCTTCTTCCATTTTCTAATGATTGCTCCAACAGTGGACCTTTTTTTCACCAAGCTGCTTGGCAATTTCCCTGTAGCCCTTTCCAGCCTTGTGGAGGTGTACAATTTTGTCTCTAGTGTCTTTGGACAGCTCTTTGGTCTTGGCCATGTTAGTAGTTGGATTCTTACTGATTGTATGGGGTGGACAGGTGTCTTTATGCAGCTAACGACCTCAAACAGGTGTATCTAATTTAGGATAATAAATGTAGTGGAGGTGGACATTTTAAAGGCAGACTAACAGGTCTTTGAGGGTCATAATTCTAGCTGATAGACAGGTGTTCAAATACTTATTTGCAGCTGTATCATACAAATAAATAGTTTTAAAATCATATATTGTGATTTCTGGATTTTTTTTTTAGATTATGTCTCTCACAGTGGACATGCACCTACGATGACAATTTCAGACCCCTCCATGATTTCTAAGTGGAAGAACTTGCAAAATAGCAGGGTGTTCAAATACTTATTTTCCTCACTGTATATGGTGGGACATTTGGTGCCATCCAGATACGTGTCGACCATAACATTATGACCCTATAACTTTATGACTGGCATGTAAATCTTCTTCTTGCCGCTGCTCCCATTAAGGGGTCGCCATACTACTCTGTCCTCTACATCTGCCTCTTTCAAACCAACTACCTGCATGTCTTGTTTTACATAATCCATAAACCTCCTCCTTGGCCTTCCTCTTTTTCTCCTCCCTGGCAGCTCCATTCTCAGCATTCTCCTACCGATATACCCCATGTTGCTCCACTGCACATGTCCAAACCATCTTAATCGGACACCTCTCACTTTGTCCCCAAAACAAAACAATGATTATCTCTTACTCATGGCACCTGTTAGTGGGTGTATATATATATATGGCAGAAAGTGAACGTTTTGTCCTCAAGTTGATTAGTCAGAAGTAGAAAAAATTGGAATGCTTATGGATCTGAACAAGTTTGAAGAAGGCCAAATTGTGATGGCTAGACGACTGGGTGGGGTTTTTCCCGGTCTGGAGTGGTCAGTATCTAGCGAAAGTTTTCTAAGGAAGGAAGAGTGGTGGACCGGTGACAGGGTCACGGGTGGCAAAGCTCGTTGATGCCAGTAGGGAGTGAGGGCTGGTCCGTAACTGAAACTGCTGAAAAAGTTCATTTTGTTAATGCTCAACGCATTAGGACTGTGTTAGCAGCAAAAAGGGATCTAACACGGTATTAGTCAGGTGGTCATAATGTTATGCCTGATCGGTGTATATATACATACACAGCAGGGAAACAGGAAATTTGGAACAAGGTGTTGCCAAACTTGGGTGATGGGCAGCTGTTTGGAACCAGCATGAGCTTGTGCAAACAGCACCTGGAAACTTCTTTTTTCAAGGCTAAACTTGTTTCTTTGAAATAAGCAGACTAGACACAATGTCCTAACTGGTAATGGTGCCAAAATTTTCGCACACTATCCCACTACCATACTTATAAAAGGCTTTTTCAGCGATCATCCCAGGGTCTCCGACTCCATGTTCCAAAATGTCCCTTTACCCCTGCACCACCCTAGGTTAAGTGTATTTACTTTTTTGCCCTAAGTACATTCCAACCGTGGATAGTTTATTCCGAAGCATTTTGCTGGAAAGATTAAGGGATCAGTCTTTGTAGAATGCATGTTTAAAGTTAGCATGTCAGCAGGCAGTAATGTATACGCTTCCATGTGTTCGGACCTCTTGGGCCAGCGGAGTTCATGCGTAAACCATACGCCTGGCTGCATAAACCTGGAAGTTCTTCTCAGCCAAGGTTTGTTTAACGGTCAGTAAAAGTAGCCTGTGTTTGTGTTGCATGAGTGCTGATTGATGCCGTTTATGTTTATGCCCGCTGTTTAATACGGCCATAACGCCAAGAGTTTGAGTGCAGCTGTGAGGGTTTCCAGATAGCAGTTGCGTTACTCACCCCACCTGCTGTGTCGACAGTGTCAAACAAGTGTGTGTTCATAGTCCAACAAATCACTCATTTAATTGAATGGCTTCATAATTAGCTGAGAACGATGGCCAAAGTTTAAATCGTTTAATATATAAAACGTTCTGTTCAGTGGAAGGTAAGCTAGCACAATGTAACTAGCTGACTAGTTGTCTGTGGATTACATTCTGTCTACAAAATGGAAGTTATGTGTGTAAGGAATGATCATTTTTGAGGACCTTTCTCCACCATAATGAACTTAGCATAATTCAGAGCTAATATTGTTGCCTGACTCCGCACTTTTTAATGAGGCAATGAGGGGACATTGTGCTTTTCAGACACTGAAAATGCAATAATGATAACAGTGAAAGCATATTTAAGTAGTTTAATTACCTAACCCATGATGTATCACACAGGACAAGCTAGACTAGCACTAGACTAGCTAGACTAGCTGGGAACTAGCTAGACTAAGCACATGCCTAGCTATAGTTTTTCAACAGCCCTAATGTTAATGTTAATGTGCACATTTTAGTTGCCTAGCGTGCACTTGTTCAAGCTAATCCAAGGCTTTCAAACAGGCAGAACCGTCTCGAGGGAGAAAAAGACGTTTGTGCGGCTAAAGAATGAACCTATTCATACGGAAAGAGAGAGATACTTGATGCAGACTCGACGTAGGGCATTAGGAAAGTTTGTTTCCGCTCTTTTGAACACTTGGCCTGAGATGGTCTTTGTGTTGAGGAATAAGTTGGGTAATGAGGTTTCTGGGAGCAAGGTTTCCCACTCACAATGGTGCAGAACTTGCGTTTTGCATAAACTAACCGTCCAGCATGTGGATCATTTTGAATATTGGTGTCCAATTTTTCCAACCCAATGACTCGTCAAGAAATTGGCTTTCCGAACACCTCGCCGAGAATGTGGCCTAGAAATGCAGGAAGATAAAGGAGGATATGAGCTGACCTGCAGGTCATGATGTCATCCAGGGCTTCCCCTTTACAGCAGTATTTCTTCTAAACGTGTGACTTGCCAAAGACGATAAAAGAGACAGACCGAGGGTGACTAATGAAGAATGGCTTGCATAATGGCTTCCTCAGGTGTCGCACCATCGCTTTGCTCTTCTACAGGTCTAATAAGGAAATCCAGATGGCTGAATCAGCGAGAGACTTTGTTCCGTTTCGGTTAGATTTTTCGAGGACAACGTATGAGCGAGCGCCAGAGGATCCGATATGTCTGAAAAGACTCGTGAAGGAAGCGTGTCATCCGGACATACAAGCAGATGTGCCATGTGAGGTTTCTAATCTCGCCATAAATGCTTGGATACCTGATACTAGCAATCAGTCATGATGATTATTATCATAATTTTTCCCCTTGCAAGATATGTCCAGGATTTTCTGGTCGTGGCGCAATTCAGACGAGAGGCAACATTTTTCTCTTAAACGAGTAATGAGTGCGGCTACGTTCATGCTTGAAGGTGACTTGTAGTTTTTCTTCTGTGGAACTTTGCCCGGAGTTGCATTGTTTATCATGATAACGCTAGCACGTGTTTTCCATTGCGCTTTCCGGGAATTGAACTTGACTGCACGTGTGAGATGCATCGGACATCTCGCTGCACATTTAGTCCTAATTAGGTGTTCCGCTAGATTTTGTGAAGATGTTTGTGGAGACTCTGAGGAGATTTTGGCGGAGTTTTTCTTTTTCTTTTTTTGTAGCGGTTTTGTGGAAATTATTATTATTTATTTATTTATTCGTTGGTTTTTTTTGGAGATGTGGAGATTCGTGCTCATTCAGACGCAAGGGTGTTCGCAAAAAGTCAGATCCTGATGCAGGAGAGGCGAGGAGGCCTGGGGTAGCTTTCCAAAGACGTTCAATATGGTCAGAGCTCTATAGAAGGAGATCTTCCACATCTTCAAGTAGCTGGCTTTGTGCATAGGAGCATCGTCATGCTGGAACAGGTTTGGGTCTCCGAGTTTGAGCGAAGGGAAAATTGCATCCTATGTATACAACATCCTTGTGTGCATTAAACAGTTTGAGGAGAGTGTTTTGGTGTGTTGCTGCCAACACACTTAATGGTGTGGACAGCCTGGATCTCACTCCTCCTTTACATTTTACAGCTTCTCTCAGGAAAAAAAAAAGACGAGTAAGCGTGACAAATCAGAGTCCCAAGACCGGACGATTATTCTTCAGGGGCGAAACGATGTGCAATACAGCTGTGAAAATGTTACAACTGTTTGCGTGTAAACACCGGACACCTCCTGCTGAAAACTCAGCTGTTCCCACTGTCACAATTCCCATTAAAGCTGGGAATTCAGCTTCAATAAAGCAGGCAGGGATGAAGCACGAGGGCAAGACAGGGACCAGTGTGTAAAAATGGTTTAGAATATTAAATGCAGGTGTCTGAATTATTGTATAAACGTAACGTCTTTGTTGCCTGCGGTGTTTGGACCCCTAAAGGTGGTTGTGATTTCCATCGTTGGTTTTGCCTTAATGTGGGAAAATCAAATAATCACTAAAAAGGTTTTCAAAGATGATGTGCAGAATTTCTATCTCTGTTTTCCGTTTTCTTTCTCTCTTTTTCTTCCTTCTTTTTTCTTTCTTCTCTTCTTTCATTCCTTTCCCCTCTTATGATTCTTTTTTTAGGTTTTCCTTTTTCACTTTTCTCCTTTCATTTTCCAATTTTTATCCATTTTTTATTCCTTTTAGTCTCTCCTTTCCTTTTGCTATTCTCTCTTTTCTTATGTTTCCTTTTTTCCATTCTTTCTATTCTTTCTTTTCATCTTCTCTTCTTTCTTTCTTTCTTTCTTTCTTTCTTTCTTTCTTTCTTTCTTTCTTTCTTTCAGCTTGTTTAATTTTTCTTCTATTTTTCTTTTTCTTTCCTTCCCTTTCTTTATTCTTTCTATTCCTTCTGTCCTTCCCTTTTGTTTCTACTTTCCTTCTAGTCTTTTGTTTTTCTCTCCTTCCCTTTTGCTATTCTCTCTTTTCTTTCCTTTCCTTTTTTTCCATTCCTTCTATTCTCTCTTTTCATCTTCACTTCTTTCTTTCTTTCTTTCTTTCTTTCTTTCTTTCTTTCTTTCTTTCTTTCTTTCTTTCAGCTTGTTTAATTTTTTCCTTACATATTTCTTTTTCTTTCCTCCCCTTTCTTTATTCTTTCTATTTGTTCCGTCCTTCCCTTTTGTTTCTACTTTTTATTCTTTCCTTCCCTCCTCTCTCCTTCATTCATTCTCTCTTTCTTATAGATCTAGGGTTAGTTTGTGTGTGTGTGTGTGTGTGTGTGTGTGTGTGTGTGTGTGTGTGTGTGTGTGTGTGTGTGTGTGTGTGTTCATGTAACTAATACCGTATATAGTAGAAGTTGATCCGACCCTGAATCTTTTGTGCGAACATCTGCCTTGAACCACATCTGCTTCCTCAGAGTAAAACCTGCGACGCCTGGAGACGGTTGCGTTTCTCCTGGACTTTGTGCCGAACTTAAGCGCATGAACGCGAGGTTCTAAAGTTACACTCCTGAAAAACACATTCTTTACATTCTACAGTTTGCTAACTGCACTAGAGTAATCTGGAACAAGGAAATGACTTTTTATGTAACGAATATGAACACACTGTGAAACTTCGAAGTAAAAATATCGAAATCGTTCTCGACCAATCAGATTTGTGGACAATAACTTTCCATTATGGGAAGATGCTGAGATTTTAATTTGGAGTGACGACGATGGACAGGATTAGAAATGAGTTCGAGGGACAGCGCATGTAGGACGTTTTGGAGACAAGGTGAGGGAGGTGTGATTGAGATGGTTTGGACATGTGCAGAGGAGGGACATGGGGTATATCAGTAAAAGAATGCTGAGGATGGAGCCGCCAGGAAGGAGGAAAAGAGGAAGACCAAGAAGAAGGTTTATGGATGATGTGAGGAAAGACATGCAGGTAGTTGGTTTGAAAGAGGCAGCTGTAGAGGACAGAGTAGAATGGAGAACTTTTTAACGCCTCTGCGCTAAAGATTCCATGGGGTCTGGAAGACGTGGAAGATCTCCTGCTACAGCACTCCAACTCTATTGAAGAGCTTTGGGACGAACTGGAATGCCGCCACAGGCCTTCTGGGGGTCACCTATATCACTATGTGATTTTATAAGACCCTTGAACATGAATGAGCTCAAATCTCCACCAAATCTCCACAAAGTCTAGTGGATCATCTTCCCAGAAGAGTGGAGATCATTATAACAGCAAACGGGGACTAAACGTAGACTGGGATGTTCAGAAAGCACTTACGCTCAGGTGTCCACAAATCTTTCGTTTATATAGCGTATTATATTTTACTCAGAATTAACAAACGCATACAGATTTTTTTTATCCGTTTAGGGTTACATTTTATGTGACATACAATAAGCCATGACTGATAAACTGTACTGTTTATACACAGATTTAATGGCCTGTACATTGAATAGAAAAATTTAATGTGTAGTCCAGCACTGTTGTAAAAATTTTTTTTGCCTAATTCCTCTGGACTGTAAATAATTACGTAGTATCAGGACACGGTATGTAAATTGAGGCTTGGGGTTTTTTTTTGTTTTGCCTCCCCCATGCCAATTTTCTTCGTCCCTAGTTGTGTCCGAGCGTTTAATGTTTTCTGAACATCTGCCCTGTTGATTATTATTGAATATGATGTTGGATTTGCCCGTGCTCTCACCGCCTGCCTGTTCCTTCACCCCTGATGAGGACTAGAACGATTAGTTTTGGAAGGAAACCTTTTAGGTAAAAAAGAAGGCACTTTGTTGTTGCATCCTGTTGCCTCTGGCACACCGACGATATAGAAATGCCAAGCACATGGGATGAAGCTACGCTAGGTGGACAAAACTTTGTGGATATCTGAGCATTGTGATTGTGTACTTTGAACATCCTGTTCCATACTGACTCCCCATCTGGTGTTATAATAAGCTCCACTTTTCTGGGAAGATGTTCCATTAGATGTTGTGGAGATTTTTCTGAGGAGATCTGAGGTAGATTTTGGGGGAAGTTCTGTGGAGATTTTTATTGAGATTTGGTGTGGAGATTTTGTGTGGAGATTTTGTGTGGGCATTTGGTGGAGATTATGTGTGGAGATTCTTATTGAGATTTTGTGTGGAGATTTTATATGGAGATTTGGTGAAGATTTTTATTGAGATTTTTATTGAGATTTTTTGTGGAGATTTTTATTGAGATTTTGTGTGGAGATTTTTATTGAGATTTTTATTGAGATTTTGTGTGGAGATTTGGTGGAGATTTTTATTGAGATTTTTATTGAGATTTTGTGTGGAGATTTTATGTGGAGATTTGGTGGAGATTTTTATTGAGATTTTTATTGAGATATTTGGTGGAGATTTTTATTGAGATTTTGTGTGGAGATTTTTATTGAGATTTTGTGTGGAGATTTTTTTTGGAGATTTTGTGTGGAGATTTGGTGGAGATTTTTACTGAGATTTTTATTGAGATTTTGTGTGGACATTTTTGTGTAAATTTCGTGGATAATTTGTTGAAAGCTTTAGGGAAATTTTTGTGGAGATTTGGGCTCAATCAGAGATAAGGGTGTTAATAGAAAAAGCCAGGTACTGATGTAGGTAAGGTGAAAAGGCCTAAGGTGCTGTCCCAATGGTCAAGTTTATTTCTATAGCGCTTTTTTCCACAATGGACATTGTCTCAAAGCAGCTTTAAAGAATGTAAAAATTAAGGTGAATGATGTGTATTTATGAGCAGCCTGGGGCGACTGTAGCAAGGAAAAAGTTTCTTAAATGTTATGAGGAAGAAACCTTGAAAGGAACCAGACTCAAAAGTGAAACCTATCCTCATTTGGGTGATATCAGATGGTTTTTTTAATTCATTCTGGACTAGGTTTAAGTCTTAGGTCAAGTGAAGGGAAAATGTCATGCTCCTGCGTCCAAAGATGTCCAATATAATTGTGTGGTAGCACTTTGTGGTAACAGTTTGTACCAATACTTTAGGTCAGCTTGTGTATGCCTTTAGGTTCAAACCCTACGAACGAGCTTGCACATTTAATAAATAAAAACGTGTCACTGATAAACGTTCAATTCTGCATGATCTGCTGTGGTAAATATGCAGGAACAACAACAAAAAAAATGAAGAAAAAGAAAGAAAAGAGAGGAAGTGCGATACAGGATGCAATTATTCTGTCTGTGATGAAGCGAATCGGGGTGTTGGAGGACAGGAACCACAGTGGCCCTGTAAGAGCAGAGTTCAAGAATCCGAAAAATGAGAGTGGGATGAAAAAGAAAGAGCGGGAGAAAGAGTGGTGTGTTGTGAATATATTTGTTTCTGTTTCTCTTTAGTTTTGTAGTAATTTGCTTTTTGTTTCACACGTCTATACTGTAGCTGTGACAATACAAATGTTCAAGGTAATGAAGTAAACTTTGTGTCTTGAGAGAACAAGAGGGAAAGAGAGAGAGAGAGAGAGAGAGAGAGAGAGAGAGAGAGAGAGAGAGAGAGAGAGAGAGAGAGAAAGGGGGAGGGACAGAGATAAAGAGAGAAGGGGAGAGAGCGAGAGAGAGAAGTTGGGGAGATGGGGGGCTGAGCGAGTGAGAAGACAGACAAAAGAGAGAGGGAAAGAGAAGGTGGGAAGGAGAAAGGGGGAAAGGTGGGAGAGAGAAGCTTGAGAAAGAAGGAGGAAGAGACAGAGGGAAAGAGAGAGAAAAAAAAGAGAGTGGCTTTTCTGTAGCTGCAAGTTTCGTTTCTTTGCTTGTTTTTCTTTTGTCAGCATTAAAAAAAGAGAAAAACGGCAATTTCCAGATCTGAGATAAATCGTTGTCTCGCTATCAAACCCTGCGTCGATTTACGGATGAATAGCTGGAAAAGGGGATTTCTGAACACTTTGTTTTCAAATCAAACTACAAGAAATGTCAGATTAGCATGCAAGCTCATTAGTGGGAATTGAAGCCTTTAGGCCAAAAGTATTAGGGCACCCAACTTTTCCAGCCATATGTGGTTCTTCCTCAGACTGTCACCACAAAATTGTAGAATTTTCCCATCACATTAACCAGAAGATCCAAAACATGTTCCAGCATGAAGAAGCCAGCTCCACGAAGATATAGCCACATGGGTTGGAAGATGTGACCGACCTCCTGCTATAGGGCTTCAACTCTATTTCGGATGAATCGGAACATCAGTTGGCTTCATCACCCCACATTACATTGATACCTGACTTTATTAACGCCCTTGTGGTTGAACGAGCCCAAATCTCCACAAAATCTTCACCAAATTTCCACAAAATCTGTGGAAATTATTATGCCAGCAAATCGAGAATAATTATCGAATGGGATGTTCAAAATCTTATGTTTAGATGCCCACAAACTTGCATAAAGTGTATGTGATATAATGTGTGTGAGGCTGAAAGAAGGGGTCATGTTACAGAGAACATCCAGGGAGAACTGGCTCTTTCCCTGTGTGGAAGAAGAGCTGTCTGAGAACAAATGACTCACAGCAGGCTCGTGTTTTCCTCACACACATGCTCCATGTGTGCTGCATTATTTCTCTCTTTTTCGTCTCTGGGGCTCTGCTCTAAAATACAACTTGTCCTCGTCTGACAGTGTGACAGCTCAGAGAAACGTATGAATGAATTTAGGGAGGGTAATAAAAACAAATAAATAAAATAAAATCGCATTCTAGAGAGATCTGCTCTTTATTTCCCTTTTTGTACACAATTCAGTTCAGACAGAAAGCGGAATCTCGAACCCTACGAAAGAATGTTGGGCCGTGTAAAAGGATATAAATAATCATAAACCCATACTTTATTCACAATAGAAGACAGAAAATGTTTAAAGTGAGGAAATGTACCATGTGATGGCTTCAAAACGTGTGTACAAAACGTCAGTGTACATCTGGGAACTGAGAAGACCAGTAGCTAGAGTATAAGGAATGTTGTCCAATTTGTGTGTCAAACATGATTCTACCTGCTTAACAGTCCTGGGTCTTCTTTGTTGTATTTTTTATTTAATGATGTACCAAATGAATTGTGAATTGGTAAAAGGTCTGGACTGCAGGCAGGCCAGTTCAGCAGTCAGACTCTTCTACTACGAAGCCACGTTGTTGTAATCAAAGCAGTATGCGGTCTTGCTAAAATATCCAAGGCCTTCCCTGAAAAAGACGTTTTCTATAGTTTGGAAGCATTTGTCGCTCTAAAACCTGTATTATATACCTTATAGCATTGATGGAGCCTTTCCAGATGCAAGCTTACAAATTCCATAGGTACTAAAGCACTCCCATTCGATGAGAGATGAAGCTTTTTGAAGTGAACGCTGATAAAAAAAAAAAAAAACAGATGGTCTGTCGAGAAAAATATTCGAATCCACCTTATCTAGCATGTGTTTTAATCAAACTAATATTAATCCAACTAATTGACCAAATAATTAGTATAGAACTATATTAGATTCAATAAAAGTCACATAACTAAACCTATTTAGCCTATATGTTAATCAAACTCATGTAACCGATTTACTCAAAGTATAACTAAAATAATAATAAATAGAGTAGAGTAGGGTCTGACTGATGTTATGAGTGTGTAGGAGAAACAAAAACAACGTACAAGGCAGACTTTTATTGGGGAAAAAAGAGCTTGTGGGCCTCAGCCGCTGCAGAAGACATGGGTGAGCAATCAGGATCAGACTCAGGGGAAGATATGGGAGGATAATAATAATCAGGTGATGGAACCAGGAGAAGTAGGAGAATAATCAGTAGGAGACCAACATAAAGGATAAGGAGGAGAGGGTCGGTTTGTTGCAGGAATGCGGGAGTCATCATAGTCTTCATTAACGGTTTGTGTTTTCTGATGATAAACAGCAAGGAGGTCAGATGAAATTGGCGAGGAGTTGAAATTGACAATACTGTCGGCGGAGAACGCTCCTAAAAGAGATGTCCCAAAACGTCTGTGAGATGGAGCTGAATAAAAGAAACCAACAGAGATACGATGTAAAAGAGTGAAATCACAATGACTAAAACTTTAAATTAATAAAAAAAAATTAATATGTGCATGTAGCAACAAAAGTAACAAGCTTATGAATGTTATCTCTGTGAGTTTAACACACTATGCAACATAGTCAATTCGGAAAGTATGAATGACGTGTGAACTCATTCAGACTCAAGGGTGTTAGTAAAGTCAGTCACTGATGTAAGTCAGGTGAGGCCTGGGGTGCAGTCAGCATAAAGAAATTAATCCCAAAGGGGTTGGAGCTCTATAGCAGGAGATCTTACACTCCAAACAATGGAAAGCAGATCTGCATGGAGCTGGCTTTGTACTGCACAAGGGGGATTATCATGCTGAAACAGGTTTGGCTCTCTTAGTTCAGATGAAGAGAAAATGTCATGAGTTTGAGGAAGAACCACTTATGGATGGAGTAGTCAGTGGCTATAAGATAAGACATTACCTAAATAATGGATAAAAGTGGTTTTTCTTTTAATAGGAAATTCAGGGGCATTTGAATGGAATAAAGCACTACAGGTCATGCCATTGTCTTCTATAGCAGCATAACTGGGTATTGGGAGACGACAGACCCTTTGCCTTGCTGCATTCGAGCAGAACATTCTACCCCTGGCTTAACTCGCTTCTACACAATCAGGTCCATCTGTTACATGGCCTTTTGTGGTTTTGGATTCGACGTTTTCCAGATTTCAAACTGCACAACCTCCAAATTCTGATTAATAACGCTAAGCCTCATAAGCTTAGATGCTCACCAAGTTCTCGTCAGGAAGAAACAGCTTTCCCACAGTCCTGCACAAAACATCATCGTTCTCAGCTTTCAAACCTCGTGAGATGCAATTATTATTCTTGAACATTAACGGAACTGTAACAAATGGACTTTTGGTTGTCACCCAGATGAGGACGGGTTCCCTTTTGAATCTGGTTCTTCCCAAGGTTTCTTCCTTTTTTTTTTGCTTGCTCATTAGTAATCTATTTATTTCTGTGGCACTCCTTTTGGAGGAGGTCTATTAGTGAAAATTTGCATACAAATCGATTGGCTTCAATCTCATACTTTTTTAGAATTCATGAGGAAGAAACCTTTAGAGGAACCAGAAACGGAGGAAGCCGTCCCTCATCTTGGTGACACAGAATGTCCATCCTTTATAGTTCCATCATTGTTAAGGTTATCAACCGTTCACTAATGGACATTCGAATGCAAGGCTTCATAAAGCTTGCAGTCCTAACTCATTGCAGAAGACCACAGTCCAAGCCAGTTCTTGAGTTCTTCCTGGTTCTTCAGTCTAAATCCATCTTTCTGGTTCTTAAAACTCCTTCATAGTAATTTCATGGGGTTTTAGGCTGCTAATGTGAAGAACATCCTCAGCTGTAGCAAGTGGTCCCCAGTTGAAGGGAACTCAATGATTCTCGATGAATGATTGTTTATACTTTGTGAGTGTGTTCACTATGGATGTGTGTGTGTGTGTGTGTATATACTGGAGGTCTTTGAAAGCGTGTGTGCTGTGAGTTGTATGTGTGTGTATAGTGTACTGCAGGTCTGTGAGAATGGAATGAAGGCCGTGTCTCAGAAGACGGAGCCAGCATTACATCACCTCTAGTCCGAGAGTATCAGCTTACAAACCCTGTCTCGTTCCAACAGCCATCTGTTACCATGCAACCACAAACTAACAACCCTAATAGCTTTCCCTCTGAGACTTTGTGGTGTAGAGTGGGTACAGAGAATTTCTGATTGAGAACATCAGGACACGGCACCTGGAACTGCTTTGAATGTCCTTCGTCTTCTAGTTGATTGATGCTCATTTAAAAACCCTGTTTAGTCGTTTGTCTACTTAATACTGATGTGTGTGTTTTTTGTATGAGCGCAATGTATAGTCGCTATGTATATTGGCAAAAGTTTGTGGACACCTGACTATCCTGTTCCATATTTAGTTCCACTCTTCTGGAAAGATGTAAGACAAGATTTTGTGGAGATTCTGTTTCTTTGTGGAGCTCATTCATCCACAAGGGGCATTAATAAAGTCATGTACTGACCACTTAAATGAGGTGAGGAGGCCCTGGGTGCATTTCCAATACATACCAAAGGCAATCAATATGGTTGGAGCTCTATATAGCAGGATATCTTCCACTTCTTCTAACCCATAGAAAGCAGATCTTCATGGAGCTGGCATGGTGGAACAATTTTGGGTCTCCTAGATCAGGTGAAGGGGGAAAAGTTAATGCCATCGCATCCAAAGGCTATACGATTGTGTGACTCCGACTTGGTGGTAGATGTTTGGGAGAAAAGCACACATGGTTGTCGAATAATTTTGGGCAAATATTGTATTGGTTAAAAAAAAAAACTTTTTAAACAGAGATCCAAAACCAAAACAAAATTATTCCAAAAGCGAATGCTATAACTGAATGTTGATGCCTGTTTTTACCTTCAGTAATGAGTTATATTGAGGTTAGCGAAAGCATCGTATCTCTCGGATCTGTTGACCTCAGCAAAATCTCAGCTTACTTGACTCTAACCCAAGCCAGATCAAACAGTGATCCAGAGCCAAAGATCAGTTACTCCATACTGCACTTTTTAGATTCAATTAGTTTGCTTAGAAACTCGATGTGTTTTTGTTATTCCAGCTCACCACATGTGATTGATCTGATAGACCCAGCTCGTTAATGACCGCTAAGCTCAACATTTGTGTGTGTGTGTGTTCTGTTTTCCTCAGTCTCCAGGTCCCAGGCATCCTCAGTAAAGCAGGAGGCTCTGCTGGAGAATGTGACACGTTTAGGGGATCGCTCTGAAGCCCTGCAGGAATCTCTCGGCCAGCTGCCTTCGCAAAGCGACCTTCTGGAGAACATCTGGAAGCTGGAGCGCCTGTTCCACAACCATAGTGAAGAGCTGAGGCAGCTAGGTAGAAACCAACTAGTTAGAAACTACCAGTGGTAGTGACTTCTAGTAAGTCTTCCTGACCCAAATTTCATGTCTTAAATACTCTTTTGTTCTTCACAGGACACCTGGTGCAAGGTTTGGAGCGGGACATCCAGGACCTGCAGGCGTTCAGCGAACATTCCACGGGCTCTATGGCCCAGATTCAGGAGCAGGTGGGAAGTAGCCAGAGAAATAGCAGCGCACTGGGAGCAGCTCTGGCCCGAGCCGCGGTCACCATCCACAGTCAGGATGCTGCTCTGCGTGAGACGGCGGGTCGAATGGACGTCCTGCACCAGAAACTGGACGAGGTGGACTGGACCATGGGCTCCATCAACCACTCGCTCAGCAGCCACATCAGCACCCAGCAGTTGCAAATGGAGCTGCTTCAGTTGCAGCTGGGCAACGCGACCCAGGACGCCCGGCGTGCCAGGATCACCCAGATCCACCTGGAGGAGCAGATGAGGAATGAGCTAGAGATCCTCAATGTCATCACAGAGGACCTGAGGCTCAAAGACTGGGAGCATTCAATGGCCCTGAAGAACATCACGGTCCTTGAAGGTGGGAGGGAAAAAAAAAGAATATGGGGTGCCACAGTGATGCAGTGATCTACTCTAATCTAGTAATTATATATATATATATATATATATATATATATATATATATATATATATATATATATATATATATATATATATATATAGTGTAATTTACAAATGTTATTGTGTCATAAAATATATCATCCAATCATATTCCAGTATGCAAATATATAAACCCGTGCTATTGTGCTTTACTATGGAACGTGGACATGACTAGGATGTTTCTGGGGTCCAAATCGCATATTCACCATTTGGATTTTTTAAACACCACCAAATGAAGCTTTGAAAGGACATTTTTTTTGTGGAAAGCAATTCATTATGATATCGGGTTCATTAACAGGGTAAAGTCCAGATGTTTGTGTACCAGTGCAGGCTATTAGTCCATGGGAAAATGTTCTAAACTCACGGTGTCCACGTTTTTTTAGACAAATCCCAAACCAAATCCTATATTACAAACCCCCAACAGCATGGATCGCTCTCCTGACAGCACTTGAGTGCAGAGTACATTTGGTTTGGTTTAAAGTATTAATGACTCAGTGGAGCAAAGGGCGAGAACACAAACCACCGCAGAACCGCAGAAATTTGCTTGTGGTCTGCTGAAGGTTGCTCGATCTTTTAAAACAGGCCTCTCGTTCAGAGTGCTAAAGCCCAGGTTTAAACAAAAGATCTGGAGAAGAAAGATCGTAAGGGAATCGAAAAAGACTCCCCAACCTTTAGCTCAGCCTCGTGTGCTGGAGCGATTGAGCAAACGTGTCGATCTCTGCCAGCTCAGTTCTGCAGAAAGAGCACAGAAAGCCAAGCGTAACAAAAACATTGGCCGGCCATGATAATAGGACCACAAGAGCGCTAGAGGTGTGCAGGAGAGCTCTGCACTGCATCATCTCACATCGCATCTGTGTGGCCTGGGGTTGTTAGTAAAGACACAGTTTGATGGGTTTCGGGAGTTTTCGATTACACAGAGGTTTCCAAGAAAGGAATCGAGCACTTTTGGACATGCTGTTACAGGAAACCAATCAACAAATATACCCTCTGGCCTGACACGGAGCCATAAAGAGACGAAGTTGATCATTTTCCAAAAACAGCATGTCGCATGGTTTATTTCTTTTGTTCCACAGTGGCTATCCAACACCCACTTTCGTCTTTATTTGTCCTTTTATATTTACGTTTACATTTACAATTTGCCAAACAATCAGACAAGCAGCTTACATTCATCTTATTCCTACAACTGAGCATTTAATGGGGTTAAGGGCTTTGCTTAATGGCACAGAAGTGGCAGTTTGGGTTGGCTAGGATTTGAACTCGCGACCTTTGGATGCAAAGTAACCACTAAGCAACCACCTCCCTGTAATAACCCCTATAACAACCTGCCCACTTAATGTGGTCCATCATCCTTGAACTGTGTTGTAATTTGATGTTTAACACTCCCTCGCGTACCCATCTATCTATACCCATCTATGTTTCACCTCCCTCAAGCTACCCATTCAAGCCACCAATTACCGCATTCCTTTTTCCCACCCATCACAATTTCTATGCTCGATATCATTTCACCTGTACATTCATGTCACCATTTTTCCACGCAGTTTTTCAACTCGTTCAGTAACATCCAAATTCTTCTGTGCTCTTTAGTAGTTGTTTTTTCCCCCTGGTTTTTCAGGCCCTCCAGGACCTAAAGGTGAGAAAGGAGACCAAGGACCTCTAGGAGCTGCTGGAATCCCTGGCCTGACAGGCTTTAGAGGTATAACACACACATATTTTGTGAAAGAGTGGGGGGGGAGGCAGTGGCTCATTTTCCAGTGAAGTGTGTAACAGTAATGATGGAGCTACTCCAGTCTTTACATATTTTCCTCTCAGAGGAACAGGCTGTGTGTACAGCCTGTGCTCCTGCATAGAATTGGGAGATCATTATTATTATAGATCATTGCTCAGACGCGTATTACTCTCACACACAATTTTTGTTTTGTTCACACTGTTCTGGAATGGTTTTGGGTGGTCTGGCTGACATCGTAGCATAACACACACACACACACACACACACACACACACACACACACACACACACACACAGAGTTTTTGTGTTTTTAAATTGGAGCCCCATTCTGTTGTCACTATAGAACTGGTGAAAGTCAAAGTGTGTTTGTGTGTGTTGTCAGGAGTACCAGGAGAAAAAGGCATCCAGGGTCCTCAAGGGCTTACCGGAACCAACGGTGTCGATGGAGAAAATGGAGAAAAAGGAGAGACTGGACCAATGGGACCCAAAGGTAATAGATGAGACACACCTTGCCCTCACATAGACCTCGATTGCTTAGCTGACTTTCGTGCTACTCCTCAACTCCGAGATCAATGGATTGATGGTCTGGGGTGTTGTGCAAAGTGCAAACAAATGAGAGTAAATTGAGGCACTATAGAGTGAACTACTGTATGACTTTAATTTACTGCAGGGGGTTGATTTATTGTGCGAGTCTTTGCAGGAGTCACTGAATGGGTGAGTAAGTTGGGATGAGTGGGGAGTGAATCTTTTAGTGAGTCAGTAAGTCATTGACTGAGTCATTAGTCACTGAGTGATTTAGTGACGGATAGGTCATTAAATGAACCAATCACCAAGCCATTGAGGTGCTAAATGAGAAAGTCAGTGTATCGTTTTTTTTAATGGAACCGTTCAGTGTACCCCGGAGTGTACAGTGAGGGAACTACTGAGTGATTCTTTCAGTGAGTCAGTAAGTACAGCATAAGTCTGAATGACTCAATGGCTGTGGGGTCATCACTGAGTCGGTAAGGAACTGAGTGAGAAAGTCAGTAAATTATTTAGTGAACCACTGAAGGAAGCACTAAGGGAAGCATTAAGTGTACCACCGATTGGACCACCTAGTGTACCACGGAGAGAACCACGGAATGGACCACTTAGCAAAATACTGAGTCAGTAAGTAAGCCATTAAATAAGTCCTTGAGTGCGTCAGTAAAGATCCTTCATTGGATGAATTAATCACGGTGAGGCACTAAGTGAGAAAATCAGTGAATCAGTTTCTTAGGAAACTACAAAAGGGAACCATTTAGGGGACTATTGACTGAAACATTTTGTAAATAAGTAAAGCTTGATATAGTGGCTAAATTCAAAGTGCTTTAGGAGTTCCAGTGGGTTTTCTGCACAAGCAAATCTTTGTAGCTTCCTGAACATATTTTATTAATTACAATTTTTATTTATTTTTTACTACACAGTTCATATGCTGTTTTCTACACAGCTGGATTTACCTCCAAACAGCAAATAAATTAAAAGCCTTAACCGAACCCTATTCAACTAAATGCCTCCATTTAGGCAGTTGCCCACAGGATTTGTTTGAAGGTGTTTTCAGCCTGACTCAGCTATGAGCTCGAACTCATGCCTGAATGAAAGTCAAAACCGATGCTTTCGATTAAAATATGGAATTAAAAAAAACCAAAACCAGAACACTCTGAGCTACACAGTCAGGGATGAATATCCAGAACATGAAAGTTGTTGAAATGACTTAAATTTAAAGCTGTCCTGGAGATAAACCACCCATCATCATCCCCCTCCCTCTGAAAACCACACTGCAAAAAAACATCAAAACAAATGATTCAAGATTTAAGTGTAAAAGCGCACACACACAAGGATTATACAAATGATCCTGCTTTTGAAAATTCTTATCCCTCTTTTTTAAAAGACCTTAAGGGCGTGTTAATTTCAGGTTGGAAACAAACAGGATGATACCTCACAAAAAAACTTTGTCTCACAAAAAGTTCTTGGTCTCATTACTCACCAACACACATCGCACTGTACAAGTGGGTGTTTGCTCCATCATTCCTTGCCTCGTAACCATGAAAAAGTCCATTTGTATACTAAGGAAAGTCTTTGATTCTCTGTATCCTGGTGCTGAAAAGCACGTTTGATCTCCTCGTGGTTTTGGGTGTGAAACGCAAACAGCCTGTATTTACTCTGGTGAGATTTAAGGCGTGCGTGTTAGGACATATGCGTGTAGGGAGCAGGAAGGTATCATTATCGTCATCCTCGGTTAGATTAGAAAGCGTTCCTGAATCTTATAGCACACAGAGCTTCTGAATAACGCTCATAATAACACCCGAACCACCTACTCAGATCTCTTTGTGTACACATTAAACACCAGAGAGGAGTTTATTTGAAATCCTACCTCGTTGCTTTTCCTCCCAAACCCACCCTGAGCAAATTCCCTTGTCTGGGGCAACTTAGAAAAGTGCTTGAAGTCTTGGTTAATATCCCAATGCTGCTTCATTAGGATGCAATCAGTCCAAAACACTTCTGGGAGGAAATCCAGTTATCATGGCAATGGAATTTGTTTCAAATAGGTGAAATGCTAGTTTACCTCCATTGCCAGAAGAGGTAGGTCTTTAGATGTCGTTGGAGGATTGCTAATGATAGTTCAGACATCAAGCTGAAGTCACCTAGGTATCAGAACGGAGAAGAGTTTTGAAGCATGTCATCCTTGTACCCCGAGGAATGGTGGGACCAGCAGGGAAACTATGCTTTGTTGCACTAGCATCTTCCACATTCCCTAGCATGAACTTTACAGATTAAAGTATGCCCAAAGATCTGACCAGATATGATTCACATTTCTGCGTGACATTATCATCCTTGACTTTTAGATTTATAATGAGCATTAGATTCAGATCTCATGAAGCGCAATTCTCTTTAGTTTTTTCGTTTTGAAGAGTTCTTGTCTGCACTGCATTAGTGCAGTGCAGACTCCTTTCAATACACACCACTGTGCTTTATATTCATCTGTTAACTGGCATTCCCTTCACAATCGCCGTAAAATTTACTGGTACACGTTCATTTATAAGACCCTTCTCGGCCACTCACCTCCTTACTTAAGTCACTTGCTGCAGCTAAAGCCTGTCACATATAACACCCGGTCCTCACTTCATTTTCAATTAAGCATTCCTAAAACCAACTCTGCGTTTGGTCTTGCATCTTTTCAATCTGCTGCCGCTCACGACTGGAATGCTTTGCAAAATACCCTCAAACTCATCAAACTCATCAAATACCCTCAAACCCTCAATACCCTCAAACCCTCAAATTCATCATAAACATCATACTTGTTCACGATTATATGTAGTTGTTTTTCTACATAATTTTGTTTTTAAATGTATTTATGTAATTGTTAATTTTGTATGGTTTTTTTTTATGTTTTGTATTTATTTTAGCCCTACTTCCCTTTCCCTAAGTGGTTATTCCACTTGTCAGGCCACCATTGTAAATAAGAACCTGTTCTTAATGACTTGCCTGTAAAAATAAAGGTTAAACAAACAAAAAAAATTAGCTACTCGCAGCCGCTTTTGTCTCTCAGTAAGCGTAGCTTGATGAGCTCTGTTTGAGTGTGCTGTCCACTGTCAGCGATGAAGCTTTGATAAAGCCAGAAGTCCTGGAGACCTGAAACCACAGCTTTACAGAATCTCGGGCGTACTCGTTGTGGCAACACACAGGATTCTAAGACGATGAAATCGTGCGAGTCGAACTGCTGAGATCTAATATTTGATACGGCCTAGAACTCACAGCTCGGGCATATTTTTTCCCGACCCAAAAGCATTCAAGTTGTTCTGGTCCAGAACGAATGCATTCCAAATTCATAAAAAGTCCTTGAATGTGGCTGGCTACAGGTGGAACACTTCATTCTCACTATAACTTACATTTAAGTGCCTAAAATTATCCGTATTTTGGCAAGCAAATTGTGTAGAATTCATACCAAACACCAATAATCTCAACAAGGAACAAGGAATTTCAGCAATGTGTGTGTGTGGGCCAGACCAACTATTGTGGTTATATGGGAAGACCTGACAGAACATTGTAACTGACAAAACTCTCTCAATTATAGCTAGTATATAAAAATAAATAAATACAAATACTTTATTGTTCCCAACGATGTAGGAAGTTGGAATCAGAGCGCAAGGTCAACAATGTTACAGCGCCCGTCAAGCACAAGCTTGGGATAGCAGGGCTTGAACCCCTGACCTTCCGATCTGAAACCCAGAGCCTTAACTACTGCGCTACCACCTCCCCGAAGTACCAGTGCAAACTAGCCGTACAGTTATTCTGATACAACCTTGCAGACAAAGCAATGACTGGTGGACATTTTTTTGTTTGAGCTTTCAATCAACAGAATTGTGAGTGGACTCGGGTTAGTGACCCTGCAGCATTGGAAATTGGACAAATCTTGCCGATTATCATGTTGTAAATTCCCTTAAATTAGCTCAGATCAGAGTCAATTTATTATTTTGCAGACATTCTGTGGTTACGTGGTTGTTTTCGTGCCTGGCCCCCAGATTGTGAGGAAGGTAAAAAGTTTTCAAAAGTACTTGATGTCACCCTGAAAGCTTATCTGCATCCAAAAACCCATCAGGATTAAATGTACGATTAAATGTGAAGCAAGCTGACTGTTGAGAGGGGGAAAAAAACAGCCTAAAAGCAGTCTTAATTCAGAGGAATGTAGCCAAGAGAAATCTGCACTCTTTCAGCAGGAAAAAGATTTATCTAAGGTTCTTTGGGTTGCGCCTCTTGAGGAACCTTGATTTGCAGAGAACCTAAACGTTTGGACCTGTTAACCAGCCACCCTCCAGGAATCTTTCTTTCTGAGAGGGATGTTCTAATCATTCTTAAATGCTTTTCTCTTTTAGGGCAGAGAGGAGAACGGGGACTCAAAGGAGACAAGGGTGACCGAGGGGATCAAGGAGCCAAGACAGGTCAGCTTGCTTAACTTCCTCTTATATCTTGCTTGGGCCAAACCGAATTTGAGCGCGAGAGAGCAAAACAATTCCAAGCTTGTAAGTTCCTGTGTTGCATCTCCCACCTAATGCGAAGGCTCTGACTATAAAATAAACATCCGTTAACCACCAAAATACAGCAAGACTATAAACATGAAGAAGGTTGAAGAGGTTAGTGACATTGTGCTGCCCTTGAAGTAAAAACAAATGTTAGTAATGGCGGGTTATAAAACACACCCACAGCAGGGTTTGTTGTTTTTAGCTGGACTTCCTGCTCCTCAGAATGAGTTGTTACTGTGGAAGGGGAACTAAATTGTTTTCTGGATTTATGACTCAAAAAATAATAATTTGGCTCATTTGCTCTGGTTGAAATTAGCCTAAAGTTCCTAACTTCCAGCAAAGTTCCTGATTTCCTGTGTTTGAACAGGGTTGGGGTTGGGGTTAGCTCTATAAGTCCTCCAAGTTCTCTAAAAGATTTTGCGTATCCTGGAGTGAATTTCTAGAAGAACAACTCAAATATTCCTTGACAAGATCATGCCTTAATATCGAAGGTTATTGGTCATGTTAAGTGGGGGTTAGCGTCCACTTCAGAGAACCAGAATCAATATTTGTATCTGTATAAAATGTATGAATACTTGCTGGTTGTACAGATTTACACTTAAAGGCTGCAACTACGAATATTGAAATAGAAGGAAAGTTCCTTGCCTTCAGAATCGAGTTATGTGAGTCAGTTTTCTTTGGTTTCTCATTCAAAAAAATGGAAATTGTGCCCCATGAGGTTGCCAGATTTTTCCTAGAAATTCAACTTGGTCCCCAATGCTGGACATCTTCCAAAAAAATAAATACAGTTGTGGTCTCTCTGATGGGAAGATTTTTGGGAAATTATACGTAGTAGAGCATAAATAAAACCATTTGCTGGAACTGCACCCCAAAACAATTACAATCAATGTGTGGGTTAGCAGTTTTAAAACAATGGGCTTTTTTTATGGAGAGTTTTTTTATGGAAGTCGTGCAGGATGTAATCTAGGTCAATTTGATTCTAAAATATTTGTAGAAAAAAGCTGCAATGGTGTCTTCATTAGATGAGGCGTGGAAACACTAGAACTGGGGAGTGTTGGCAACCACAGGTGATCCAGATTAGACAGACTTCCTTATTTCTGATTCACCAGGACAAGTTATCAGACAAGGAAGTGTGTAGTGTTTGTTTACCGTGGCCTTGTTGGTTTTCAGGAGCGAAAAAATGTGTGTTTACAGCAAGTGTTTTGAGTAGGACAGTGAATGGAGCGCATCAAGGATGTGTACAAGCTGGGAAATAATCCATTGGAAATAAAGGTTTCATAAAAAATAAGAATTTAAATTAAATAATCACAAAAAAAAAATTATATCAAAAAAGTGTGTGTATGAAGATCGCAATTGTATTTTATTAAAGGGGTGAAAATACGCCAATGTCTGGCAATACAAGGTTATGCTGTTTTAGGACATTATTTAAAGACCAGACAGATACATAGACTACATGGACAAATGTACTGGGACTTTTACAGCCAAATGTGGCTGGATGCAGAAGCATGACATTTTTCCTTCACTTCAGCTCAAAACCTGGTCCAGCATGACAATGACTCCTGTCCAAAAAGCCAGCTCCAGGAAGATTTCCTTTGGAAGGGTTGGAAAATGTGAACTTTATTGGATGAATATGAACACAGGCTTCATCACCTCACCTACATCAGTACCGGACTTTACCAACACCCTTGTGTTGGAAATCTCCACAAAATCTAATAGAATATCTTCCCAGAAGAGTGGAGGTTATTAAAACAGCAAATGGGAACTAAATGTGGAAATGTGTAGCTGTAGGTAAAAAGCTAAATTCTCATCATTATGCATTTGCACTTCAGGAAAGATTTCTGTGGTGATGGTTGCAGTAAAAGATCTGTGTGCTGCTGAGGGCGAGTGTGTGTAGGTTTCTCCGGCAGAACATCTACAAAACAAAAACTCGAATCAGTTCTGATTCCTCTGGTTAAAAACCTGCCTTCCAGGTAGGGTTCCTGGTGTCCAGTCGGGGAGCAGGAACTTATACAGTTCAGAAATAAATAAAAATAATCAGCTCTGGTTCCTCAGGTGTCTTCAGAGTTCTGGAAATGGTTCATGATTACCAGTGGATTAAAAACAACAAGGTTGCATTTTTAATCCGGTTCCTTTTAAGGTTTCTTCCTGATATCTCAGGGAGTTCCCTCACCAATATCAGCAATGTCCTACGTCCAAAAAAGCATGTCTCAAGCTCCCGTATAGGTTCCAGGTTGTCCAGCTGTAAGCTTAGTTTCCCACCTCTTGGACAGAATCCCAAATCCTTTTTAAAACAGCATTGAAGACCAGAGTGTAAAATTGTAACACTGATAATTTTTTTCACAGGCTGGAAATAAGCCGATTGCGGAAGACAGTAAAGCACTTCCTGTTAGCGGGGTACTGTTCTTTTACTGAGTGTTGAAAAGGAAATTGAAAAGGAATGAGCCTTTTAAATAATTATGGGAAACATGTGATATCAGATAAAAACGATCAGTCATGAAGCGTGTTAGATTTCACCCGCTAAGCTATTCAATCGTTCTTCAGAACCACAAAACAGCACCCCCCTTTGAAAGAGAAAGTGATTCATTTCCTCTCTGCATGTTTGTCACATTCTTTGTCCAAGTCTTTGAAGAATTCTCTGATAAAAAACAAATCCAACCCCAAGCCTGCAGTCTACGAATCTGCAGGCAAACCTGGAGAAATCAGCACTACAGCTTTTCTATACTGCTATACGAACAGTTGTTTTACATTAGCAGGATGGTTCGTGTTAGCAATTATGCTAATGTTCCGTGGTTGCCTTGGCACCGATCGCATGATGAGCACTCGCCCGAAATCGAGACAAGTTTAAGCTGCGGAATCTTAGCAACAAGGTGCCTTGTTTTCCAGGCAGAGGACTGATCCGGGTAAACAGAGATGTTGTAATGGAACCTAGGCAAAAAAATGATAGTTGATACGCAGCAGGCATTTGCCTGCGATCATTTAAACGTTTGCCGAGCTGCCATGATTATTATTGCACCGTTTGTTTGAACGAGGTTTTAATGCGATTCGCAGCGGCGCCTTCAAGTCGTGGTCCTGCTGGTCACAGTGTTTTTGGTATACAATGAAGGAGCACCAGCACCACACTGTAAAGACACCAGAGCACCAGGGTGAACCAGAGCGTGAGAACAAATGGTGTGACCGGAAAGCCAAAGGTCCTCAGAAGAGTATGCTACCAACAAAAACAAAAAAGCCTGCACATGTGGAAACCAGAGACAAACTACACACATGCTGAGAGCAATCAAGCATTGTCCTTGACTTGGATATCAGGCCAGCTGGATTACAGGCTAGAAAATCTATCACTCAAGCTTAAGCCTGTTGTATGTCAGGAAAACTGCTTTAAACACCAACAAAAGCAGATACAAGGCCCATTTAAAATTGTCAGAAACAAGCACAACAAAAAGCAGTAGCAAAAGGCCTGTTCTTGATCAAAAATAGAAAACACACCTTTGGCACCACGGCCCATTTATGGCTTTCGTAGGCCAGAGTCAAGGCCTTTAATCTACTGTGGACATCTGCAGGATGCCTGAGGAGCAAATTTTAGCAACTGAGTGACATGAATAAACCACAGAATTTTGGAAACCATTCATCATACCGCATCTGGGATATACAAGCCAGGAGCAAGTCGAAGTAATCAAGATAACAAGAGGCTGAGCAGAAACCCTGAGTTGCCTCCTTGTCAGATCTTTTTAATGTGTCACAGGAGGAACAGAGTAAGAGTTCTGCATCCAATCATATACATTCATTAATCACGTTTAAGCACTTTTATTCTGGCCTGAATCATTATGGAGCTCAGGAACTTGCTCAGGTGGAAATTCTATGGATAGAGTCTAGCAAATCTAACTACTGGCTTGTTTCTAAGTGGATGTAGACACCCCGGAATGGCAGAAGAGAACATCCAAAACTTTGCACAAACAGTATCTCAGGAGTTCGGAATCAAATCAGGAATGGTGAATTTATTTGGGCATTGAATTTCACCAACTGGACCTGGATGGTGCATTTTTTTTTAGAAGTAGTGATCACTGAATTGCTGATGACTTGCTGTGGTCCATGATGATCTACAAGCCAAAGCATGGTCAATATTTATTACCTTGTAGAGAATTGGAATATGGGGGCTAAGACAAGGGGCACTGTGCCTTATCAGTGTTGATATAGCAAGCATGGAAAAAAATGTCAATGGTATAAGCATCCCCATAGGTACTGTAGGACTCCACAACCACAAGATGGACAAGAGAAGAGGGGTCAAAAAGGTGGGTCCCCACTAGGCCATTAGTGTGGCCATCATTCTTGCCAGGTGGGTCCAGATTAAGGTCAAATATTTCTGGGTCCTAGAGCTGGTTTGGTGCCAGAACAAAAGATAATCGATTGCAGGTTTACTTTTGCAGAACTCCAATAAATCAGACAGCTTTAAAACAGGTGTCTTCTTCTTCTTCTTTCGGCTACTCAAATTAGGGGTCGTATTGGAGTTCGTATTTCATGGTTCAGGCGGCACCCTGCTCCTAAATATGGCTCATCATCACTATGGATTAAGCTACAGTTCTCATTTCCTATGTGATTTTGGTATAAAAAATGACTGGTTTATATCACAGGCCATGTGCTTCCCAGCAGGAGTGAGAGCACCTCGGCTAATAATGCACTCAAAGTGTTTGTGCATATGTGCATTAGCAGGGGTTTGGCTTGTTTTCAAGTCTAAAGTTCAGCCAAATCCACGATCATTTCCAGCTCCAGCTTTTGAAATATTTGACATAGCTCGGGATAAGATAGGAGCGTATCCAGTAAGCACTATGAAAATGTGCCGCACTGGATTTCGACGCTTTAATGCAGTTGTTTCAATTGTTTATCGAGCTTTTTCCAAAGTGTCCGTTTCCTGATTTTGCAATAAAAAGGCCTAAGCAGGGCCTGGCCAGCAGTGTGTTCTGGCAAATGAAATGGGACGAGAGGAAGTAAGCATGCTAGGAAATGTTTTCCGCATCAAAAAAACAACATTCTGGAGAACATAATTGTTTCACGATAAAATGTTTTCATTCCAGCAAAAGAAAAATGGCAGATGTTCGAATCCTAATGATCTACCGTGCGCTCTCGGGTCACACGCTGCTTCAATTAGAACGACAGAGAAAGTTCTGCTTCCCAGAATCGCACGACATCTGGGACGCATTTACGAGATGTCCGTCCAGCTCTCGGCAGGCGAGACACCACGCTCGACCGTCCCACGTCTTATTAACCTCGTGTTTGTGTAAACAAGGTTCTCTCCTAGACGTCCCCTACATTGTCCATATGTCCTTGTACGTGGTCTGGATTTAGCGCTAATCACTGCAATGCAAGATGCTACGATGTAGTACCGCGTCTCATCTTATGGATTTCGTACAGATTTAAATCTGACTGTCCGACCTCGCGGAAGGGATCAAGGCTAATGCGTCTCAGCTGGTGGAGCTTTTAGTTCCAAAAGCAAAACGCCTTAGACAAATAAACCGCACGCAGATCCTCCTTTTATTTTTACAATCATGAGGAGGAAACTGATGCTTTCAGTCAGGTTTATTTCAGGTCGCACGGGTTCTTCTGCCGGTTCTACCACATGTTCTACTTGCATTCCAATGCGATTTTAGGCAATTTTCTGGTCTAAGAAGCTCCAGTTTTCTTGGAAGATGTGCCACTAGATTTGAGATTTTGGTGGAAATTTGCACTCGTTCAGCTACAAGGACATTAGTAAAGGTACTGATGTAGGTGAGGTGAGGAGGCCTGGGGTGCAATTCCAATTCATCCCACTAGGGTTGGAGCTTTAGAGCAGTATATCTTCCACAACTTATGGAAAGCAGATCCTCATGGAGTTCCTTTGTGCAACAGTCATGCTGGAACACGTTCCTATTTTCAAGTGAAGGGGAACATTTTATGCGACACTTTGGACGTGGGGGAAGAAGCACATATTTCCGGGGGGAAAAAAAATCCCCAATGCTTTTGTCGATATTGCGTGTGATATAAGAATAACAATGATGTATGACCTTTGAGTTTATCTTTAGTACAATGCGTGTGTGTTGAACAGAGAACAATGTGCTGGTGCGTTTGGTGAACGGCTCGGCGGCACACGAGGGCCGGGTCGAGGTGTACCACGAGGGTCGCTGGGGCACGGTGTGTGACGACGTGTGGGACAAGAAGGACGGGGACGTGGTGTGCAGGATGCTGGGATTCCGCGGAGCACGCGAGGTCCACAAAACCGGGCGATTCGGACAAGGCAAGGAGCGCACCGACACTACTGATCAGCCCCCACACACACACACACACACACACACACACACACACACACATACTGACTGTGTTTAGATTTTAGGTGTTCCCCCCCCAACAATCCCTGTATAAATCCTCCAACAGCAATTCACAGGAAGGTTGAATCTAGTTTTTCACGCCGATTTTCACACCACGTCCCGTCCAAACGTGCGTGTGGTGAAAAAGTGCGTTGGCCGGCTGCCTCACCAGTGAAGTCAAACACTTTCCTGACACCAGAATTTCTTCTAGCGTTCAGAAAAAGCTGCGGCGGCCGAGAGACCGAATCAGAGCGACAGCTTGCTTTTTTATTATTTTTTTTTATACAGAGGGTTTATGGTGTGCGTTAGAGCACGTCGCTTTTGACATTAATACAGCTTTATTAGGAAAACTTGCAGCCTTGATGGACACACACACACACACACACACACACACACACACACACACACAAAAGAGCAGAACGTTTTCCCAGATCGAACCAAAAGTACAGTGTGTGTGTATGTAATGATTTATCCAGCTCTGTTCATTTCGAAATACCGCTGGTATCTTCACACCTCATCGATTCTTGGACCCGGAAAAAGAGATTCTCCATGACGTCCTGTCACACGTTATTATGAGCAAAAGTATTTGGACACCCGCTTCTTACAACCACGATGGAGGCACACAATTAAATCGGACGCCTTTGGATGCAGGAGCATGAAAGAACTTCATAAAAATCTGCTTTGCATGAGGTTGGAAGATGTGGAAGATCTCCTGCTTTGGGATGAATTGGAACGCCACCCCAGGCCTCTTCGCCTCACCCCACATCAGTATTTGCATATTATTTTTTTTTAAATTAACACACACACACGGCTAAGAACCAGGTTATGAAACATCAGCGTGGTTTTCGGAACCAGTCAGGAACGCGGCGCTGTTAGGAGGAACCCTCGTGTCTGAAGCATGATGTCAGGATGAGAATCGGCTCAAAACGAGTGTTTTTGTTATCCCCCAAAAAAAGAGGCCTCTTTTTTTCTTCCTTTCTTTTTATTATCCTCCCATCCAAAAAGCACTGCAGTCATTTTTCAGTTGACGTCTTATTAAAATCGTGTGTGTGTGTGGAGGCTGCGCTTTTTATGAGGACAGAGAGAAGAGAGTGCCTTTGCGTATACACAGATGTGTGTGTGTGTTGTCCTGACATGGCCAAACTAATCCAGACACACACACACACACACACACACACACACACACACACACACACACACACACAGTGTATTGGCCTCGTTCCAAATGGCATGCCTGGAAAATGAAAAAATTTTACCCGGGGATTTTTAATTTTTTTTTTCTTTCCTTTTTTTTTTATAAGATTGATGAGCTTTTCGACTCCGATCATCTCCATCTCTCTCTCCGCCACACAGCTGGAAACATCTGTAAGCTCTTAGGAGATCAGAAGTCTCTCCGAGGGACTCGGCTCGCCAGCGTAGTGCACCTATATCACCACTTGGAAGGGGAACAAAAGGAAAAAGCGTACAGAATGTAACGCAGCCCTGTCGGATTCAAATGGTGCAGGATGAAAGCTGCTGGAGCTTCACCGAGGCGGTGATCTACACCACCTCCAAACGCTCCAAAAGCAGAGTTTCTGGGGTGTAAATCGGCGCCGGGCCCCCCTCCCGTCGCCGCTCCACTCGTTACTTTAGTCGCAAATAATTGGAAGTGATTTTAATGTTTCCAGTGTGATTTGGACGTCTTGTGCCGGCTGAAGGAGCAGTTCGGAGGGTTCAGGGATTTAGTTTGAGAAGGAGAACGTGGGAGAGAGAAGAGATGGAAAAGGGAAATGAGGAGGAAAGAGAAGGAGAAAGGAAAGAAGAAAAAAGAAGGGAGAATATGAACCAGAAAAGATGAGAGAGGGGAGAGAAGAAACTCGAAAAGAAGAAATAAGAAAAGGTGAAAAAGAGTGGAGTAAAGGAGAAAGAAAAGAGAGAATGTACCAGGAAATAAAAAAATAGGTAAAGGAGAGACAGAACAGGTAGTAGAGAAAGTGTAGAGAAACAAAGAGAAAAGGAGAAAGTAAGGAGCTAAGAAACCGTAAAAGAAGAATAGAGAAGTAACAATAAAACATAAAAGAGAGAAGAGAAAAAGAACAGGAAAAGGGGAAAGTAAGGAAAGGTGAAACGTGAAGAGACAACGAGCAGGCAAAGAAGAAAGAGGGAGGAGAAAAAAAGAGGCAAAGAAGAGAAATAACAGGTCATGAAGAAAGAGAGGAGGAACAGGAAAAGGAGAAAAAGAGGAGGAAGGAAACAGGAAACAAACGGAGAGCAAGAGAAGAGAGTGGGAACAGGCAAAGGAGAAAAGGAACAGAAAAAGGAATGACATACGGGAGAAGGAACAGGAAAAGTGGGGAAAAAAGGAGATAAGGAATAGGAAAAGAAGAAATGGCTTCAAGCAATCACCAGGGGACGAGCGATTAGTCATAATAAGGACCCAGAGACGAGTCCAAAATTGCCAGGGTTTAAGATATACGGTTCGTCTCTGGAATAATTTCTTGCCGTTTTCTATTTAAGATCTCCCGAATACTCGAATCTGATTGGCCAAAAGAAAACAACTGCTATTAGTTGAAATGATATACTGTAAATACACTCGTTTCTATAGTAGACTCCTGCAGGTATAAACAAGTTGTAAAGTGTCTTTATAGTGCCTTTTTCTCCCGTAATGAGACGTGTGTGGGCGGAGTCGCCGTTGTCGCCGTTGTCGGGTGATAGAAGCAAACCCAAACAGGAAGTAGCGAGTTTTTAACCTCCTCCGTCTTTCCACCCTGCAGGTACCGGTCTGATCTGGATGGACGACGTGGCATGTATCGGGACCGAAGACAACGTCCACGAGTGCAAGTTCTCCGGCTGGGGCAAAACCAACTGCGGGCATGTTGAGGACGCGGGCGTGACATGCAACCCTTAAACCCCGCCCCCTTTTCAGCTGAATGGACTGCTTCATGTTCAGGACTGCAGCGCAGCGGCTGATTGGCTGAGAGAGTTATGCAAGGACCTGGTGTCCCCTACCTTAATCAGAAAACGAGAATGACAAGACTATTCCGAAGGGGATGGGTCCAGTTTCGACAGGGCCAATAGGGACTTCCCCTCAGGACAAAAAAAGAAGGGACTGCGTTTACATCCTGATTTTATATAGCACACTTTTAAGTATGACCTCAACTTTTGAGCGAAGCACATCCAAATCCACTCCTAGGAAGAGGAAATGTGTACAAACAGGACGTGCCTGTCAACAGGAAGGTCCTGTCAACAAGAAGTGCCTGTCAACAGTACGTCCATACAAACTGCAGACGTTTTAACCATTTGAATATCTGTCCTGTATACCAGATAGGGAAGAAATTCGTGCCATTTTACCTGAAGTGCCTTTGAGATCTCAAATCATCAGCATCGACTGAAGTTTCTCTGCTATGTACAGAGTCTCAAGCAGGACGAAAGATTCCTGGAAATCTGCTTTCCTGCGCACTTTCGTTCCAAATCTCCTCTTAGCCGAGACGCTAATACAGAGCTTGATTAGCAAAGCTAGGATTGAAACGGGATCGCCAAATGGGGCACATCTCCAAAAACCAGGGTGGGGATTAATGGATACTTTCCATCATGCATGTTTCCCAGCTCGAAAAACGAGAAAAATGATTTCACTCCTTTTTCGGACATAAAAGAGACGGATCTTGATACAGATCTTGTAGCACCATGAGCACTTCCAGAGCTTCTGAACCAGCAGGATTAATACATTTACTGAAATGAAGCTTGAAGAGTGTTCACCACATACATAGTGATTAAGATTTAGGCCACGCCCCCTGTCTGAGATTTTGAAAAAAAATAGGGTTTGAATAGGTGTATTTACTAAATCTATAACGTTTTAGGTCACGCCCCTTGTCTGAGATTCTAAAAAAAAATAGGGTTTGAATAGGTGTATTTACTAAATCTATAATGCTTTAGGCCACACCCCCTGTCTGAGATTTTTCATTTTTTAATATAGGTTTTGAATAGTAAAATATTGGTGTATTTGCTAAATATATAACGTGTTAGGCCACGCCCCTGTCTGAGATTTCGATAAAGGTGTAGGGCTTGAATAGGTGTATTAGCCAAATCTATAACACTTTAAGCCACGGCCTCTGTCTTAGTTTTTTTTTTTTTTTTTTTTTTGGGGGGGGGGAGTGTAGGGTTTGTATTTGTGTATTTACTAAATTTATAACGCTTTAGGCCTCGCCCCCTGTTGGAAATGTAAAAAAAAAAAAAAAAAAAAAAAAAACAGGTTAAGGTTCGTATTTGTGTATTTGCTAAATCTTAAATGCTTTAGACCACGCCCCCTGTCTGAGATTTCGAAAAGTGTAGGGTTTGTATAAGTGTATTTGCTAAATCTATAATGCTTTAGGCTACGCCCCCTATCAGATTTTTTTTTGGGGGGGGGGGGGTGGAGTGTAGGGTTTGTATAGGTGTATTTGCTAAATCTACAAAGCTTTAGGCCACGCCCCCTGTCTGAGCTAGTTGTCAGACACTTCTGTATGTAATTGATCGTTTAATTTGAGCGTAAAAGATGTATTTAGCTACTACTGCTTCCTGTACAGGCTAAGCCCCGCCCACATGCAACATTACACTATGGAAATCCTAAGGGACTCGTCGTTAAAGTGAACATGGAATCAAGATCGCTCTGGTTTATCGACTGCATACTTCAAGCGTAAGGAATTAGTTTTTATTTGAACACACATACTATAGGGACAAACGTATTGGGACACCTGACTTTTCCAGCCACATGCGCTTTTTTTCAGGAACATAATTGTACTTGTGTAGATGTTGTAGCAAGAAATTTTTCCCTTCTTGAACTAGAAGATCCAAACCTGTTTCAGCAGTACACAAAGACCCGCTTTCCATGGGTCTGAAGACACGGGAGATCTCCTGATCTAGAACTCCAATCGTACACACCCCAAGACCTCAACACCTTGTAGCTGATAAATCTCCAACTTGATCTAGTGGAACATGCCAGAAGATTGGTGCTTATTATTATAACAGCAGGTGGGGAACTTCATGAGGAACTTGATGTTGAAATTTTTGCAGCAGGTGTCCAAAAACTTTTGATCCATAGTATGCGTGAGAGAGCAAGAGAAGTTTCAACACTCACATTTTCCTTAAGTGCCTCTTTCTATCGATCACACACACACACACACACACACACACCTTTGAGACAAACCATCCTCTTACATACTTATAACGTCTCGAAATGATTGATACTAAAAGTATTTTTTAACGCGTTTTTGTTTTGTATTATCAAATCTTGAACTGTTTGTGTAAAAAAAAAAAAAAAAGGTCTTCCGATAATATAACTGAGGTTTTTTTTGTGATCTCGTTTGTGTGTTTTTTTTTTTTTATTTGGACCACTTTTTAGTTTACCACTGAGCTGCATAAGTGGATAATAGGGGCGGGCTGTCTTACGAAGGCCCGCCCACTAAACAAAAAAGAGCCGATGTGTGGGAATGAGAGCTAGATGGATAGATGGAGAGAGAAAATGGCACCAGAGAGTGATAGAGAGATAGCAAAAATAAGAGGAGAAGAAGGAATGCCATATGGGAAGAGAGATGGAAAGGGCGGAGAGAGACGGAAGAGGAAAGAATGAGACGACAGTTGAAAAGACAGAAAGAGAGATGGGTGGATGGGGAAGGAGAATAAGAATAAAAGAGATGTAAAGAGTGGAGGTGGAGAAGGTGGAATTATAAAAAGAATGACAATGACGGTGTGATAGAGTAAATAAAAAGAGAGATAAAGGAGAAAATGTAATGGTAGCGATGGATGGATGGATGGATGGATGGATGGATGGATGGATGGATGGATGGATGGATGGATGGATGGATGGAGAATGAGATGACATTAAGGCAGTTGGAAAGAGTTAGGAGATAGAGGGAGAAAGATAGAGATAGGTGGATGAATGGATAACTAGATGGATGGATGGATGGAATGAGCTAGTAAGAGAGATGGAAAGAGTGCAGAGAAAGAGATGGAATACAAATGACAAATAGTGTAATGGAGAGAGAAGGAAAAAGAAAACTGAAGACTCCTTCCATCAATACCTTCTCACCAATCAGAATCCAACATGATATTTTACAGTCAACTCTAAAACTCCGCCCCTTTCTCTTTCTCCTCACCACAGGATGGGGCCTTCATACCTTCAACTCCTCCTGGGAGTGCGATAATGTACCACCAGCACTGATGTTACAGACCTCGCTCGCTCCACTCCACCAGAGAAACACAAGATGTTAAGAGGTTCATAAAAAAAAAACCTTCTGGTGACAGATTTGTGTTTTTCCTAGACTTAAGCTCAGACCGAAAGCCTTCCTCCGGATCCGCGTTCCTATAAAACCGAGCATCCTAAATCGACCACACAGGCGCAGATACTGCGGTTAAACGTGACGACGCCGGTTTGGGGTTTCGTGGGATGGTTTACTCGTAAAAAACAGGGAGAAAATCAAAAGGAGAGGCAGTAAGTCACTCAAAAGACGTCAGATGCGTTGGCTTCATAAACTTTACGTTTTGGATGGTGGGGGATTTTGACTCAAGCCTCTGAGAGAAACTGGCGACTTTGTGGGAAAGGATGAGTTTAGGAATAGGAGAGGGTTGAAGCGTTTAAGGACAATAGACCATGTGGGTTTTGAATGGCTATTCCAGAATTTTAAATGAGCTCCACTCTTCTGGTAAGATGTTCCACTAGATTTTGTGGAGATTTGGGCTCATTCCAACATCAAGTACTGATCTAGGTGAGGTAAGGAGGCCTGGAAAACTGTTCACATTCCTCTCAATAGGGTTGGACACTCTAGAATGGGAGATCTTCCCCATCGTCCCATGGAAAAGCAGATCTTCATGAAGTTCAAGTGAAGGGAAAGCATCCAAAGATGTTCAATACAATTGTGTGATTCCAACTTTGCAGGAACTAGTTGAGGAAGAACCACATAAAGCTGGAAAAGTCCGGTGTCCCAAATACACGTGTCCATATAATGTAGGCGTCAGAGCTATCGTGAGTCCTTTTTATGTAGGAATCTGGGACGGAGTGTTTCCTCGATATGTCAAAGTCTCTCAGTGTCCACACAAGTTACTGTAGCTACCTAAAATAAAGGCATATATCTGATTTTTTTGACTCAATTTCCCAGGATTCTTAGCACCAAAGTAAGTGGAAGCCCATTCACCTGAACAGGAACAAAACAATATGTGCAATAATAAGTGCAAGAAATTTATTTTTTTTTTTTTAAAGGAAAGAAAAGAAACACAAATTAACGTAAATTCAAGCTACAAAAAACAAAGAATGCAAGGGAATGAACTACAGGAAGTGAAATAAAAAAAAAATACCGGAAAAGTAAACAAACAGGAATTTTACAGAAAGAACAGAATAAAAAGAATGTAATAATAAACAGTGGTGCAAAAAAAAAGAAGAATTTGAACAGTGTAAAAGAGAGGGAATGAATGAAAAAGAGGAGAACAAAACAAATGAGAAAATAAATACAAAAACACACACAAACATGGGTGTAATAGCATGATATCAAATTCATGTTTTCCAAAATTACACGACATTTACTGTGCACACTCATGTATCTCCACTAGATGGCGTTGTACTCATTACAGCTGCCAGGCTTTAAACTTCATACTGAATATTTTCTGTACTGTGTGCTGAGAGAAAAGCTCTTGGAATGTCATGAATCATCCAAGGAATGTAAAGTTTAAACATAAAAGCAAAAAAAAAAGAGAATATAAAGTTATAACGAAGAAGGGACGATGGATGGATGTAAATTTATAATGATAAAAAAAAGGGAATGGAAAAATACAACACAAAGTAGAGGATTGTAAAGGTACAATATAAGGAAGGGAATGTAAAGATACGGCAAAGAAAAGGATGAAAATGTATAATGCAATGAAAAAGAATTATAAAAATACAACAAAATATGGAATGTAAAATTACAATGTAAAGGGAATGTAGTCATAAGGTAAAGATGGAATGTAAATTTATACAGTGTAAGGGAATGTAAAGTAACAGTGTAAAGAAGGGAATGTAAAGTCAACATAAAGATGGAATGTAAATGTATCATTCAAAAAAGGGGAATGTAAAGTTAAGTGTAAATAATGGAATGTAAAATCAACATAAAGATGGAATGTAAATGTATCATTCAAAAAAGGGGAATGTAAAGTTAAGTGAAAAGAATGGACTGTAAAGTCAACGTAAAGCTGGAGTGTACATGTTTAAAGTGTAAGGGAATGTAAAAATACAGTGTAAAGAATGGAATGTAAAGTCAACTTAAAGATGGAATGTACATTTATAATTCAAAAAGTTAATGTAAAGTTATAATAATAATAAGTTAATGTAAAGATGGAATATATTTTCATATTTTTTTACATTCCAATGTAAAGATGGAATGTAAATGTATAATTTAAAAAAGGAAATGTAAAGTTACAGTAAAATGAATGGAATATAAAGCTGGAATGTAAATGTATACAGTGTAAGGGAATGTAAAAATACAGTGTAAAGAAGGGAATGTAAAGTCAACGTAAAGCTGAAATGTAAATGTATACAGTGTAAGGGAATGTAAAAATACAGTGTAAAGAAGGGAATGTAAAGTCAATGTAAAGCTGGAATGTAAATGTATACAGTGTAAAGAAGGGAATGTAAAAATACAATGTAAAGAAGGGAATTTAAAGTCAACGTAAAGATGGATGTACTTTTATAATTCAAAAAGTTATTGTAAATGTTACAGTGTAAATAAGAGAATGTAAAGTCAATGTGACAATAGAATGTAAATGCATAATTCAAAAAAGGAATGTAAAACAAAGTAGGGAATGTAAAGTTACAGTGTAAAGAAAGGAATGTAAAGATATAATGTAAAAAACAGAATGTAAAGTTATAGCAATAAAAGGAAATGTAAAGTTATAATGCAAAAAAGCGAATGTAAATATCTAATGTAAGAGAAAAAAAAAATTGGCAAATGTAAAAAATACTACAAAGTAGATAATGTAAAGTTATAACCTAAAGAATTAAATACAAAAATATAAAGAAGGAAATGTAAAGTTATAACAATGAAGGGAAGGTCAAAATTTATAACAAAGAACATGACAAAAAAAAAAACAACAGATTAAGAAGAACCGAGTGGATAAATAGTGCGTAAAAAAGTTGAATAGTGAACGTCCGAGCCCAAAAAAACAAAAAGTAAAATAACTTTAGGGGTAAAAAAAAGGAAAGCGCTAAAAGTAAATAACTAAATATAGAGGATAGAAAATAAACAGAATGGTAAAGATAAAGAAAAGAACAGAATTAAAATTTGAACCGGTGAAAGGAAAAAGGACAGGTTGAAGAGAAAAACAGAGTAAAGAATAGAACACAAAGTATTTACTGTAAAAGTGTAAAAAACGAATAGAAATATGAGAGCAAGGGAATAAAAAAAAGAGAACTGAAAAGAGCAAAAAAAAAAAGATGGAGGGAAAACAAGGAATGATCTTTCAAAGCTGTGTGATTTGTCCAGAGACGGAACAGGAAAATTGAAATCCTCATGTTTAGCCACTAGATGGTGCTGTAATTTAGAGGTTTACGCTGGGAAAAAAAAACACGACTTAAGAGAGTTCTGGATGTCAATAAATAAGACGTTGTTGGAAAAGGAAAGTGGCTGATGATAACTAAAGACTATGCTCTGAGTGTAATGCAAGTTTTTGTGTGGAGGAACAGAAACATGACTTTTCCGTCCATATATAAATTGTAACTTCTTCCTCAAAATATTCCCACAAAACCAAAGACACACAATTCTATGAAATTTCTCTTTTCACTTGATCTACGATGATGATAGCCCTGTGCACAAAACCAGCTCCATCTAGATCTTCTTTTTATGGGTTGGATGATGTGAAAGATCTCCTGCTGTGGAGCGCCAACCCTAGTGAACACCTTCTGGATGAATAGCGGTGAATACAGGTGTTCTGGGCACCACGGACAGCGCAAGTGGATTGACCGTACAGTACAAAAAAAAAAAATCGTGACGTTCTGGTGAAATATTTATTTATGTGATATGTAGGATCATCATTTCTTTCTCACTTCTCATGCCTAGTCATATTCCTTTTTTTTTTCTTTTTTTTTTTTGTTGGAATCTACATGTACTCATACTAGCTTCTCGTTTTCTCGATTTTCTGGAGAAATGCTGTCTTTTTTGGCAAATTTGGCAAAACAAATCACCTTGTGACCAATCAGAAGCCAGAATCAAGCTTTATATAAAAGCAGTCAGCTATTTTTCAGGGGGTTTTTTATATGATCAGCAGTTTGACTGATTTTAGAAGGTAAAAAAACTTCTAAATATACTTTTTGAGTGGGTGGGTAAATGAGAGAGTATAGGTATATTCTTCCACCTGCATTTGTTTGAACAAAAAAGAACCGAGGACACCCAGCAGAAGCATGTGGAGCTCGTCTATGTGTGTGTTGCTCAACCGCCCCCACATACTCGTCTCTTACAGGATGGGGGCGGAGTGGAAAAAAAAGAAAAAAATAAGTCATGCTACTACTGTTCTACTGCACACACACACTCTCACTTCTGCAAGCGGGAAACCCCTCCACGCACACCTTTGTCATTCGCCCCTGGTAACACAAATACAAACGTATATATTACACACACACACACACACACACACAAGCAAACAGATACCACCTTCCCGTTTTTGTTATTTGAAAGGGTCTTTTTTGTTTCAACACTGGAAAAAGGAAGTCATTATGTTTCCATGTGTTCATCGATGCAACCACAATAGTGTGTCGGGGTATTTCTAAAACATTTAGACCCTCATGTGATGAGTTGCATGCATCATGCTGGGCCTAGGGTGCAAACAGTCAACCGGGGCCAAATTGTGATGGCTTCTAGAGACGTCTAAACATCAGCAAAACAGCAGGTGTTCGTGGTATCCAGTGAATAATACCTAGCAAAAGTCCTCAAAGGAGGTACAACCAGGAATCTGCAGACAGGGATGCTCAAGGAGAACCAAACTTGAAAAATCCAGAAAGTACATGGGTTGGAATATCTTTTACTATAGACCTTTGACCCTATTGAACACTTAAGATGAATTGAAAGAGCCAGCCCAGACCTAAAACAGCTGTAGTGGGGTGTTCGTTGTATGCATTGAATAATACCTACCAAAAGTCCTCTAAGAAACATGGAGACAGGCTCTCTGATGGTGTGAGGGGTGAAGGCTAGCTTGGTTGGTCCGAGTGTTGCACCAATTGCTAAAAAACGTCAATGCTGGCTCTGATAGAAAAGTGTCGAGCGGGCCATTCTGACTCCTGTGCTCCACCCCCAAAGCTCCTCAAGTTTACATCAGGAACTGGACTAAGAACCGAGGTGGTCTGATGAAGTTCCTTTTCTGTCAGGGTGTATATGTGGCTTACCTGATAAAGACCTGGAACCACTATTGAAAAAAAGCAGTGCAATGCTCTGGGCAACAAAGGGTTTTGACAAAGAGGTCAGGGGACGTGCTGGACAAACAAGTATGATCCATGGAGGCTTAACCTAAGCATTTCCAGGACCTGGATCATCTTGGCAACAAATGCCACAGCTCATTTAAGGAGGAGGTCTTGAGGAGTCCAGGCCTTGACATGTCGAAATCGAGTTTGACTTAATTCAGTCAAGATTTACTGTAATTATGAGCTCCACTCTTCTGGGAAGATGTTTCACTAGATTTTGTGGGGATTTGTGCTCATTCAGCTACAAGGTTGTTAGTAGGTAGGCTCAGGTGGTGATGTAAATGAGGTGAGGAGGCCTGGGGTGGCTTCCAATTCATCCTAATAGGGTTGGAGCTCTAGAGCAGGACATCTTCCACACTTTCCAAGCCCTGAAAAGCATTGAACAGGATTGGGCCTCCTCGTTCAAGCGAAGCAGAAATTCAGGCCACCACATCCATTCTATACAATTGTGTGCTTCCACCTTTAAAGTATAAGGTTCAGGGGAAGATCCACATATGACTGGATTGATCAGGTCTCCCGATGCCTTTGGCCATTTTATATATCTTGAGTAAAATTACGTGTAGACCCTTGGCCACCAGTGCCCTCACGACTATTCCGTAAATACGGTATCAAGCATTTCAAAAGAAAAAAGAGCTTTTCTCCTTGCTGTTTAAGCGAGTTAAACCACACAACAGGATTGTACTGGTTTGACCTGCTAAAGAAAGCATGCGCCATATAAAAATTTTCTGGATGCACCCATACAAGGAACAAGGAAGTCTAATTTAGTAGCAGCAGGTCACTGAAATAATAATCGAAACAAAATCGAAAGAACAATGACCGAACAGATGCAACACTGGTGTGGAGAGTGAGAGTCACACACAAAAATTTGCCTGAAGGTGCTTTACACGATCAACTTCTAAACCGCATGCATATCAGCGATTGAAATCTCGAGCTGGCGTCAGCAGACTGACGTACCCTCACCAAGTCTGTGCAACACAATGACGGCTCGAGGGCTTGCAAATGAGCACATGACAGAGAGGTCACAACAATGTTCAGGGTAATAAAGAATCGAGAAAACTTTTTATTTCTATCGGATGACTCATCGTATCCCTTTTTTTATTTTTTGCATTGAAAAAAAGAAAGAAAGAAAGAAAAAAAAAACAGGAAGTACCCTGGCTGTTAAGTAATGTCTTCCCAGTACTTGGGCAACCTTGGACATTACTTTCTCTTTCCTTTCTTTTTTTTTTGCCCTTCAAACATATTTGTGTTGAGGTAAATGGAAATTCAAACTGATGACACGGCGGAAAATACGACCTTATCTTCGCTATAGCGAAGACCAGATCACAAGGACGCACCAAATTAACAAATAGGACGAGATGAATAAAGTGTAATGGTTAAGGTGTCGAGATGTTCATAAAAGATGTAAAAATTCAAAACGGTATGAGGATCTAACCTTGAGGAACCATACTCAAAAGGGACCCACGTCCTCATCTGGGTGGCACCAAATGTCCATAGTTGTTAAGGTGTGAAGTGATTAATTGCCATTGTAGTTATGACCGTTGACATTAACTAGTCCTAATCCATCCTTAAAGTCCCCTTGTCGTTCCCGAACACCCCGGGACAATTTCAAACAAACACCCTGGGGGCATGTATGGACTATTGTGCATGCTTGCTCGTTCCACAGAACAAGCCCAAGCATTACATGATGTGGGGTAACATCTCCACAAAAAGGCTATGTCATATTGCTTCTATTTATAGCACCAATCCAGAAATGATCTGGTCTTTTTCTCACGTCGTTACGCGACACCTGAGTAATACTCCGTTGCCGAACTAAGGAACAAGGGAATGCACGCACGTGACCTGACCCCCCGATCTTGCGTAACACACTTTCACACATTCACTGTTTTTTGTTTTTTCTTTACATGACTTCCCTGTCGCGCTTGTTAAAGATCACAGGGGGCTTTGTGACATGGACGGATATAAATAAAACCGTAACCTGGTATGCAGTGGCAATCTTAAGAGCCTGTGTGTGTGTGTGTTTGAGGAAGCGTGCTGCAAGGGGAAATAACCTTCTCATATCAAAAATGTGCATAAGGAAGCGGGTGTGTGTGCATGTGTGTGTAAGGGGGGCGTGTCGGTGTGCGTATTTTTATTTTTCGGCTTCCTTGCCTTTGGTTTAAGCACACATTTGAGCCACTTCCTCATATGCTTGATCATTCTGCGAGAGAAACGTTTAGACGGGGGGACACACACACACAAACTCGATGTGTGGCTGCCGGACACAGGGTAAGTATTCCTGATTCAGAATATTACTTCTTTAGGTAGAAAGTGTTCTTTAGGTAGAAAGTGTATTTATATATAAAGCGTTGTGGTACAAGTTCTGTAGACAAAAACCAAGGGCTATAGATAACATACAGATAACTTAAAATGTTTCCTGACAGTAGGGGAGAAACGTCAAGTACTATCAAGACTATGAATTAACCTTGGAGCTACGTCCAACAACAGAAAAACAGAGTAGAAAAAAAGTGTGTGTAGGCGTGCACAGCCAGGCAAACACTCCTAGGTTTACAAGGTATGCTGTAAATAAGTAATTCAACAATAAGGAACCCACAGAAATAGTATAAGACAGGCATCATGGAATAAGAGACAAACAACTGAGTAAGACCGTGAATGAGGAGGTGTGTTTTAGGACGAGGGATAAAGCAGCTGCCGTTGTTTTTCTCAAGGTGTCTTCTTTATGTCTCGACTCTGTGGCTTGCAATGAGGAAAAGTAAGTGTTAAAATGTAAACGTGACTGGGGTGGGGGGATGAGTAGTAAAGTGGGCCAAATGCTTTGTAGTGTGGCTGATGAGAGAAGCAGAATATAGACGAATCAATTGTTGCTAATTATACTAATAGAGGTACAGCTGTACAATGTCCCTTCCTCTTCCCAGAACAGGAACAGGGAAGCTGCCTGGTCAGAAATAGCAGATGCGGGAAGCAGAGTTACACACATTTCTATATATGTGTGCCAGGTGAGGTAAAGGGAGGGACATGGTGTCTGTACCTGTGCCGGGCAAGATAGGCGGAAAATAATGGTTTGAACCTGCGCCAAGAGGGAGAAAAGAAAGGAAGTATGGTTTTTGACTGAACTAGGTGGGGAAAGAGAAAAGACACTGTCTGTGCCTGTACTGGGGGGACAAAGGGAAACATGGTCTGGGCCTTTGCCAGGTGAGGTAAAGGGAGCGATATGGTATCTGTACCTGTGCCAGGCAAGATAGGCAGAAGATAATGGTTTGAACCTTTGCCTAGTGGGAGAAAAGTAAGGACTTATGGTTTTTGACTGAACTAGGTGGGGAAAAAGAAAAGACACTGTCTGTGTCTGTGCTGGGGGGGGACAAAGGAAAACATGGTCTGGGCTTTTGCCATGTGAGAAAGGTGTAAGGACATATGGTCAAGTACTTGTTGCCAGATCAGAAAAGGCCTGCCCAAGTACTTGACTATGTGTTCTTTGCCAAAGGAATGCTCTATGCCTGTGCCAGTGTAAAGATGGTTGAAGGACAGCATCCATTCCTGGGTGGAAAATGTGGGGTCTGTACCCGTGCCAAGTCAGAGAAAGGAAAGGGCAATGTGTCTGCATGTGAGTCAGATGAAGGAAGAGGAAAGAATGCAGCATTTGTACCTGTTCCAGGTAAGAATAATTAGAGCGCCGCCTATTCCTGGACAGGTAGTGGGAGGGCACATGATTTGCACTTGAGCCAGTTAAGGGAAATAGAGGACCACACAGTTTTTACCTGCCCCAGGTGAGGTGGGGACATATGGTTTTGTACTTGAGCCAGGTTCGGGAAGAGGAGGGACACATGGTTTGTATCTGTGTCAGGTAAGGTAAGGGGAGGAATTTATACTTGTGCTAGATGAAGAAAGAGAGGGAATACTGTTGTACATGTATTGGACAGCAGGGCAAATGATGGCAGGCCAGAATTCCAACATGGCAAAGCTCAAATCTTGAGGGGAAAAAAAAAAGACAGATAAAACTTTTCCCTACCTGTGGCGGGCGGAAGCAACCAGATAAAAATGTGCGAAGTGCGAGAAAGGGAGGAATACTTTGAACTAAAGCGGTGCTAAGACAAAAACATTTGAGGTCACAGTGATACAGTAAGAGGTTGGTTTATAACCCATTTTATTCACTTTATTTTCCCTACCGAATCACTGCCACATAGATCTTAAACAAAGAAAAACAGGTGTATGCGTGTTTGTGTGTGCGTTTGGAAAATGGTTCACCGCTACAGATTAGTCACTTTTAACACAACCACACCGTGGGCCATGTGTGATGATCTGATGGAAAGATTACAAAACACGACAGATGGCTGTTATTTGATGAAAAGGTTTTTAACTGTGCGGCATGACGTGCATCTCTGTTAGTTCTGCTTTTCATTTTAGGTTCATAAATAAGATGTGGTGACACACAGGGGCTTTCCAATACAGCATTATGCACGCCCACACACACTCTCTCTCTCTCTCTCACAGACACTCTGCCTCCTTCGCACATGCACTTCCACTATTAACACGCCGGTTTAGATACGGCGTTCTCAAGAATCTGAGATTTCGGCAAGGTTTTGACGCAAGCATCGCACCGGTTAAAATGGTGCTGAGCTATAGTAGAGAGTTCTCCTTTCGGCTGCGGTCTCATCATGACGTCCTGTTGATGCAAATCGGCTTGCTTGGTAAAAATAGAAGCGGATAGAAACGCGTGTGTGTGTTATAGTAGTAGTAGTAGTGAGTGATGTTTGCAAGAGCTGGGTGAAACTGTGTAAGAGGGTGTAAAAGCCCCTAATATTACCTGACATTTGTGTGTTTACCCAGAGAGAACCCGCCTCCTCAAACACAATTCTTCCACAAACAGTGGAAATCAAAAGACAGACTGAAGGCGGATTCCCCCTATCGAGGCTAAGTTCGCGGGATAAACCACCAGCCCACTCTTTTTTCTTTAGCAAACCATACACACGAAGAACACGTGGGCAACCAGAGGAGGAGGCACTTGAGGACTCGCACAACCGTGGACCCATGCAGACACACTCAGACATGGAGCGTGAGCAGATCAAGGTGAAGCATTTCCTCAAGCTGGGTTACTCTCATTCGGACATCATGCGAGTCCTGCAGACGCTCAGCCAGGACGCGCCGACCAATGACATCCTCCAGGAGCTGATCAAGACGTGTCGCACCAACGCCGCAGGAGCACCGGGGCCACCGGAGAGCAGCCCTAAGCTCATCCCACGAGGATGTGGCTCGTCGCTGCAGCACAAACAAGCCGATACAACGCACTCGGACTCGTACAGCTCGACCCCCTTCAGACCCGTGGTCATAGACGGCAGCAACGTTGCTATAAGGTGGGAGCTTTATGTACACACTGCCTATTTTTGAGTTACATCTCAACACATACTTTTATACAACTTACACATACTATATTTTAGGACTATTAATTCTTCACTTTTTTGAAATGTAAGACTTAGCGATTAACACTAGAACTTTGGATCTGGACTATATATATATATATAAAGGTAGCACTGTGACTTTTGTTTTTATATATAAAAAACAAACCAATGTACTCTTCTAAAATGTTTCCTCACCCTTCATTCGAATCTGTGCTAAATTTAAGGTATTTACACGCTACATTTCAGGCTGTGCGATTTCTAGATTTAATATCATAAAACGATTCCGGATACCTTCAAATTAGCTTGAGTAGGCGAAGTTGTTCATCTTTTTTCTGCCCTTTTTTGTAAAACACTCTATACAAATCCCTAGTGACAGATTGTGGTAATAGTGTGACCTTTAACCCACCCACCTACAATCGACTTTTCTTTTTTTTACTTTTTTTTTTAATGCTAAATACATGTTTTTGGGAACTGAACTTTTCGGTTAGGCATTGTATTATTTCTTTTTTTCTCCCTCAAAAGTCACCTCATGATTCACAGAGAGTTTCAAAACAGGTTGTGGGTTTAAGGGTGGGAGGGAAAGACAAAGGGCAGACCGATTTGTCACTTTTTCAATGGCAGGTGTGTGTACACACACACACGGACACAAAATTCAAGTGTGCACTTTATAATCTGGCAGGGGTTTGGTTAATGATAAAGAAGGGTGCAAATAATTGTGAAGTGTATACAGTATTTTTAGTGTTCGATCACAATTTCATTTCCTACTTGTGCACTTCTGTAGCGCGATATGCAGAAGTGGGAGTCACACGTCAGCCATGAGTTTCAAAATGATTAAATGAATAAACTTCATATGTTCGAAATAAGAGATGTTACAAAACCAGAACACTGCAGTGGGTTAGCTGTACTGAGGCAGAGGACACACATGTAGGTACACACACAGACACACACAGACAGTGCCACATGTATGTATGTACACACAAACACACAGCATTTATACATTTACACACAAATAAAACACACAGACTGTAGCATTAATACACACATGCAGTTTAAAACAAATTCAAACACTTTGTATGGTTTAATATATACACACACACACACACACACACACACACACACACACACACACACACACAGGGACACAAAAACACACAGACCTACACAGGGACACACAAACACACAGGCCTACAGAGACACACAAACACACAGGGACACACAAACACACAGGCATACACAAACACAAGAAACAGACAAACACACAGGTATACAAAAACACACAAGTATACAGAGACACACAAACACACAGGCATACAGAGACACACAAACACACAGGCATACAGAGACACACACACACACAGGCATACAGAGACACACACACACACACACACACACACACACACACACACACACACACACACACACACACACAGGCATACAGAGACACACAAACACACAGGCATACAGAGACACACAAACACACAGACCTACAGAGACACACACAAACACACAGACCTACAGAGACACACAAACACACAGGCATACAGAGACACACACACACAGGCATACAGAGACACACAAACACACATGCATACAGAGACACACACACACACACACACACAGGCATACAGAGACACACACACACACACACACAGGCATACAGAGACACACAAACACACAGACCTACAGAGACACACAAACACACAGGCATACAGACACACACACACACACACACAGGCATACAGAGACACACAGGCATACTGGGACACAGACACAAAGGACATCTCATTTTACAACACTGAACATGGTGGTGGTGGTGGTGGTGGTGGTGATGGTGGTGTTTAGGACTTGCTGCAGATGCCGTTTGTCCAGGAAGTGTTCTGCAAAGAGACTTCCTTAACAATGCGCCTGCTCAAGAAGCGTATCAGTTTCAGGTGAAACACCACATGCAAAGCGCGCACACACACGCACACACACACACGCACACACACACACACACACACTCATGATCACACACATGCTCTCATGCTCACACACACGCACCCAATTCCTGACACTGTTCGAATTAAAGGCCCCAGAACTAGGTTAGTCAAAAAGAATAACGTGCGCACACACACAAACACACACACACTTCTGTGAAATCAGTGCAGCAGAAAGAGGAAGATGAAGATGGTGGGTTTCTGCTGTTGTCCCTCCTCCACCTCATAGTCTGACATGCTTTTCAATTCGGTTGAGATCTCACACACACACGCACGCACGCACGCACGCACGCACGCACGCGCGCACACACACACATTGCGCAACACACCAAGACTCAGAAAACAAGACAGACACACAAAAAACACAGAAAATACACACAGACACACACACACACACACTCAGGCCAAAAGTATTAGGACACCCAACTTTTTCAGCCTGAACTATCAGACATCTATCAGATGTCTTTGGATGAAAATTTTCCTTCGCATGAACTAGGAGATCCTCGAAGATCTGGTATACATGGGTTGGAAGATGTGGAAGATCTCCTGCTATAAATCTCTAACCTTGTGTTTTTAGTAAGAGAGCAGCGGTCTGGGTCTTATGACCGAGCATTTCGGCCCGGCAATCTCGCTCTGAGTCAGCGCCGGCAAAACCACAGACGTCTACGAGGACGTCTCACCCAAACACCTACATCAGCGCTCAGAATCATCACCCCTTTCACTACACATCTGCAACTACGTTTCTAATCTTTTTAACGCTCAACGGTCTTGCTAATGCTCCGTGTATATATTTGTGTGTGTGTGTGTGTGTGTGTGTGTGTGTGTGTGTGTGTGTGTGTGTATTAAAAAACAGTGTGTGTGTTAGGACATCTCAGAGTCGACCGATGCGCGTCATTGAATGTTGTGGTTATTGTTGTTTTTGTCTAACCACAGGTATGTCATGACCTATTTCCTGGAGAACTCGGGTCACACATGTGCGCGCGCGCGCACACACACACACACACACACACACACACACACACACACACACACACACAGTGATTTACCATCTCACTAAGGACTTAAATCATCACAATCAAGGCCTACACACAGACACACAAAGTAAGACACATTCTAAGACACTGGGAAACATAGAAATGAGAGACACTGGTTAAAAAACGCAGACACACACACACACAAACATGCTGAGACATACACAGAAAAACACACACACACACACACACACACACACACACACACACACATGCCATGACGCACACAAAACATACACACACCAAAAAACACACACACACAAACATGCCGAAACACAGACACACATGCACATAAAAACACAAACATGCATAAGAGACATCTATAAAACATACAGACAAACACACAAAAGATGCACACACACACACACACACACACACACACACACACACATTCACCAGACACTCAAAAAAGACACTGACACAATAGACACACACACAGGAGGACACAATTGACACTCCCACACACACAGCGTTATGAGACTATATCATCGAAAGAGACACACACCAAGACACAAGACACAAAGACATTTCGGGACACTCACACACACAAACACACACACCTACACACACTCACAAATGCATGCACACACACACAGGGATGTTTCTTTATTTATTTGAAGAATCTTCCAAATACACCTTCACCTAAATTTGACCTTCACATTTGGACCCCACAAAGAAAGCCGACACACACCGTGTTTAGATTCACAATTCATGGGTAAACACCCTGAGTAAATCATTCTCAGTGTAACCGGGTGGGGTGAAGGTTTACTTGAGGGTACCCACGTCCCCTATTCCATTCAGATCAGTTAAGGAATTGTGATGTGTCCAAACCTGACCTGTTCCTCTCTCTCTCTGTTCTACAGCCACGGTAATAAGGTGGTGTTTTCGTGCCGAGGGATCCAGCTGGCAGTGCAGTGGTTTTGGGACAGAAAGATTCGCGACATCACCGTATTTGTACCTCTGTGGAGAAAAGAACAGTCAAGACCTGGGGCTCCCATCACAGGTAAGACTCCAGGGTGTGATTTGGGACTTGCAAACAAACATTTAGACTGAAATAATGTGCACAATTTTTAAAAATGACCCGCAAAATTTTATGACCACCATCGACCTCTTCCCCAAAATGGTACCACAAGGGGGCACACTAGGAGACCCAAACCTGCTCAAGCATGACAATTCCCCTGTGCACAAAGCTAGCTCCATAAAAAATATACTTTCCACAGGTTGGACGATAGTGTAGACGCACTGCTATAGAGCTCTGACCCTGTAGAACCCATTTGTGATGAATTGGAATAGCGCCCCAGACCTCCTCACCTCACCTACATCAGTACCCAAGTTTACTAACACTCGTAGCTAAACAAGCGTGAATCTCCACAAAATCTAGTGGAACATCTTCCAAGAAGAAATAATATCTTCATGGAGCTGGGTTTGTCCACAGAGGCATTGTCTTGCTGGAACAGGTTACGGTCTACTAGTGGAAAAAGAACATTGAGCTGGAAATGTCAGGCGTCGCAATACATTTGTCTTTATAGTGAATAAACAGTAATCAAACATGCTAAGTTGTGCCAGTATCAACGCTAGCGTTGACTGACTAGTCGGAGATGGGGTTTACAGGGTCATTGCGAAATATTGAAAGAAACAGAACAGGCGTAGATGTTCGAATGTGTTTGTAATTCGTAATTACTGATGCATGCATACCCAACACTTTTTTTTCAGACCAGCACATAATGGACGAGCTGGAGCGAAGGAACATCCTGGTGTACACTCCGTCGCGCTGCGTCAACGGCAAGCGGGTGGTGTGCTATGATGACCGCTACATCGTCAAGCTGGCCTACACCTCGGATGGCATTATCGTGTCGAACGACAACTACCGCGACCTGCAACAGGAGAATCCCGAATGGAAGAAGTTCATCGAGGACAGGCTGCTCATGTACACCTTTGCCAACGACATGTAAGTAGGACGAGCGTGTGATTACATGTAAAGTGTTGAGGAAAACAAGAAAGGGAAAAGGGAAAAAAAAAATACTGTGTTACGGGAACAAGGTCTAAGATGACGTTCCTCGTGCTTGCATGAGGAAATAGTGTTGACAGACAAACAGTCGCATAGCAAAAAAATATATATAATTAAATAAAAAAGTTCCTTGTTCCTGTTCCTCCAAACTTTATAAACCTGTACTGTTTAAAACACTGTACCTACTAAGCTTTTTTTTATTCCTAGACCAAAGTTTGTGGATACGTTAGAGTACCCATTTGCAGTTATAATAAGCTCTACTCTTCTGAGATGATGTTCCACCAGATTTTGTAGAGATTTTGTGGAGATTTGTGTTCTTTCGTGAACAAGGACATTAGTAAAGTCAGGTATCGATGTAGGTGAGGTAAAGAGGCCAGGGGTGGGATTCTAATTGATCCCAAAAGGTGTTCAATAGGGTTGGAGCTCTAGAGTAGAAGATCTTCCACCTAATGGAAAGCTGGTCTTCATGGAGCTGGCTTTGTGCACAGGGATACTGTCATGCTGGAACTCCTAGTTAGGTTAACTAGTTTTAAGGAAAAAGACCATGTAAGATGTTCTAAACTTAAAACTGTCTACAACATTTTAAAGGACAAAGTTTATAAAAAGAATTATGATTGATGAATGTTTTTTTGTGGTTTCAAGATTCATGCCTCCTGACGATCCATTGGGGAGAAACGGCCCAACGATCGAGAACTTCCTGAGAAAGAAGCCTTTAATTTCCGAGACCAAGCCCCCACACTGTCCATATGGTAAGTCTAAGAGCATTCGAGTTGACTTCTAATGTTTTCTCTCCCGCACACCTCATCACAATGATAACCGACTTTTCCTGCTCGTATCTCTCAGGCAAGAAGTGCACCTATGGCGTAAAATGCAAATTCTACCATCCAGAGCGCTCCAACCAACCGCAGCTCTCAGTGGCCGATGAACTGAGAGCAAAGAGTCAGCCGTCGAGCATGACTGACGAGGTTCCCCCGTCTCCAAACGGACTCTTTGACTACTGGACTGCGGCCACTCCAACTTATCAAGACCAGCTGACTCTTGACCTTTCTGGTCTCGATCTTTACTCCTCTCCACACGAATCTCCGAGCCCCAGCTACCTGCAGCGCTCCCTTCCTGCTTTGTACAAGAGTCTTAAAAGCGACCAGGCGTATGGCTCGCTCGAGGGCTCCATGTCCCGCCTTTTCCTCAGTGACTCTGCCCTACAGACCTCGCTAGCCTACAGCAGCGGGTGCGTGACTGCAAATAGCAGCGATTACTTCCTGTCTGGTGGTTCCGGCATGCAATCAAGGCGGGCGCGTAGCCCTGACGTGCCCTCGCGCTGCTACAGCCCTGACCTCCACATCCTCTCAGGATGCCAACACGGACACACCGGCTACACTCGCACGCTTTATCCAAACCAAGCGTATCAAAGGCATGCCGCCTACAAAAACAACAATGACGTGCCTTTTTGCAACGAAGCTCTACCGTATCCTCAGTCAACATCCAATCGGCTCAAGGTACCAGACATGACCTGGGGTCAAGGTCTAACAGAGCTCATGGACGGGGACAATTTGACCGGAAGGAGGAGAGACGTGAGGTCGCAGCTAAGCACGATTTTCCCTCAGAGCATCGTGGACCAGGTTATGAGGTTGTATCCACACACGTTGGATACGGCAGAGCTGGTCGGGCTGATCCAGAAATACAAGAACAGTGCCTTTCTTTGAAAAGTAGTGAGTTAATCAACGATAAAACAATAGTCAGTAGCGGGTTTCTTGAGATTGGTTTTAAACTACAGGGTCTACTGGGAATTCATGAAGATAAGGGCATTGATGGGTCTTTTTCTTCGATGAAAGATTTCAGCGTTTAATCCAAATAGAAAATCTCACAAAGCAGGGGTGCATTTTGATGTAGTCCTTTAACCTTCTTCATCAGCATCATCACACACTCTGCTGCTAGGCCACATCGGGAATTCAATTTTGGATCACCCTTCCGTGCAGTTTGGTACTTTCCACCCCCCCACCGTGGGTTTAAAGACAAATGTCGGACTATATTTCTATGATGAACCTAATGTGGGTTTTTTTTTTTCAATTCCGAATCAGTTGTGTGCACTTTTCTGGCCACAAGCTTCAGAATCTGGCTGGCTGATGAGGTTTTTGGTCAGTAAATGAGCTCTTTCTGTGAAAGTAAATGGTTCCTGGCTGTGACTTTGATGAAGCAAAGCGAGTAGACAGTAGCAGCAAGGCGTCACTTTAGGTAGCTCCAGTGCGAAACTAAACCAGCACAGAAAACAGTGTAAATTGTATTCTTTTCTTTTCAATACAATATATTGTAGATTTGTGCGCGAGAAAGAATTTCCTGATACTGTAAATGGACGAGATGAATGTATTTGCGAGGCGTCGCCCTCGGCAACAGGGTTTCTGTAATAACTATGCTGTAATAGTTGCTTCTTGAATGTGAACGTTAATGCTGACCTTCTATGAGAGTAAAAGTCACCTCGCTTGCCTCCAGGGCGCCAAGTTCATGACCGTGAACTTGTTCAACGTGGACTGAAGAGCCGGAGCATAACTATGGTTCAGACGCTCGTGTCGCCTCGGCACTAATTTAAACAGTAAGTCGAGAGCGACTGAGAATTTGTAGATTTTTTTCAGCTTGAAAATGAGGAGCATGTGAATACTAGCTGGAATGTGACGTAGCTATAGTTAGCAATAAAAAAAAACTCTTTCTGCCGGTTTTATTGTCCGAACGTGTTTTGAAAGGATAACAACCTAACTATTAAAATAATTTATAACCCAATCTCTGGCCTGTCTTTCTGTTTTCTATTTTGTATTCCTTGACTCTGGATTATTTGTTTGTTTTAGACCAAGTCTTGACAAGTTGGTTTTCAACAGACCCAAATGCTGAGCAAGTTTCTGCTCTACTGACGTGAGCTTTTGATCAGTAGAAGGTGCAGATCTGAAAGCCAGGCAGAGAATCCAAAGGAGAGCGAGAGAGAGTGAGAGAGAGAGAGAGAGAGAGAGAGAGAGAGAGAGAGAGAGAGAAGCCAAAGATTGATTATGGACAAAAAGAGGAAGGCAAGGAATAAGCCAGAGACAGACAAATAAAAGACAGACAGAGAGAGAGAGAGAGAGAAGCTAAAGATAGACAAAGAGAGAAAGAAGACAAGGAATAAGACCAGAAGAGAGAAAGAGAGAGTGACAGATAGATGTGTGTGTGAACTATAATGAGTCCTGATTCAACAGAAAGGAATTTCCCCCAAACACTGCCCTGCTAAAATCCTTCACGGCTCTCCGACTGAGTTCTTACACTTTTAAATCACATGCCTTTTTTATTCTTAGCGCATTTCGATTGAACTTTTGACATTTTAGTTTTAATATTCTCGAAATCCCGTAAAATATAAATAAATAAATAAATAAATAAATAAATAATAAAATCTATCGCAATCTGGAATGTTTTTTTTTTGCTATTAAAGCGGCTTTAATGCCACCTGCTGGTCATGTATAAGAAATGCACCAAATTCATTCAATATTTTTCTACAGTCGGGAAATTCTGGACATTAAAGCTGTAGTTATTGTTCTTATTTATTTTTGTTTTTATTGACAGTTTGCATTTTAAAAATATGCAAACGATAAACTTAATTCTATTCGATTTTCCTTTCAACAAAAGGACCTCAATAAGTAAATAATAGCAGAAATAAATATTAGAAATATAAAATTTTAATGGAAGCCCAGTGGATCAGATGTTGATCAGGAGGTCACGGGTTCAAATCAAAGCAGCGTCACTGTCGGGCCCTTGAGCAAGGCCCCTTAATGCTCGACAACTCAGGTCAACTGTGTAAATAGGATGACTGTAAATTGCGTGCCATCTGCCAATGCTGTAAACGTATATATGAGCCCCTCCCATTAGTTAGCCAGTGGCAAGAGCGTTGAGGAATATCTCCCTGACGTGGTAGAAAGAAGAAACCTTGAAAAGAAACCAGGCTCCAAACAGGAACCGTCCTCGTCTGGGGACACTGAATGTTCGGTTATTATAGTTCGATCATTGTTAAGGTTAGTAACTGATGGACACTTAAAGGGTTATTTTCATCGTAGAAAGGAAGGAAGAAAGCAAGGAAGGATGCTGTGCAGAATAAGGGAATTGTGAAGTGCAATGTTGACACCTAGTGGAAAGAAACATGCAACGCATTCTCGTTCTCAATTCCTCTCACGTATACAAGGTGGGATGAAAACATTTCGAGATTAGTGTTGTAACGCACCAACAGATGGCAGCACAAAGCCGCATGCACAGTCACAGGGAGCACGAACATCGTCCTGGTGCTATTCACGACCACTTCCTTAAGACGAAGATCCGGCTAAAAGGTCATCGGTGCTCTGAAAGGAAGACTTCCAGGACTTATTCCGGAAGTGGCATAAACACAGGGGGGCGCTGCATTGCTAAACATATACAAATAAAGTACTTTCTTGTAAAAGAAACTTCTCGATACCACCTCATACTTCAACCATGTGCAAAAATATTTTACAAATAAATAAAAGGCCACTCGGAATTTTTTTTGTGTTTATTTTTACAAATAACTTATCTGTTACAAAGAAAGTTTTCCCAGCTAAAAATTACAAATCGCTTTAGATATCCAAATCATTTCTTCTTCCATTTCCCCCCAATGATTTCAATTCATAAACGTAAAATCACGGCTCTGATCAACAAAACAGAACAAAAAACAAAAAAAGAAACCTAACCACCAGCTGTGATTGTTGCTCTTTGGGATTTAAATACAAGTGCTTCAGACACCTTATTTCATTTTTAAAAGCCGCGTCCTGGAGGAAATGGCGTTCGCACACTGACGGTCAACAGTGGCGCCCCAGGATGACTTTTTATACGTTCGACAATCAGATTTGTCCTCTTGGCGGCGTAGATTTACAATTTTCATTTCTTTATTTTTCTTAAAAGAGAAAGAAAAAAAATAATAAAATCACCATGGAAAAGCTCGGATAAGGTCGAGAAGTGAGGCAGCACAATGTGAAACCGAGAAGAATTCACATCTTGGGAGTTTTTGTATATCTTTCAGACCAAAGAAATAAAAAAAAAAAGAAAGAAAAAGCTAATGAAAGACATTAAGGCCTTGTGGGATTTGTGTAAATCAAGTCTATGAATGAGATCGGGAAAAAAAACAAATAG